>BJKM01000424.1:0-517064 GCA_015082035.1 Chaenogobius annularis | reverse complement strand
TTATGTTATATTGTGATAAAGACGGGGAATGTGTAAGTTTTAAGTTTGGTTTTGATGTCATTCTGCGAGTATTTGAACCGTGTGTCAAATATCCAACACCTCTAAGTGAACTTTGGTGAGCTGTTTGCCAATACCTTAGATAACACATGCTTGTTGTGTAAAATATGGAAAAGGACTCTGCAGATGTGGGACAAAAATACAAATATGGCATGCTTGTAATGCTAAAACTCGAATATATACTGCTTGTCCCCCCCCTCCCCAAAAAAAAAAAATTGGCCACTTGGATTGAGCCTCCTACTGGATGACTGCTGCATGGGTGATGATCTTTCAGCTGCACGGTAACACGGTATTTAAAACTCAACTGATGCAGTGAGTGGCTTCTCATTTCTGAAACGACAAATGCACGTCTATGTTTACGAGCTGTGCCATGTGCGCTGATGCTACTCAAATGAGGAAAGCAACGAATAAACCCAAAACGACACGCGCATCGTATAAACAAACGAATGACGTCAGCATGCTGTGGCAACGGAACGCTCTGCAATCTGTATTAAATATTATAGACTGGGCATGTCCCATTTCTCACTTGCCTCCTCTAAATCTCAGTTTCGTGGTTCCTCTGCTGTCAGTGACCGTCTCAGGGAATGTGATTGACAGATGACAGATCCAGGCTTTTCCGTCTCTACCAGGACATGGATTCATCATAACTTTAGGTTCAATTTAATTTTTTCTTAACATTAAAAAAATAAATACAAAAAATCTATATGGCTTTCAATTAGGGCTGGGTGATATGAACACAAATGTATATCTGGTTCTAAATGTTCTTTCTTGGAGTGAGAGCTGTCTGTGGCACTGGCAGGCTGCAGGACCCAGAGAGAGTGAGGGGAGGGAGGTGAAGCCAAAAGGGAAACTTGGCAGAACAACTTGATTTAGATGTTTACCATATGGCCAAATTTATCTTGTACAAAATTATACTGATATCGCCCAAAATTAATTTCAGAATTTTAAGACAAAACATTTTCAAATGTATTCCTTCAAAGTCTGAACTCTTCTCCAAACATGTTTTTACTGCGAGAGGATTCGCTCTGGACCAGTCGATTTCAAAAGTGCCAAATTGCGCATTGACAATTTGAAATGATTGGATTTTGATTTGAGTCAAATTAGATGAATTGCACCACCCTTAAAGACATGTCTGTTTCTTACACCGAGCCTGTTCCTCCCTGCTCTCTCAGATGGGCTCATTTTAGCAATTACAGAGGGAATGAACCATCAAACAAATTTAACAACTATAATGATCATCTATTAATATTAAATTGATCATCTGTGTTAGCATTTGATGTGGTGCTGCATTTAGTCCATGGCAAGACACTTATGCCATGTTGGTGTGGCTGGAAAATTGTGGTGGTTTCAAAAAAGCAGGTGCTAATCAATATCAAAACTCCTTTGAAAAACTTTCTCCACACCTTTCTGACATGGTTGTATAATGATTTTGTATCTTAATCAGTTCTAGACCACATGGCAACATTAAAGAAGCAACCTTTTATTTTTTGTTGAAAATATTGTCTAGAATAAGCCCTGTGAGATTGAGCCTTTTCTTTAGGCTCAAAGTTGAGTGCTGCGCTGTGCTGTGCTATGGCATTATTCATTTTACAACCTACAGTGCATTTGGAAAGTATTTATTGTATGCTTTCAAAAAATGTTTTGTATACACAGTATATACATTCTCAAATAATTCAAACAGCCTTCTGACATTATGGAATATTGTTTGTAGAATTAATTAATTGACTCCATTTTGGAATAAGGCTGTAACATAACAAAATGTGGGAAAAATCAATACTTTCCAGATGCACTGTGTACCACTATACCTGCAAGATATTTTTGTGAACCTACACCAAACGCACTGCTGCTTTTCCAGCGTGTATCAGAGTGGCACTATCTCTAGACTTTCCCATTTGTTTTTGGCGTCGGGGTTGACCGCGACACAAATTGTTTACTGATCTTTGTCTGGGACGTGACCTCAGTTTGGGCGGACATTTTGTGGGTTTCTGCTCAAAATCCAACGACGCACACTGACGATGCTTAAACTTAAGACTTTAACCATGCAACGTGTGGCGGTCTGGACGTGTTTGTAGCAGCAGACGGTGGAGTTTGTCTTCGGGGAGTCGCTTGCCGTTCCAGCTCAGAGCTCTGATATTGGCACAGGAAGATAACAGCCAGACTGAAAAATAAGGATCTCTATGATTAGGTTACACAAGGTGGTTGATACATTTGTCTTTCCATGTGTGAGGTGTGTCAGTCAATAGCAAATATGGGTTGTTATATTTGTGATTAGTTGAACTTAGCTTTAGGGACATTGTATGATAGTTGAGTGAATAACTGTTCTAATTGCTCTTCTCAAGCCGAGCGTAAGTTGCATGTGATGGTTTCTCATGTTTTGTCTTAATTAGTGACTCTCTGAGGATATTTTTGCTAAACAGGGACATCCACTATGAACAAAAGTTTTTACAATGAATCGAATTAGCTAGATAGCTTTATGGTGAACCACAGAATCATTTCATAATTACACTTAAATACACACACTTATCGCATGCCTGATTAAGGTCACTCACATTCATACTTTCGAAACAAGATACTATCGAGTGTCATCAGGAGATCTATTTTGTAGTTGCCTACCATGACTAGACTAGTTTCTTTCAATTACTCTACATCAATAGCACTCCGAGAAGCGCGATGTGCAGGAGAAGAGTAGATTTTACTGATACATATGATTTGCTCATTTTGGAGATTGGAGCTTTTTGCGCATAACTAATTTTTAATTATTGCATCGCTAAAATAATTTTGATGACATATGCCGATCGCTTCAGTATTTGTGTTCTATCAGAGAGCGTTCTCTTCTTATTGTTTAAATTTGCTTTTTGCGAAACTCGCAGGGAGCGCGTATCAGATATATTTGTACACTCACTCGTTCGGCAGACTCAGACATTAATATTTAAGCAAGAAAGGTAAGCAGTATCTTCATGTCTGTATCAGTTAGGTGAAATTGGTCGCTTGTGAGGGGACAAGCAGCGTTCTCTCTTGTCTCAATATAGCTCATAATGAATAGAAATCAATTACTCTTTTAGAGAGACTGTGTCACAAACCACAATGCTCTACATTTTAACCTCACTGTGTTGTTAGTCTATGATGTGATTTATATTGAAACATATCGACTAGCTCAATCTAGTAAATGAGTTCAACAAATCACTAATACGTTCTCACCACTTGACGTCAATGATTTTGACTTCAATTTGATTTGTGCATTCTGTAATACAGTTTTTAATAGAAGACATAATTCCGTAAATACTAAATTATGTCTACACATGTAAATTATATTTTCTAGTTGACTTATAATTATTGTATTCTTCAGATTTTATAGTAGCTCTGTGGAACTGTTGCTAGATGCCTGATTCAATCCCCGAAGCACAATCGAACAGAACAGTTGACAGTCGGCTGCTTTTTCTCATAACACTGGCTCACGAGCGGTCTAAAATACCAATAATTCATTTCAAGGAGGGTGTGGCACTCATAAAGACATTAAGCCCGTTTTTGAGTTTATATACACAACTGCATTGTCAAAGTGATTGAATTTTAATGTCTCATATCATGTTGTAAAGCATAACCGGCTGTTGTGATGTCGATATCGGTGGAATATATGAAGCACAGAAAAATACACACAAAATATATTAATGAACTAGAGCAGCAATTGTGTTTGATAGTCTGCATTTCTTCGGACTGTCCAATTACCACAGCATCATTACTACGGCTCAGCACCAAAGATAAGCTATTATATCTACTATTACAATTTGCGTGCAAGTTCGCTCGTGTTCTTCAATCTCTTGCCACCTAGTACGGAGAAACGTCTTCACTATTAATACAAAGTGGTACATTTATTGTCTAGTGGAACATGGTTGGACCCATTGTATTTCATCGTGTGTACACTTGGATGCGAAATGCAAGGGACATGCCATAGCACTCAGCCACTAATATGTGGCGAAGATAAGAGAAGTTGTTTCACCCAATATTCTACCATTGGCAAAAGTATATACTTACCCGTAGAGTAACAAGAGCTCACATTGTCCTTCAGTGCCATGCACTCCCCTGAAATATGATAGTTTATGGTTCCTCTCTAGATGCTTTTGTCTTATGGTCTCTTAGCTCATGTAAAAATACCAAACGCTAGCTATAATGGAGGCAACTAAATAATAGCTCTCACTATCCAACACTATTATAATCTACACATATATGAATCCTGATATAGTGTTGCCATGTTTGAGATTATGTTGAGATCTCGCTATGATCCTGTGCAGTAGTTTGTTTATCACTAGTGATACATGTAACGTATTATATATAGAAGCGAAGTATGCACATAATTCTTTAGTTCAAATGTCAACTGGTAGGTTGTGCTCAAATTTGAATATAATGCAACAATAGTATAGCACAACTGAGATCTCGGTACGCATAGTTTGGATCCTTCTACAGTATGAAGTAGACACGGCAGCTAATCTCAATAGGATAAATTGCTAACGAGCCAATTATTAAGTTGAACATGGGTTTGAACTCACAAAAAATAAGAGGTTGCTATAATTCTTTGATCCTGCTATACGGAGAGTGTAGGATTAGTATGCTCCTTTAGTCTTTGTTCTTGGAGTGACTACGACATCTCAGGGTATATGAACAGATAGTGCTCCTTATGAAGCTGCCGAGTGTCTGTAATCCTGCGTGTGCGAAGTGGTAGTAGGTCTCATCGAGATCGAGTTGTCTGATATAAGACTACAACGCATCCTGTCGCTTACTTATTGAAACTCTACTCAACACTGATCTTCCTCATCGCTCACCCTAACTATTGATGTACCAGATGGTGTCAAATATATGATAATATGATGAGAGATTGATGCTTCAGAGAAGACGAGCACTAAGAATGCTAGACTTTATGATGTTGCAGTTGATGGTGTAATAATCTAGATATAGACTATTTTCTTTAGTTGTGATTGATAAATTTAAGTGGGTAGTTATGTGTGTTCAATAGTCCCCGTTCTCAGTAAACTTGGAACTAAAAAAAGGGTCAGCCCATCTGAGCTGTAGTCTATGGGAAAAGGAAGGACAGAACGCGCTTGTGTGAACACAGACTCGGTTCATTGTAAAGGCTTTAGAAAAAAGAGTTAATACTTTTAATACTGATGGTTTGTAGCTGTACACACTTTATAATGCTGAGATCGGGTGTCACTCTCGGTCAGATACGATTCGCAATTCAATCTAATAAAGTGTTGTCCCATGACTTGAGCAGGCGCAACTGTATGCAAGTTTGTTGCAAATGATGACTGGTCCAGAGAGAATCCTCTCCAGTAAAAAACATGTTTGGAGAAGAGTCAGCTCACTCATCTAGCGGGCTGGAGCGCTCTTCGAAGTGAATACTGCGCCAGGTTTTGGACATGTATATTGTTCCCTCATGTGTGGTGTGTGGCTTAACGTGTCCTGTGAATATTCTTCTCATTATAATCTGGCAGAGATCAATAAGTGATAATTTTGTCAACAAAAATGTAAGGTCAATTGCCCTCGCAGGCCGAATGAGTCAAAAGTCGACATCTAATATCAAGTGATAGTCTCCTGAAGACGCCAAACAGTTTCCCTTAGTATGGAGATAGGCTCTCCCTCGGCGTCGCTGCCTTCCTTGGGTGACCTGATAGCTTGCCTAGTGCCACAGACAGCTCACTCGCACGGTCCAAGAAAGACAATTTTAGACACACAGAATGTATGGATCAACATTTAGTGCATAGCATCTCACCAATGAAGTGTTCTCAAGCCCTAATTGAAAGAACTATATATTACACTAAGGTAAATTTATATTCTCTATTTTAAATGTACGTATATACATAACTTAATTGGCATCCTATTAGCAATGATGGACATCATTGTCCTGCGTATAGAATTGAAGTGAACAAAGTCCTGCTAGTAATAATTTGGTCATAATGTCAACAGATTTCCCTCTGAGTTCACGTCAATGTGATCACGGCAGGCCAGAGTTCAGAGTAGGATTCCGAACACTGTGAGATTGTTAAGAAGGGACGAGAACAATGAGAAGAACTAGCAGAATGAGACTAAGCCAATGTCTGAGCATGCCAGGCATGCCATACATTCCTGGAGTTTGGAACACAATACTTATATTATACAGACTCATTGAGAAGCGTTTGCACGTTGACACGCACACAGTGGTCTACATTTTGACCAGAGTAAAAATGGTATTGCTAATAGATCACACAAATCAGGTACGCAATTCCGTTGTTTAAATACGATCGTCGTAGTCGTTTTGGGGTATCAATATTTTTCTGTTTTCCTTGCAGTTTGTTATGCTTTTATTACTTCTTACAATCACTCAGGATTTTGTAGAATATGGTGTCATAAAAATTGTCTGACATATAGGGAATAGAAGGATAGTGCATCTACAAAGCCACATATGCTACTGCGTATCATTTCAGTGAAGTGTTTCTCAGACGTCGGATTTATAGTGACCTTCGAGGAAAGTCGGGAATAGAACACTACTAGCTCGACAATAGCAACAAGTTTGAGTCCTTTAATACGTGCTTTATCGGCCGCACGACTTTGATAAGACGGTACTTAAGTCTCAACAAGGTACTAAAGAAACTTTCAATAGCCACTGCCTGTCTCATTGAGGAACGTCGAAGCAGAGTAAGAGTGAAAATGTGCACTAACCAGAGCCTCAATCTCAAGTGGCCACATTTTTTTCTTTTTTGGGGACTCTGATTGGTAGCGCTGGATGCCTGGAGTCAATGATTAGACTAATGTTCCCTCTGTACACTTTCTAGACAGTTTCAAAAGTCAGAGCAAGACACAATAAGCATGCTATATCATTGGTCTGATTAATTGATGTTTCTAAAAGATGGCATGTTTAATGTTGAGCTCAGTATTGGTTGGCTCAATATAGATTCTGTAGGCTCGATCACAACAGCCTTATTCAGATGTGTGAATCCAAAGAGTATGTAATTAGATGCATGGTTTGTATTTTACAACCGAGGTCAAAGTCAGGACAACTCCACACGATGATTGGGTTATAACGATTTCCAGCTCGATTGTTAGAGGTGTTGGATATTTGACACACGGTTCAAATACTCGCAGAATGACATCAAAACCAAACTTAAAACTTACACATTCCCCGTCTTTATCACAATATAACATAACATAACATTTAACCATGTATGAATAGCACTATAAAGTAATTATCATCTGCAAGTGTTTTACAGGTATCCATGGGGACTTTAATTTCACACCTGAACAAAGCAAATAAACCCATTACATCTTAATCATCCAACTTAATTGGATTTACCAAAAATAACTTTTCTGAAAACTGTGTTGGAGAGAGCTACAGTGAATGCCCAACTTTAGTATTGCATTTTAATCCAATCTGACGACAGTAGTTTGTAACCGTGTGGACCGCGCGCAGCTGTACCCAGGTCTAATTTGTCATAATCTGAAGGAGATTTATCGCTGCTGCCTCACTTCCTTCTCAGTGCAAACACTGACACTTTCAAACATGAGATTTTAGCTTAAAAAAAACGCACAAACTTGGCAACAGCTTTGATTGAACTGACCACTTGAACCCAATGCAAGTAAATAAGAGAAGTTACTCACGAGCCGATTCAGGTAACACACTGGAACACGCTTGAAAATCTTTATTGCTGCAGCATTTTTTTGAACTGGTATGACACTGGTTTTAGGTGAGCTTCGATTGGCAAAACCATTAAAAACGCAGGCTAATTCTCCAGCTCGGTGGCACTGATTCCAGACAAAATCCAAGGGTTAAGGGTAAAGTGTTAGGGTTGAGGTAAAGTTGCCCCAGTGGTATTGAAGTATGGGTCAAATGCATTTTCTAGTAAGACACTCACGCCGTTTACATGCTAGCCAGTAAAAAATTACAACTGGGCTAGTACATTTTCAAAACGCATGTAGACCCCAGGTACTACGATTGAGGTGTCTTGATTTGAATCTCCCAGGCCATGAACACATCTGGAGAAGTTGGCGTGTACATGGATCCCCTCTGCATGTAACAGTGCAGTCCGATCACACAAGGAGCAGACTCAGAGGCATTCAAATGCACTGGGGAAGAAGAATAGACATGGAAATGTTTTAGGTCAGAAGCAAACTACGGTACGTCCACAGTGGACTAGAGTGTGTTGTTTTGTTAATAATATTTTTGGTTCTATTTGATTATTTTACATTTAACAAATGTCACACTGATTTACTATTAGTTATAGTTTCTAAATTTTGGAAACTTTACTTGTGCATTCTATTTAAATTCATTCAGGGAAAGTATCACAGTTCCTAATATTGAACCGTCGTCCTTATTATGGGTAAAGTATCACAATACTTCTTAATATCGAAACGCAATATCACATGCATCTTATGGTGACAAAAGCATATCTTCTTGTAGAAAACTAAAAGAACATACTTTAAAGGCAATGTGTAATAAATGTATTCCTCGGAACGACTTTGTATGTGTATGTCTGTGTGGTCACAGCTCCTTGCGCAGCCTGCCGGAGACTTGACAATCCTATACTATCCAATACGTCTTCTTTGACTCCATCAATCACTGGCAAACATTGGTCATTGGGTCACTGTGTGCTCGCCTCCAACAATTTGCAGCTGGAGCAGTGAACATAATTTCTTTGTAAAGTAGAGTTCGTACAGCAGAAATGGTAATAATAATATAATGGAGTCATGATTATTTTGAGATGAAATATTGCGATTTTATGGTGACTCTATTATTGACAAAGGTTTGTGTTGTATTTTTTTATGTTTCAACGTGCAAATATTCCTGTGAGAGGAAAATGTGTAAACAATTAACTTCCCTACCATTGAAAACAGCAGTTTATTTTGAAAATGAAATATAATGGCCACAAATGGATTAAATAATATAAATGTATTGGAACCTCATTGTAGCAAGTATTGTATCAGTTAATAGCGAAATGAGCTCCATGGCAACGCCCAGGGGAGGGGCTTGAAACTTTGAGAAAGTCAGCTTTCTTTTGGCTCATGTCAACAACAAACAGATTTGTGAAGACTAAATCAGCTTTAACAGTAAGGATTACGCTCTGGCACTACATGTCCTCTTCTCCTCTCGTTCTCTCCGCCTTCTTCCAGCTTGTGTGTTCCGTGGCTTAAAATTCAGCTCACGCCGAGCGGCCGCTTTATCCCAACAAGCAGTCAGCGGTGCGCTCCCTAGCTCTGACCCGTGTAAACTCATGAAGCAGCAGCATAAAACAACTATACTCGACTGTAGCACGCACAGTTGACTCACATTAGTGTAGACCTCGTGTGTAACGGACCGGTCGTTCAGCGAGTTTATCCACAACTCATGAATATTCACGGTAATTGAAGTACTGTTTCAATTACCATAAATATTCACGGTACTTTAAATACTGTTTCATCTTGTCATCCCTAGTCACAATATAAATGGAATAATAAGATAATTTAGGTACATGTATTGTTTTGTTGCAGCAAAAGCAATAAAAGAAATAATAATAATATTTTAAACACTTTTATATCTTAATCCGTAAAACGTAATCCAAAACATAACATGAGTCGCACAAAGGCTTTTCCAGGCATTTTTAAAGAAAAAAAATAAACTTTCTACAAATCTGTTTTGCCACAATATTGCAATCACCGTGAAAATTCCGTGAAATGTTACATCCTACTGCTGTTAGCAGGCTGGTTGTTGTTAGCAGTGGTGTGACGCACACACTATGCTTTGGTCACAGAGTTATGAAATGCACTAAAAAACTCATTGCTGAATTAGGATGCTAAGAATGTGTTTCGCAAGGAATGATTTGGGACCACAGGTCAAATAAATTGGTTCTGAAGGTAAAAATATGCACCTTTAATTACTACATTGTGATTTTTTAAAGCTGCACAGTGCAACTTTTCTGGTGGAGGGTACCCCACCTGCTCCATGAAAATTGTTTTGCCTGTAACGTTCCACAGTATAGAATAAATGTGTCTACCTTGCATTTATTCAATTCCATGTGTTACAGTGAGCAGTGTCGCCTCCACAGATTTGACCTTTAATTTGGCACGGTGGCATACTTTGGAACATTCCAGCCAAAAACAAAAAGACCACAGAAACAACCAGGTGGCAGACCTTACACCAGAAAAGTTGTATACACCTTTTAAGTTTTGCGTTTTCACAGCACGTTAATATCCAAGCCCAGAAAAATGTGTTCCAATATGTTCATTTTCCAAATATTATCACAGGGTTTGATTTATGAAGAGTTCATGTCCAAGAATGTGTTTCCCTTATCAAATACTGATACGAGCATGAGCAGATTTCATGCTTTCTCAGCTGTTTCCTGGTTTTGTGTTGGGTTTGCTGTGGTTGGTGTGTGCATCTAAACGTGAACATCTGAACATTGCGTTAATGGTGATGGCTGTGGAGACCCGTAATGATTCAGAGGGAACATTTAGCTCCAGCTCTGGCAAAAACAGCTGGATAATTTAATGTCTCCGTTTCAACATGATGGGAGTGGTGTCACTGATAGATGCAGAATGTTATGTTCACAGACTGCTGCGTTTGGTGGAATCTGTTGTCATCTTTGTAGACTCAAACAACATCTGTGTGTTTTTGGTTAGATTTGACAGATGCCAAAGTGAAGAGAAAAGAGAATGAGAAAGTTGTAACACAAAAGGTCTTGAACTGACATGTCAAATAGTAGGTAGATTGTCACACTTTTCTTGTTTCACTTGTATGGATCTCCTGGAAGTAACTTTGGACTATAGTTAGCCCTCGTAAACCTTTGTCTTTTTTAATGTCCAGAGATGCGTTAATCCTGCTTTTTCAAAAGAAGTACATGAAGTTTTTGAACACAATAAACCTAATAAACCAAGTACCTATCCCTAATCATTATTCTGTCCCTGAATTACATTTTAGTGCTCTACCTCTTTAGTGTAACCCCCAAACTTTGAAACAGGCGGCCAAGCATTGGTTAACGATACTATCTGACTTTTTTTTGCATGGTGATCAAAAATAATGTGCAGATTGTAAAATAGGAGGTTCTGAGCTTGAAAAAGAGATATGGCATTTCCATACTCACGTTGTTGTCTTCTTCGGATTCTAATTGAAGTTGGTGAAAATGTGTTTCTGGTTGAGGAATCTGATCAGTATTGGGAGATTTGAAAAGTATATACAATTCTGTACATTTTCCAGTATCATCAATTGCTAGGGATTGTCCATAGAGAAAATTAATGGATATTTGACTTTGTGATGCATGATGATCCTGAAGTCCACAAACACTGAAGGAAACGGTCATGACACATGAATAGCTTTCCTGCGGGATAGAACCACCAACAGCTTGAGCTTGTGCAAAAATGCCACTTCCAAATTGTCGATTGGTCCTACCAGCCGGAGTTGGTAGAAAAACATGGGCAGGCTGTGAATGAAACAAAACTACAACAGATTTGCTTTAGTTTTTGGTAGAAAACTCCAATCTTAAATAAAGTTTTTTTTTTAAAAACCATCTTTAAAAAGGTTAATTTGAGGTTATTCTTGCTGTTAACGAAACGACAACAATCCACTTAGTTTTCTTACCCAAGATAAAAATGAAGAAATAAGCTGCAAGTGTCTCTAGCTTTGGTGCAAAAGTGTTGAGTGCTAATGAGTGCTGTGAAGTAGTTCAATGAGGCAGAAAAGCTCCCAGCATGCAACAGGAAAAAACAGAATGAAATAAGAACGAAGCACAGATGAGGAAAGAGGAGAGAAGGGGACATGGCTGTGACTTCACCAGCTCAGGGTAAAAATAGCCCCATGGAGCAGCTCGAAGGCCATTTCAATCCATTGATCATAGAGAAGCGCGGGTCTTTTATTAGATTTCGACGTCCGGAGAGAAAGTCTCCGCCGCCGCCGCGCGTAACGATGCCATTTCAGCCACTTCATCACGCTAAATATGCAGCACCCTGCCCTAGACAGGAGATTGGCTATTCAAATTCATAGTAACTAGTAAGTGAACTTGAAATAGATTTAATCAAGTAATAATGGACATTTGCAGTCTATGAAAAGAAGGATTATTATGGTATAGAAATTGGTATCGAGCATGGGGTCTGCATTGGAATTATAATGAATTTTACAGTTTGGTCATGTGTCAATATTGACACAGTAACGGTATCGGCCAATATTCACGTCATTGAATATTGGTATAAAGCCAAGAGCACCAATATCAAGTCGCCAATATTAGCTCCAGTAATGAAGAGTTAACTCTGCCGTCCCTTCACAGAAACACGGAGAAAGTGGACAGAGGCTTTCTGCTATATTCTAACAGAACAGGCTGCAAACATTTGAGTCAAATTAACCAGAAATGACAAAGTTACAGCCTTATAAAAATTCTAGAAAGGTTTTAGGCAAAACTAAATGTGTGTGTGACAAATTCACTTGCACCACACAATTTTTTTGAGGAAATATTTGAAAAGCTTTCTCCCAAACAATCAGTTTAGACATGCTTACTCCATATCTCTTTAGTGTGAGTGGTTTAAAGAAGGAAAGAAGAGTTTAGTGTCTGATCAGACACAAGAGGCTGAGAACACATGATGTCACAATCAACTGGAAAGGAACAGAGAAACAATATTACAAAAAATATTGGAGTCGTCTTAATTATTAAAAAACTAGTAGTAGGACATAAAGTTGTAAGTGCCACAGTGCGATTTATGTCCAATAGAGCATGCAAAAATCTTCCACAGCACATTTTACCAACCTTTGTTTCAGTGTTGACTGTAGACAACAGTGAGCTCATCAGCATATACAAATAAGCACAAATAAAGACAGTAATCCTGTTAATCTGGCCAGCAGCACTACAGCTGCTTGTACCACCCATTGGGGACAGATTTTTTCTAATTGAAATCATTTATTGTAATTTAACTAATCCATTAAATCCCATAACCACCACCACATGGTTTCCAGGATAACGAGGAAACCACCAGAGGTGTGGGGCTGTGTGATTGTCTACTTTGTGTTTTTGAAAAAGATTTCAGTTTCACTGACATTTTGATGTGTGGAGAAGACGTTACATCTCCTAACTAAAAGCAGCTTTTGCAATTTGATAATCGTGCCCCTTTAAATTGTCATTTGATTTCCATTAATGAAGCCTTAATCTTCCTTATCATTAGCAATTAGAAGCTCAACGGAGGTACGGTAAGTTAAGCAGGCTCTGTGAAGGTCTCAGGTTCGACTCTCATATATTTGGATAACATTGCTCAACAAATGAAAAATGAAAATACAGGTTCCAGAAAAGAGATTTTGGCATCAAAAAGCAGGCAAATTTCATCAGTATAAAAATATAACGATACCCAATCCTATGCACCATATGTAAAATCCTCCATCTAAGGTTAAGTTAAGTTAGCATTTTGCCTTGGCTGCTCGAGTGCAGAGTCATAATAAAATACAATCCAATGCAATACAATAAGAATAACACCACCACTGAATAAAAGTCAATACAATCTACATAATCATGCAGACAGTACAAATTGTAGACGGAAAACAGTAACATGTGCACCAGTAGCCTTGGTCATGGACACAGGTCATAGGGTGGGAATAGGGCGGGCTGCAGGCCTCCCCGCTGCCCATGACTGAAGGGGGAGCTGAAAGCCTCCCTCCTACCCTAAGAGGGAAGTGCAGGGGCCAGGGACCGGACTGGATTGTATGTTTATTGAGGAGGCACATTGAAGTAGGATGAAGGACTGTGTGAACCGATTACCCATCGGCAGTTCATATTCTTAAGATCGAGCATGAGAAAGATCATTTAAAATCTTTTTGGCCTGATTAATCACAACTTCTCATATAAAGATTGTAGGGGCTGTTGTCAGATAAGCTTTAGAGGTGTTTGGCTTTACACTGGGCTGTGAGCAAATCATACCAGGTCGCCATGTCATGTCTGACAATGCTGGCCAAGACTGCAGTATAAAATATGGCCCTGATCTCTGGCCACACAAAAAATAAATGCAGCCTTCGGTGAAAGTGGTCCTCTCCAACCCTAGCTCAAGTCCCCAGGGGCTGCGCTGTGGTCCCCAGTACATTTGGCAGGTTGCCCCAGCAACATGCAAGTAGGGCTGGGCAATATGGTGATAAAAATCAAATCGTAAACTCATCCCTGTGACAATATGATATTTTTGTCAAATTTCCATATCATGATTCAACATATATTTATTGCAGCTGTCTGCTCAAACAGACGTTTTCACCCGTTCCTTCTATTGGTCAGCCTTTGTCATGCTCTGAGTGAGTGACAGCTGGATTTAATCAATCACAGTAAAGTGGGAACTTTCTGAAGGCCCCTGTGGGGCCAAGGCAACCCTGAAAAAGAGATTTGTAATCTCAATGGGACTTTCCAGGTTATATAAATGCCAATCTGATGATAGTATTTACCTCTTAAAGATAATAGGAAAATACTCTGATAAAAAAAAATTGTCATATCGGCCAGCCCTACATGAACGGATGGGTCAAATGCAGAGGACAAATATCAAGCATACAACATTTCAGTAAAGTGTACTTCTTTAGCTCTGCCCTCCATCTCCTCCTCTGAATCACCAGTGACTAAAGTCAATCCCGCTCCAAGACTTCAAATTAAGCAATATTCCATGTCTCATTCAAACCTGATGCAACCTTCCTTTGAACATGCACCATCAACAGTTTGGGCTCGGAGCATTAAGCCCACATCAGGGACAGCGGTGCTATAGCCCAAAGGAAGATACACAAACCGTTTGCTAGCACCAAACATGCAAGCGCGTGGAGTCCCGCTCATTTGAAGTGTAGACGTGGGCAGACACGGGTTTATCAACTCGGAGCAGAGGAGCCGAGGGGAACCAACTATGACCAACCCTGGGACTCCAAAGACCAGGATGTTGTAGTGATATAATGGAATAGAATGACGGGAGTATTTACTAAAAAAGTGAGAGGTGTTCCCAACATTGCATCATTTTGACTAATGTTTTATAATATTCTGTTCATAGAGCACAAATATGTCAAGGGGCATTAAAGGCACAAAAATGTGACTTGTCTTTTCCAACTTATGCTGAGCCAACATAGTCCACAAAATAAAGAAAGCACATGTTAACATAGGCCATTTCCTGTATATCAATGCACAGCACTTGTGTCAAAACCAAAAATGTATATTTCCAGCGCATATTAAAATTTTCTAATGCATCCAACATGAATCAATAAAGCTGACAATAAACCAAAGTATTCTCTTGTTTCACAGTTTGAAATGATTAAATGTATTTTTGTGAATTGCCGAGATTGGCCAAGTGATCCTAAATCATTGCTCAGGTACAATTTTGATTTTATTTATTAAGAACATTTTTGTTAGGTTTGGGAAGTTGCTCACGTAGCAGAGCTCTGCCCCACAATGAGGAACCAGACACAGAGCATGGATGCGTACTCTGCCTCCAAGAGCATCCAAAGCACGCCTCGGCGAAGTGCATGACCAGATGAAATGTGTTTGACTCGAAATGTCCTCTTCTTCTCACTGCCTTTGAGAATGACATGCACTGTAGGCCCTGGTCCACTAGGTAAGCGTGCTTCATTGATCAGGCCAAATAATAGCCTATATTATTATTCCAAGTCTGTGTAATCCCTCATTTGTCCAGGAGTGTTCCAATGGTTTTCAATTGGTTTGAAAGGGGAGTTAAGGAAGCAATTTCAGTTAAAAAAAAAGAGAATCCCTCTTTAAAACAGAAATTTTAAGAGTTTTAAGGTTCAATGTACCAACTGTTTACAACAGCATTTTGAGGCCATAGTCAGCAAACAGTATGTGCTAATCAGATACTCATCAGTGACAAGGGAGCTGCAGTCTACAAACAATAGGATTGCTAGGGCCCATTACAGTTCGTAGAGGTGAGCATTGCCTCTAATCTGGCGATACGATACGTATATTCACATGGTAGGAGTCGGTATTTCACTTTATATCCCGTTAAATCCCAATACTAATGACAATGATGGTTTATTGCGATTTTGGAAAAAAACTACTCAGTTCTTAAAATCATTTACAGTGGGCATTTATACTTTGACAGTACTGGTAAATCACACCATCAAATTGCTCACTACCACCACACTTTGGATGCCAGTTTAAGAGCTAAAATGTGCCGCTGACTGTAAAGCTTTTCTTTAAGACCTGATCGATTAACAAATTAGACAACAATTTTAATAAATCAATTTTAATCAATTAAATTGTTCAGTTGTTGCTCCCCCAAATCCAGTAACTGCAGTTGATTATACAAACCCCCCCCCAATCCCCAGTCGTGCATGTGATTTTAGTCATTAGAAGAGGGACAGTCTTTGAATGCCTCTTAGTGTGAAATATCTTTGAGTCGTAATCAAATATATCGGTGTTTCTTTGATACAGTCTGGATCAGAAGGCAGTAGAAAAAAGAAATCATCAATAGTAGCATAGCAGGTAGGTCTGTGATAAAACGTTATGGTCACGAAATAAAACATGAATTATGGCCAAACGGTATGAAACTTGAAATGTGAGACTGGGGGGGGGGGGGGGCAGAGGGGGGGGGGGGGGGGTTTCAAAGGGTATTCTCGTTCAAAACCTCACTTTTATTCACTACCATTTAACCCGGCATGAGAATTGTGTGGTCCTCTGATCGTCTTTTGTTATTTTGTATATTTTATATTGTTTTAAAATTTGTTTTTATTTGGTTTGTACGTATTTATGTATTTTTTTAATGTTTTAAACATATTTTACCAGTGCTTGTTTTGTACTCTGTGCAGACTTTTGTATTGGTAAAATGTGCTGTATGTTTGTGTGCGTGTTGATTTTTACCAGGGCTTATAATTTTGCCTGAAATTGCTATTCTAATTGACTTTAACATATTGTATTATACTTATTATATATCTGTTTGAGATTGAATCTGTTTTTTTCTATCTATTTAAGTCCAAGTTGACCATATTAACAGTTGTGTATTTACTGTATTTTATTGCCAGAGTAGCATAGGCAGCAAAATCTGCTTTGTGATCATCTTGGTCCATCTCAAACCGAGTTCGGCTTTACATAACGAATGAGAGCGCCTCTCCTCTCTCTGTGTGCTGTCACCTGTCAGCAGTGGGAACCGCAGAACTTTTCATTTGGTCAATGTGTCATTCAGTACGTTTACATGCAGGCAATGAAAACCGGATAAGTTTCCTAGTTTTGCAATTTAAATCCGAAGTGCATGTAAACCCGAGCACACTGATTGAAGTGCTGTGGGTCGATTCTCCTAAAACCACTAGGGGCAACAGTGCAGCCCGATAAAGACGGGAGCAGACTAGGAGAGGCCTTCAACTGCATGAGGTAAAAATCAACCACGGAAATATTAGACATGCGTTTGGACGTGCACTCGCTCGATTTAGATCAGCGGAGATGAAAAGCTACTACAACTCTAATAACTCAATCTTAATCAATTAAATTATGGCTCTAATAACGCGAATAAGGAGCAAAAGGAAGTAATATAAACCCACACCCTATCCATTGGTTAGAAACAAAAAAACAGCAAAGCAGAGACATAAGATGAGCAAGTTTTACGATTTGGAAATGAGAGGGAGGAGCCAAAGAGCGTACCAGAGTGAGGGTCAGTACGAGATCTCTTTCTGATATCGTTCAGCTTGACTTCTATGAAACTTTGCAATGGCAGCATTATAAAAGGCCGATATTTTTCTCACATCAACTCCATCTATACACCTGACCCACGCAGAGAAAAGTCAAGCACAAACGCGTGGAAGGTTTCGGGAGGAGCAGAGCGTAGCGGGCCGCTCCATTCACCTCCAAACGCAGGAGGCACATATGGCTTCTGAAATTGCGTGACTGCATTTGCGATTACATCACATTTTGTATTATTGCAATGTAATCGCAAAAGCTATTAAAGCATTCAGCCCAAAACATAGGGGTGAAGAATGAATCGCAATTGAATCAATATGGCAATTTGATTGTTTTTTGTGTGTGCGCTTTTATTTGAGTTTATAGTTTTGTATGAACACGCACAATGATGGAACAGTGTTTTTTGCAGTGCAGTGTGCCATATTTGATCTGCTAGTTTAGACAACAAAGTTCACATACTTTCAACAAAGTGCCCATTTGGCTCAAGAATGCATTGCGAGAATATAGTTTTTTAAAAATCCAATTTGTGTGCAATGTTTAGTTAAAAATGTGCGATCTTGTATCAGGAAATTTCAGGAGCATCGACATTTAAGAGAAGACTGAAATATGAACTGCTAAATGTACTTCAGAGAGGTCTCAAATACAGGGATAGCAGGTTGTATACAGACAAAACAGGCTCAATGTTATTTGCAAAGGAAATTTTGCTCAAAATATATTATTAAATCCATCAATCAGACATTAGATTACATAAATAACTGCTGTCTCTGCAATCTAGTAATTATAATTTAAATGAATTGTGCAGAGCTAAACTCCCGGTATTGTGTATAAAACCTGCCAACACTGTTTAGAACTCTACAAAAACATGTTCTGAAATGCATGGATTCTTGTCTGGTTATGTTGATGGTCTGGGCTTACCCCACGTTGCTGCTGACTCATAAAAGTAAGAGAAGAAGAGAGAAGAGTCTCTGAACACATTGCAAGCTTCTTGGTTCATTAAATCAAAACATGTAATTCAAACTTTGTAGAGCTTATAAACTCATGTATTTCTGCAGGGTAATCGCACAAGGATCAAAGTGAGACCAGAGCCTTTAACGTCAGTACAAATGAGACAAAATGACCTGATATGGCCCTCGCATTCCAACCTGCTTATTATACAATTCAGTCAGAGAGGCAGCAGGCAGCGAAGACACAACTGCATCTGAAGCTGTCAAAGCTTCTCATTAAAAAGTTAATGCCTTCTGAGTGTGAAGGATTATGGGAAATGGTTCGTTTCTCACATTAACAAGGATGCAAATGCCACAGCGCTCTGTCCTAGGGCTTGGGGATATGGCCATTAAAGAAAATCTAGATTTTTTAATTTTTTTTTTCTGCACACTTGGACAATTACGATTTTAATCAAGTCACCGGTGACAGCTGCTCTTTAGAACATAACTGCCAGCCTTCAGGTATTGCCGCGTGTGCCTTGAAAAAAATGTCCACTTTGAGTCCTATTTGCCAAATTAAAAGAACTAGACAGTGGGACAGAATCCACTTCATGCCAAATTCACTCCTTCATTCAATAAGCTCTGCTCAGTCAGAAGTAAACTCGGCTCATATCTTTTTTCTTTTATTTTTCCTCCTTTAAATATAAAACAAACAAAAAACAAGGAACACGACCAGAGAGCAATATTAGTAGTGCACCGATAAGGACATTTAGGGCAGATACCGATAACCGATATTAGGCCGATATTGTTTGTTAATTTTGAACACTTGCAGAGAACTTAACAAAAAAATATTGCTGTATTTTAAAATGTTGAGTTAGAATGAATTATACCCTTCATTTGGTGAAAAGTGGAAAATGTATGAAAAAGAAAAAGTTTTATTTAGCTCTGCGTTTATATATAGATAGGCTATATTGTATGATTAAAATTAGCCTTTAAACCGTTTCCATTCTGTGAATTTCCTGTTTTATTTAGATGATATCTCAGATTAAAGTGTTTCTCTGACCCTTTCCAGTCCGTGTGATCATCGTGTTTCTCTGTCGCTGCTACTCTTACAGCAACTCCTCCTCAGACTCTGATCAGACACGGTCTCTTCTCCTTCTTTAAACCTCTCACAGTAAAGTTATTTGGAGTAAACGTGCCTTGACTGATCGTTTATGAGGAAAACTAGTCAAATAATGTCTGAAAAAAACATAGCATTTATTGTGGGTTGTGAGTGAATTTGGCCCGTCTGACAGATCTGTTTGGAGGAATGGGCCAAAATCCCTGCTGCAGTGTGTGCAAACCTGGTCAAGAACTAGAGGAAACGTTTGACCTCTGGAAATGGAAACAAGGCTTCTGTACCAAACATTAACATTGATTTTATCAGGTGTTCAAATACTTATTTTCAGCAATAACATACAAATAAATATTTATTTTTTAAAAAATCATATTATGTGATTCCCGGTACCGATACACTAGACCGTTTAGAGTTTATTGTTTAAATCACACTAGAATACATTTGTGAGAGCAACATTTCTGGGGATGAGTAAAACAACAATGCGCTATGGGGGGCTGATTTACATGCAAAAGATTCAAAAGGCGACTCCTAAAAAGCAGAAAATGAGCCGAGTCCCACTGTATCTAACGCGCCACTGAATCCACCATATTAAGGCCCTTCTTACACACATGCAAATAATGAAACACAGCAGAGAATGATGAGTTCAAATGATTGGCAGCTGATCTCGGATTTAAAATATAGTGCTGTGGTTTTCAACAGTTGAGAATGTGTGTAGATTTATTGGACACATTTGATTAAACAAGCGTACATAGTAAAAGCAGTACTTAGTGAAAAAACCAGCACACTGCACTGGCTGAAATGAATTGTTAAATGTTGGATTGATCAAACAACTAATACGCAATATGTCTCCAAGATCATTTTAAAAAGACCAGATCAAAATTGTCCATACAAGTACAGAGAAAGGATGGAGAATATGTGGGTAAAATGATAATGAGGTAGAAGATTCTAAACCAAGGGTCGCCCGCGGGCTAAGTCTGAACCCCGAAGCAATTTGGTCTGGCACGCGGTCCAGTTTCCCATCATTAAAAATCTAATTAATAATTCAATTTTTTTCCCGCAACGCACCACGGTGTGATGTGCTTATTGTCCTTCGGGACACGTTATGAAACGGGGACTGCGGTCTCGTCCCGGGACAAGTGCACCTTTGCTTTAGGCGTGTCTAAATTCATAAGTACATTTTTACAGCTAAACGTGCAGAGAACGTGACTATGGAGGCGAGGAAAGATAAAAATACATTATTTCTCAGGTGCAGATCTAGAATATTATATACACACACACATATACATACATACATACATATATATACACACATATATATACACACACACATACACACATATACATATATATACACACATATATATACACACACACATACACACATATATATATACATATATATACACATACACACATATAAACATACACACATATATTACATATATATACACACATTCATATATACACATACATATATATATATACATACATACATATACACATACCACACACACACACAAATTAATAAATCAACTATATATCAATCACAAATAATATATACATATATACACACATACACATATATATATATACACATAACACACACATATACACATATATATACAATATATACACACCATAATATATACATATACACACACATATATATACACACACACATATATATACACACTATATACATATACATATACATACACATACAACATATATATACATATACACACACACACACACATATATAGTACATATACCACCATATATATGTGTATATATAGTGTATATGTTGTATATATATATATATATATATATTATATATATATTATATATATATATGTGTGTGTGTATATATACACATATATACACACATATATACATATAAACGTATATATATATATTATACACATACATACATATATACAGTATACATACATGTACACATATATATACAGTGTTACACACACACACATATATATATATATATATATATACATACGCACACATACACACACACATACACACACACACTTTCGTGTTCTCTGCATTTTAAGCTTCAAAACTATGTTTTATTACAATCAGACTCATATTCACGTAGAAATTTGTCTTATGAGGAAGTGAATCTAGACGCGGCTGAACGCAAAGAAACACCCGGAGTGGGCGGACATGCGATATATAGGGATGTCACTATTAACCGTTTTTTCATCCATTGCGATTAATTTATGGCTACAATAGGTTATTTGTGGGAGTTTTGGAATCGGCGGTTAACCGCAGAAATGTGTCCAGACGCAATGAGAGTCACAGCGGTGCGTGCACACACACGTCTTTGACTGAATAAACGCGCTGAACGACTGGTGTGTGTGCCTGATCTGTTTATGATTGTCTGGTGTACACGTGACTGTGGGTATCGAGAGAGTCTGCGACGATATATTGCAGTATCGATTTTTTTAACATGACCCAAGCGTTGACATTTTGGTGCTCTAGTAAAGGATTAAGCCTGCAGAGAAGGAAGAGAAGACAAAGTACAAGCACAGACGTATAGTCAAATAAATGATCAAAGTAAAATGCACAAAATACAAAGTTCTGATATTAATTGTATGTTTAATAGCCTATAAATACCATAATCATGAACACACATGCTCCTTAAGAGACACAATTATCTTTTTTGAATAATCACTATTTCAGAACTATAGCTAGTTTTATCATTAAACCAAATAAATAACACACTCCTGACTTTATTAGACTACAAGCATATTGTAATTAATTGAAAAGTTCTGTTTTCTTTTCATTCTTCACTTGGTGGTCAGCTACTTCTGTAGCCACAGCTGCCATGGGGCAGACTGAGGAAAGAGAGGCTAAAATCTGCACCATGAACCCCATCGACCACCACCAAAACACATGCACATCTAGGCCTGTCACGATAATTACTATATCGACTGCTTTACTATTATTGTTCGAAAGGCCTCATTTATAAAAGAGTGCGTCAAATTGAGGCTCATTGCCTGAGCCCGCCCAGAGCCCACCCAGAGCCCACCCTAATATACCATATATGGCTATGCAAATCACATAATTAACATATTCCGCATGTTCATAATGGTGAGACGTGAGAAGGAAGAAGAAAGGAGGTTTTCCAAAATTCTACCTCAAAAACAACGTCGTAAAATTCAAGCAATTTCAAGGACCAGTACAAACCCTGTAGAAAACTTTAATAGTGTGGGAGATCAGCTGTGACTCGTGAGGCCCGTTATTATCCGACTAAAGAAAGAAGCGGTGCGCGGACTGATCTCTTTGCATCGTAGAAGTTTTCCGCTCATTTAGAGAAGCGAGAGGAGTGCACATTACTGCTGCGATTCGCTCCTCTTACTTTTAGCCTCGCTCTCAGACAGAAATGCCTCGTATTTAGAGCAAGCGTGTGACTTCATTTGTTTCATGATGCATGCCACTAATGGTGTGCAGCAGTTCCTCCTCCTCCTACAGGTGGAAAGGGTTTCAGCCAATCACATCACTGCATTTTGATGCGGTTTTGACCAGATGAGAGTGATTTTTCTGATATGATGTGATATCTCATGTGATGTGATCAGTCAAACTCAGAATTCTCCTCCACAGATTTATATTCTACCTCAAATCAACTTTTTAAAAAGCAAAATATTATTTCAATTCATGTTGAAACCATATCAGATTCACAATTATTCGGTAGACTAAATGGTGAAAAATGACAATTTTAAGAGTATATTTTAGAGCGAATATAAATGTGACTCTGGATATTGACTTGAAGTTTTCCAAGACGGGACATTGGCTAAAGTCTATTTTGTACCGTTGTTCCAGTTGTTTATTAAAAGTTTAAAAGTTCTTCAATTTGTGCACTGATATTTTTTAAAAGAACATTGCCTGGAATTATTGCATTAGCAGTATAAAACGCTGTGCTAAATAATATTGTTTATAGAGATATTTTAAGAGGCAATGTATCATCTATCAAAAATATATATATCGTGACAGGCACGCCACATTCATACAAAGACCAGGTGGGTGAAGTGCCTTTGGAGAGTGTGGAGTGTGGTTGGAGGGGAATTGAACAGCTGGCCTTCATATTGGTGGACAATCACCAACCTAACATGCTTTCGTGGCCGTTCGTGTTTTGGGCTGGTATAATGGGGTGGTACAGCGATCAAATCTTCAGTTCAGGGATAAGAGGAGAAGTTTAAAGCAGGGTTATGTTATAAAAAGATTTCCCAAGCTTTGAACATCTCACGGAGCACTGTTCAATCCATCATCCAGAAATGGCAGTATGGAGTATAACACTATAAAATACAACTTCCAAGACATGGAGTCATCCAAAACTTACAGGCCGAACAATGAGAGCACTGATCAGAGCTGCAGCTAAGAGGCCCATGGTCACTCTGGAGGAGCTGCAGAGATCCACAGCTCAGGTGGACAGGGACTCTGTCCAGGACAACCATTAGTCGTGCACTACACAAATCTGGAAGAAGAAGCCATAAGAACAAAAACAGCCATAAGAAGTCGTGTTTGCAGTCTGTCAGAAGCCATGACACAGCAAACGTGTGGAAGAAGGTGCTATGGTCTGATCAGACCAAAACTGAACTTTTTGGCATAAAACTAAAACACAGATGGATGGAGCCAAATACAGGGCGATGGAAGAAAAACTGTTGCCGTCTGTAAAAGACTTGAGACTGGGACGGAGGTTCACCTTCAGCAGGACAACAACCCTGAACATAAAGCCAGGGCTAAAAATGGAATGATTAAAAAACAAAAAAAATGCATGTGTTAGAATGACCCAGTCAAAGTCCAGACTTAAATCCAATCCAGAATCTGCAGAACTGCAGTCTGAACACTGCATTTCACAAACGCTCTCCATCAAATCTGACAGAGCTTGAGCTGTTTTATAAAAGATTTCATTCTGTAGGTGAGCAAAGCTGATAGAGACATTCCCCAAAAGACTTGCATCTGTAACTGCATCGCCTTTTCTTATCTGGAAATCATGTAATAATCATTTTCCTTTCATTTAATAACTGTGCCACTGCGCCATTGTGTTGCCCTTTCACAAAAACATACAATATACATACGTTTTTGGTCTTAACGTGACAAAATGTGGAAAGGCTCCAGGGGTACGAACACTGTATCAGAGAGGACTGTAGTGGTGGGGTAAGACAGCTCACAAACCCAAACAATCCCACCTATCTAAAACCCACAGCATCAAACACAAGTCCATGAATGCACCGTTACAAGAGCTAAATCTCCCAGCAGCCCTTGCACACAGACACAAACACACACACACACACACACACACACGCACACTGATGACAGCGCATGGACAGAGCATCTTGTCAAAAGTGAAGACAAGCCCCTGGGGAACTTCATTATAGGGACAAGAGCACAGAGCGAGAGACACGGGACACAGAGGGAGCGCTGCACCTGTCGATACACATTTATTTGTCACAGGGCAGACAGTTGTGTTCATGTAGAGGAGGTATGTGGGAGGGTGAAAGGCATGTGTGTGGGAATGAGCCAGGTGGCAATATGCACCCTGGTGCCTTCAATGACCAGTGGGAAAAGTGGTAGTGAGAGGTAGCAATGTGGCAAAAAATGAAACACATTTTTTTGTAGTATTCATCTGCACATTAACAAAAGCGAAAAGTTTGAAAGTCTACAAACCCCACGGCAGACCAAGACTTTCTAACCTGCAAGTAGAAAGTGTAGTAGCTGCTACTGTAAAGGGGAGCTTATAATACAAAAAAATGCTGCTTCTGCAATTTTCTAAATGCAAACATTCAAATTGTAATTAATCTTGCAGTCCAATTTCCAAATTTCCTTTTGGAACAATCAAAATGAATGGAGTTTCTCTGCCGACACTGACATTCCCCAACCTTATAACCTTATATATAAAAACAAGATTTGAATTAATCTGGTCTCTGGGTAAACTGAACAGCATCTTCAAGGGTACATGAAAAACACTGCATCTCTTTAAAGAACATTCAGTCTCCTTTATGAGCCAGTTCTATTTGTTAAAAGCAGTATTTAGTGCTGGCCTTCAAACGTAGCAGATAAACACTTAGAGGAACACTTGAGGAGACTTTCTGTGGCTGATGGAAAAGGACCTAATGACACTCTAGTCAAAGGAATATTAAAATTGCGGAAGGCTACGAAATGCTTTTCAATACAGACACCGCGATGACGTGGTGCAGTAGGTGAAAATGGGTTAAACATAAAATAGTTTGTACCATTTTATAGCAAACACGTCATTGTTGGAATGATCAAATCGCAAAGGCTGCAATTATTGTCAGAGTGCTCTTCTCCTGATCCGAAGGTCGCCGGTTCGCCCGATCTCGACATTAACATCCTGGTAGTGGTCAGATCCACTGGCCCACAGGTTGGCGGTGCGATCGCAGCCGTCTCTGGTGAATACTGCCGTTGTGTCCTTGGGCAAGACCCTTCACCTGCCCCACCCAGACACCCAGACACCACCCCCAGTGTCTGTACAACTGGTGTGTGAATGTGTGACTGGTTCCTTGTTGAAAAGCGCCTTGAAGGTAGAAAAGTGCTGTATAAATGTGACTATTGACTAAACATAAAAACTCGAAATAATAAATAATGAATTAATGAAATAATGTAAGCTTTTAGCACAAACATGTTCTGAAATGCATTTAGCCGTTCATGTTTCAGTCTTCTCAAATGGGATGCCCCTGTGAACTGAATCTTGATTTGAAGAAATTTATTTACAAAATGGTGCAGCACAACTAACGAGCAAACAATTCATCCAATATAAAAAGTACACATTAAACAGGTTGGTGGTCTGATCGCCACAACCAGCTTTGATACAGGCCAGGTTGGTTTAAGTGTCTTGCTCAATGGCATGACAGCATGTAATGTGTTAGTGTCAGTTGTGGTCAGAAGGTATCCAGCAACCAATCTTAAAGGCTTAAAGGGCCTGCTGTCCTATATCTTATCTTTATGTTTTCAGGTTAAGTTAAATGCCCCTATAGTATTCAATGTATTGTCTTGGCTAATATAAAAAAAGGCAGGGTCTGCTCTATTTGTCCAATCAGGGACATTGTTGGCTATGAATCACAGGATTGGTTAAAGCTAGTTGTCACTCACTCAGAGGCCAAAAGGAGAAATGGAGGGAAAGTGTGTTTGAGCAAACAGCTACATTAAAATTGTGCAATACTGAACAACAATATGATGATATGACCCACAATTACATTTTTAACACGGTATTGCCCTGTCCTACACAAAGTGTGTGGAAGCATATGCATGAAGTGCACTAATTGGGTGGGGCTAACTCAAAACTAATTAAAATGTTCCTTACTCACGGTTCAAAATCAGGCCCTTTAAATTCAATCTATGCAAATGCAAAGTGGCATCACCGAAGTTGATCACGTAGCAATGTGGAAAAGGTAATGCCCCGTTCAGACCGCGGCCACATGCATAATACAAAATATACCACTATAACATTAAAAATAAATGAATTTATTGAAATAATATACCCTGCCACTCTATTGTGGGACAGCAAACAAGCGTGGAGCTTCATCCATCATACTGCACACTATATCAAGTTTAACAACCCCTCATTTACCACAGGTACTGTTGTTACCATGCAGGCCACACCTTTCCCAATTACCCCTACAGAACCAGTTTCAACAATTCTCCTTTCTCACCTACACCCCATCACGCCATCTTTCTCTTCCACACCCGCACACCAAAGTTGTATTTGTAGTCATATCCTCTGGTATTCTTGAAACTCCCATTCCTTGTATACCTATGCACAGGGTTAATATTTATGCATGTACACCAGGTGATTGCAAAAAAAAAAAAGAATAGAGGAAAAAGAAAAGATCTCTTGTCTCGGCAGCTCAGTCCAAATGCTGACGACTCACTTCTGAGCCAAATGCCAGGCGCAGCACATGTTGATTAATGACCACCAAAGAGGTGAATATTACATTAACTACAAAATGATCCATAAATACAAATATTACCAAAGATAAATGAGACACTTACCACAAACCCTGACTGGGCACTTTCATATTTAGCAATGTTTTTTATCACCACAAAAAATTTACGAAATCTCTATGGTGTAAACTTAAAACGAGGTTGGCGATTTCGGAGGAAAATGATTCCATTTGATTCTGCTTGTGTTGCTCACTGCGGGAAGACAAAGGAGATTTATGAGCCCAGATTGTAGAGACTTTACAGTATAAACAAGTCTATTTCATCGCTATCAACATCTCATTGCGAGCTATGGGCAACATGGAATAGAAATGCATCTCAATTAAAAAGATTTCTGAATGTGCAGAGAATTCTTGATGGGCAAAATCTGTTATTCAGCCATGTTTACATTTATAACTGTATGGGTCTAAATGTCTGAATGAAGCAAATTTAGCTCTTTGAATGTCGAATAAATAATACAGTGTACAGACAGTGTTAAGTATTAGTGGCAATAGTAGTAGTAGCAGGAAAAAGTACTAGTAGTAGTTTAAGCACTGGTATAGTAGTAGAAGTTGTCAAAAGTATAGAAAATGTGATACTAATCGATACAAAACCTAGTATACTCATTAATAATAATCATCACAGAAACAAGACAGAATTGGACTATTCCAGAACAGTTTTACAGTGATCTTGCGCTTCACCAGCAGTATAAAACTAGTTAAAACCCTGAGTTATACTTAAGACTTCAGAAGTAAAAGTAGTACGTACTAATCATATACAAATATAGACTCTCTTCTGCGGTCATGACTCCCTGAAATAAAGATCACAAATCTTGGTGGGACCTTTCTGGTTAAATAAAAGATAAATCAGTCAATCAATTGAATAAAAAAAGTAATTAACTAAAGACATTTCAACTTCATTATTTACAAATAGTCAAATTAGTGTGAAATCTAGGGGTAATAAGAACAACATTAAATCTAGAGCTGAGCAACGATTAACTCGATAAATCGATCCAATTCGATTATCAAAAAAAGCTTTCGATTATTATATATTGCTTTCGATATCGTTTAATTTACACCATTTGATCAAAAACCGTGAATCTGTGGGCGCGGAGCGCACGGAACGACTTGTGGCGCTTTGTTTCACACGGCGCTTGTTCCGCTCTGACCGAAGGTGCAACAAGGTAAGAGAGCGGCTGCGTTTTAAACTCACGAGTAGCGACTGGGAAGAGTTTTTATGAGTGAAAGGAGCCCATGGATCTATTATAAATAATCCCCGAGCTGGCAACTTCTAAACACTCGCATCTAGCTTCCGCCCACCCAGCCCCGAACGCCACCCGCGGACGTCCGCGCTCCCCCACTCAACTCTCTGCTTTCCAGTCACAGTCGTACTTTTAAACACGCCAATGCACATGGAAACAGCAACGGAGGCCGGTTATGTTATAATAATCTGTTGTGATCAGAAAGTCCGAGACCGCGGAGGCCAAAAGTGACTGGCACAAGCCGAGCCAAAACGGCCAAAAATGCGCAAATGCGCAAAATGCTCAAAACGCCAGGACCACCTGGTGCCCGACCCAACATAACGTTTAACAAATGTCTTATTTTAACGTGATGTGACAGAGCTAACAGTAATCTGTTTTACAATCTATGACAAGTTTAATTAAGTCCTTTATCCATATATCTTTCTATACCAAACAGAACAGTTTGGACTGAAGTGAAATGTTTGCTGTTTTGGGGACAAAATTCATGTGAAATTAAGAATAAAATGTGTTATTTAAGCAGAAATTCCTTCAATTTTGGTATTGTTTATTACTATGAGCATAATTTTATCTAAAAATCTGATTTAATAATGTGTTTAAAATGGTTACTTCGACATGTAACCAAAGGAATTAACAGATTAACTTCGATTAATCGAAGAAAAGAATTCGATAGATTAACTCGATCTCACTAAAATGATCGATAGCTGCAGCCCTAAAAGAAATACCTTGTAATTTTGCAGCCAAGTAAAATCTATCTGAAAGATCTGGAGGCAGAAAAGTCTGAATGATTTTGCTGCAGACTTCATTAAAATTGCAGCACCTTTATGCTCCACGTCTTATTTTCAAGCCCTTGCACAACTGTGAAATCCCATACCCTGGTTTCAGTACATTTCCTTCTGCTTCCCACCTCCACAGTGAAGAAAACAGACTACATTCTCAACTTGGTGAAGCCAAGTTGAGGGTTACATCCAGTTCATGGGTTAAACTTTTAGAATCCATTGGATTCAAATTAAATTAGCAGCATTATATGAGAAAATAAATGTCCTACTTCATTACTATGTTTAATATTACAATAACAAATTGGGTCATATTACTTAAAATGCCTGATCTTGTCTCATCTTTGAAGCAAGCAGGGCTGGGCCTGGTTAGTACAGGATGTGAGACAATTGGGAATACTTGTTGCCGTAAAAGGGGGAGGAGTCACTATAGTGCATAATGACTGAAATATAATATAATATAATATGACTTGAGTTCAATTTTTTAATAATGACTTAATTTGTTAACATTTAGTGTCAGCGCAACTGTTGAAAGCGCAGGGCGTGTAAGTCTAAACAAGAGGTCTGATCGTGCCAAAATATGAAGTGGCGTGAAACAAATTGACAGCGTGGTGCATTCTGTGAAAGGCCAGAATCAAACGAATAAACTTCGAAACAAGCGCACTGAAAAACATGAAATGGGTAACATGCCCAGGACACAAGGGAGTAATTTTGGCGCCAACATTGGGGGTTAACATCCATGGCTCTGGGAAAAAGCCTATCGGCCTATGTCTTTAATAATAGGCTAATAATCATTATGAATTTTGGTCTAATAGGTTAACTGTGGGAGAAATAGTCACTTTAAAAAGTTGTTTGGGTTTGGTGCTTATGTGAATGGCTTAAGCACAGAAGTTCCTCCTTGGCCATCACCACAAGTGTGGGACTGTATCTGGAGCTAGAGCGGAGGCGCAGAGGGACTGGAGACATGGAATCGTTAGAAAACCCATCATCATCATAATAATATTGAACTGTAAGCCTAAATTGTGCTACTGAAGAGGACAGGGATGCTGAGTTCGATCCACGATTAGGGTGCTTATAATGTGCCTGACACAGAGATGCGCACACGGCTGTAAGCATACAGAGAGAGGTGATCACGGCGGTCTCGCCCAGTCTCTTATCCATGTTTGAACCACTCTTCCTCTGCTGTGAGGACTTTATAAGGATGTGGTTTGGCTAAGTACGGTGCAGTTTGATGAATCTTCCAGTTCAGTGGAATACGACGTGAGGCAGAGGAAAAGCTGTTACGGGTAGTGTGCTTTTTTCATTATCTCCACCTTAAAAATATCACACATACCCACTTAATCATTATAAATGAGACATTTAAAACACTTAACGTGATGTTTCAAGGCTTTAATGGTGCACAAACTGCTCTGTAGTTCTGGTGACGTTGCACTGTTCACTTTTAGCACCATTTCTGAGCATCTGCACATTTAGTGTACAGTATATACTCAGACAGTCTAGTCTAGACAGTCTAGAGTCCATTTTTAATTTATTAGAACATTTAAAATTTTATTCATGCCTTGTTTGAAACATTTTGCTATTATTATTATTCATTGCTGTACGATGCAAGTTCCTAGTTTGTGAATTTTGTTCACTGACAATGGTTCTGATTCTTCTGATTCTGATAATCGCACAATGGCCCTTTCCAGAAGTGCGCCACATGTGCTGGACACTTCTCTCCATCCGTCCCTCTGACCTGAAGACTTCCTGGGCCTTTTAGTTCAGCTGACTTTGGGTTTAAATCTAGGGATATTACATCTACTCAATGCTGTTTCACCAGTTTCACCAGTTCGTTCAAGAGCTCCAAAATGTTGTCTCATTGTCACTTGTGTGTGTCAATCTACTCCTGTGTACACACGGACTTGGGCATCCACTCGTCACCTGTTCCCTCTTTTGTCCCTTTTAAAACTTTGAACCATAAAACAAAACTAAATGACTGGATACAAATGCAACAATTGTCAGTAAAGATTTACACCCTCATGCCCCACAGTAGGGATGGTGTTGTTGGGATGGTACTAGGACTGCAGCTATCGATTATTTTAGTAATCGAGTAATCTATCGATTCTTTTTTTCAATCAATCAGTAATTTTTTTTATACATTTTGGAAACCATTTAAAGCATATGAAATATTTTTTTAAATAAACATTTTAGTTCATAGATGGAGTTTCTGCTTAAAAACAATATTCTTAATTTCACATAAGTTTGTCCCAAAACCAGCAACATTTATATGCTGTAAATGGTTTTGTTGTTAGATATTTAGATATATATATATATATATATAAAGACTAATTAACTTGTCACAGACTGTTTGTAAAAAGTTACAGTCGCTATGAATTAATTAGCGTTTATGTCACGTCACTTTAAATAAGACATTTGCTTTTAAAACTTTGTTGGGTTGGACCAGTGATTCTGGTGTTTTGAGCGGCGGCTCTGCATTTTGCAGTTTTGCGGCGTTGGCTCCGCGTGTCGTTCACTTTGGCCTCCGTGTCGTCTTTGTTTCACAAGATTATTTTTACACGGTCGCGGTCCTCCGTGCTGTTTCCATGTGTATTGGCCATTTAAAAGTACGAGAATGACAGAGAAGCAGAGTTGTTGTGTGGGGGAGCATGGGGGTCCGCGATGGCGTGGCGAAGACGCAGGGGCAATTTCTTATTATTATCATTGATACGAGGTGAGATCTTGCATGGAGCTCCAGTACGAGGGAGATTGACAGTCATCTTTAGCCTCTTCCATTTTCAAACAATTGCTCCAGCAGTTGATTTATTTTTCACCAAGCTGCTTGCCAATTGCCAGTAGCCCTTTCCATCCTTGTGGACGTATACAGTTTCATTTCTGGTGTCTTTTGATGGCTCTTTGGTCTTGCCCATGGTAGTAGATGGAGTCTGACTGATTGTGGGGGTGGACAGGTGTCTTTATGCAGCTAATGAGCTCCAGCAGGTGCTACTAATATAGACTCTTAAGTGGAGTAGAGGTGGACTTTTTAAAAAGGCAGACTAACAGGTCTTTGAGAGCCAAAATTCTTGCTGATTGGCACATGTTCAAATACTTATTTGCAGCAATAACATACAAATAAATTATTTTAAAAAAAAAAAAAAAAAAAAAAAAAAAAAAAAAAAAAAAAAAAAAAAAAAAAAACTAAAAAATTATTTCTGTATTTTTTGTCCCTCACAGTGGAAATGCACCTACGATGAAAATCTCAGACCCCTTCATAATTTCTAATTGGGAGAACTTGCAAAATCACAGGGTGTTCAAACACCTACTTTCCTCACTGTACATCGTCTTCCTCAATAATGCCAAATGCTTTGCTAAGAATATTCTATTTTTGTGACTGTATACAATAATCTGACAAAACGGATTATACCAAAGCTTCAAAAAACAAGACTGCAAAACCTTTTCCTCTCTCAATGGATTTAGTTGATGGGTCGAGTCCGGGTCGAGTCCGGGTCGAGTCCCGGTCGAGTCCCGGTCGAGTCCCGGTCGAGTCCGGTCGAGTCCCGTCGAGTCCCGGTCGAGTCGCGGTCGAGTCCCGGTCGAGTCCCGGTCGAGTCCCGGTCGAGTCCGGTCGAGTCCGTCGATCGCCGGTCGAGTCGGTCCGGTCGGTCCCGGACGAGTCCCGGTCGAGTCCCGGTCGAGTCCGGTCGAGTCCCGAGGTCGAGTCCGGTCGGTCGAGTCCCAGCTGAATCTATAGATGGGCAATACTGTATATCAACATTTTTATATTGTTGCGAATGTAGTTTTGAAGATATGCAAAACTGAACATATATTAGTTTATAGTGAAAAATAGCAGGTTTAAAATAAAACAAGGGTATAAGGGTGATATTTTTGCACTGCTCTGCTAATTAAACCACAACTAATAAGTTTAATGACATTTCTGTTGGCATTACACAATATCGTTTGATTGTCATCGGGATATTCCCAAAAATATTAAGATATTTCATTTTTGTAAATATTGCCCACTCCTAGTTCAGGTCCTGTCTAGGTAAGAGTCCCGGTAAGAGTCCCGGTAAGAGTCCCGGTAAGAGTCCCGGTAAGAGTCCCGGTAAGAGTCCCGGTATTTAGTACTCTTTAGTCCCAGACAGTTGAATTCAAATTGAGTCCAAGTCTAGTCCAGGTCTTTATCAGGACTCGAGTAAACTGCATGTGACCCAGTAAAGCTTAATTACCACACAGTGTTAAATGTTCTGCCCTTTAGAGCCAAACCTACTCATTTATCACTACGGATTCTCCTTCCATTTTTGTCCTGACCCTGCTCTCCTCTTTTGTCCCATTTCGCAGAAGCCCTTCACAAAGACTATAGAGAACCCCCTCATGACGAGACCCACGCACACTCCCTGTTCACAGCTAATCCCCCGACAGATGTTCAATACACAGACCCTAGATAAAACAGCTCGTCTTGGCTCGCCTCTCAGGAAGACGACACTGGGTTTTCGGATTTCTGCAGAGCGGTAGTGGGAGTGATTTTTGGCCTGCGTTTTCCTGGAGGCGACTCGAGTCCTGTTCAGTCATCTCAGAGTCCGCCTGTCATTGCGCAGAGGAGACGTGCAGTTACATAATGCTTGGGTTTCTCCCTGCATCCTCCGCAGTGAAGACAGCGATGCCCAGGGCCAAAGACCAGAGCAGAGGAGGAGGTCGCAAGTCAGTAAAGTCTACTCACAGAAGAGTGGTGGACTTCTTAAAGCTACAGTGGTGGAACATGTAGAAGATAAGAAGATTCTGAGCACAAGTCTGTATTAAGTATTGTTCGTATAATAACACATATTGAAAAGACTGGGGATTTGTTGTGGGCGGTAATGACAAACAATTATATAGTGCAATACATTTTTGATGCATCTCCAGCCACCTACATTTGGAAATAAGTTTTAAATTAATTTTGAAGCATTACAATAAACTTTAATACTGAAACTATAGTACTTTATGGCTGACAATCCTAAATCAGGAGAATCCCAGTTTTCTAAGAAGTATATTGTAAAAGAAAAAGCATGTGTAGAAGTTACTTATTCGGTTTTCTACAGCTCAAATCTTAATCAGGCTGCAAAAGAAGTTCCCAACAAATAATTTGTACGCATGATAAAAACAGCCTTTCATATACTGAAAGTTGATATAGTAATTATATTATACAGTAAAATATTAGTAATTCATTGTCATCTTATCCTTATCCTGGTCTTTCACGGAACCCTGGTTACCCTTCATTAATCATTTTTACATCACTCCGTCCTAGCAACAATTTCCAATTTTCAGCAAGACAAACTTATGAAATGCACCTGCATCCTTAAAATGCCTTGCACATAAACACTGTATACACACACACACACACACACACACACACACACACAAAGACATAAGAAACTTGTAATCTCCTCTTAACACAATTAGTTATTACAATAATGACTATGATGTCTATTATTTAGTCTGTACATTGTTTTTTTATATTGCTGTTGTACTGACTGTTCTGTCCTGACTGTACTCTTATTCTACTACTACTATTAAACACAATTAGGTATTAAGATAATGACTATGATGTCTATTATTTAGTAAGGGGCAGACATGTTGTCGAGGGACAGCTATTTTAATGCATAGCATAGAACACTCACACACAAAGACAAGACACACGCAAGGAGCGAGCATGTAGCTGGGGGAGAACCCACCCACCGACGGCATGCCAGGAAGAAGTCCCACCAATTTTAATGCACAGCATTGCACATATGAATCTGAAAATAAAAGGCTAATGACATGGCGGTAGTAGTGGTGATTCAAATCTTTATGCCCTATCCTTCTCGTAATTTATTTACTTTATGAAATATTTTTCAACCATTTACCAATACATTGACATACACATCGACATTCACATCCATACATGAACACTGACACATTACAAAAACAGTCCAACCAAATACAGATTATATACACATATATATGCATATTTTATATACATATACACACATTTTATTTCTATATACACACATACATATATATATATACACACACACACATATATATACACACACGCACACATATACACACACATACACATATATATATACATACATATACACACACACACATATATAAATTAAATTTTTTATTTTAATAATGTCTATTTCATTATTATTTCTCCTCTCACATCCTTTATTCCTTTGTATACTTTTTTGTAAAAGAGGGAAGGGAACGTGAATATAAAGTTTTGTTTCGTTTTTTAACAAAAATTACCTATTTGTATAATATTGTATACTCCCCGTCACCCGGTGTTAATTAAAAAAATAAATAAAGATGTAAAAATAAAAAAATTGTCATCCAATTTGTAATGGATCGTTACAGACACAAACCAGAGAAACAAATCTCCTTCTCTTCATGGTTTATGCAACATTACAGCCACAGGCGATATGACTGGCTTTGGCTGAAAGACATAAACAACAAAATTACTTTTAGCCTTAAGTGCCCTCAAACTACATCATACGTGTGATATTATTAAAGGTCCTGCGAAAAAAAGCTATAAATCTTTTACACGGACAAATAAGTTATGCACAAAAATCAACAGGATCATGTAATCTCACAGTGAATTAATATTATGAATGTTTATGCAAATTTCATGTGATTTATTAAACTAAAATGATGCAGAGCGCGCATGCATACATTTTATTTATTTTAAGTGGATTTACCTTTTTTTCCAGCCTTCCTTTTCTATTTGGCCTAATTTTTTGCATTGTAAATGAGAACTTGCCTCAGGCCAAGTATAAATTTCAGAATAATCAGAGTTACTACTACGTTACAAGGTCAAGCGGTTTCTATTCAAAGCTTCAGAGCTTTGACTCAAGGCTCCAGAGCTTTGACTCAAGGCTCTGGTTCACCGAGTGCTCCTGGCACTATAGACATGCTACACGAGTACACAGGAGAAGAGCCATTGCATTCTTTTATTGTCCTCAAACGGAAATGATAAATAGTTCAGACATGGGGCTTATAGAAATGTGTTTTTCATTCACTTTCCTCATGCGATTAGATATTTCAAAATAATACGGTGAGCGATAATTGTGAATATTCAAGTCACAATATAAATTGGAGGAACTACGAAATAGTAATCGTGACAATGTTGTGAGCTAAACAGTCACTTCAATGCAAACTATATTTCCTCAAATTAAACCTAAGTGCTTTTTTTAAATTGATCGATCATCATGATGATTGAGACTATCATAGAAGCAAAATTAAGTTATTTCTATTCAATCTATGATTAAAAAAAAAAGCACACTTAAATGTATAGTGCTTTTTGTGTGGCTGTCTATGTCACAAAAACATTACTTTTGCATTTAGAACGTGTGATTTCATAAAGCAGGTCACATATCATAGGAACAGTAAGGTGTTAGAATGAAAGAAAATGAAGGATTTCACTTCGTGTCAATTATCGTGAATAATCGCTTCTTTTCACAATAATCTTGACACTAAAATGCGAAGTCGTGACAACTCAAGCTACAAGATTGACTTTTACTTTTAACACTTTACTAAATCTGTACTCAATCTGGAGAGAGCAAGTTAGAAACATCCAACTAGTGAGAATGACAGTGAGTCGATAAAGTGATTTGCAGGAAAAGCCAGTCCAATGTTTTACAAGGAAAAGCTAAATTATTTAAAAGCGTTCTGGAGTGAGGCTCTTTGGGAAATAAACATCCTTTATTGGTGCAGACACCTTTAGGACAGACGTGAGCTTTTCCTTCCTGTGATTTAGCGCCCACAACGTCGACAACTTTCATTTCAATATATCAGGAAAGACCTCCAGGAGACAAACCGCAGCCGTTTAAATGGTTTTATTATTCCTCACTGACATACCCTAGAAAGAGAAACTGCTTTATAACTGGAAAGTTTTGATACCAGCGCCGGTGTTGTGAAATAGATCGACTGGTTTCTCCGCTGTAACTCCACTGTGTTTAAATCTGCAAAATGTAACCTTTTCTAACTTGTTTCGCCCGATTGTCTCTGGGATATTACTGCTTTCTCTGGAACGTTCAACAGAATGGGATCAAATTAATAAGTCGATAAATTGAGTTTTCTAGTTGCAGCACACATTTTAATGCACAAGAAATCCTCCTTGGCCACCCATTTTTCTTATTTAGTCAAGCGTTGTAAAGTCTAAACCAAACCACCGCGACCAGAGATAAGTTCAGGCCAAGACTTAGTCAACAGGAAAATTAAGACGGGGCGCAGGCAAGAGATGCCAGGCAACAGCTTCTAGTGTAATTTTCCGACCACAATAACATTGTGCAAGATGAATGTCTCTTCAGAAATATGAAAGAAATCCAAATCTAAAGTGAAGAGGCTGTGAGCGTTTTTTTTTTTGGTTGTTTTTTTTTTAAATGACTGAAGACTGAATGCAAAATACTGTACAGCCAAAACCATAAAAGAAGAAAACAAAACAATCACCTTACCAGATAGTACAAGGATGTTTAGTAGGTGGTGTGCCGTGATATCTTTTGAAACAAACAAAGTGTGCCGTGACTCCAAAAAAGCTTTAGAAATACTGCGTTAAAAAGGACACATTATGCTACATTTTCAAACTTTTAACCATCAACTGTTCCGCCCTCAAAAACATACCTGGAGTTGCATTTCGCTTCATTCACGTTTGTTTGATGAATCCGGTTTAGAAAGTCCTCCCCCTCAGACACAGATCAGAAACACTCCGCAGTGAATTGACCTGAAGTGTGATGTCATAGGTAGAGCGCCGGGCTCTTCTGTGCCGTTTGGAAGTCCATAAATCCTCGCCAGACAGCATTTCTACCATCACTCTGCAACTTTGGACCCACAGATCACCACCAAATGCTCGCACGCCACCTTCATATGATACAAGTTTGGCAATTTTTTTTGTTTTTTTCCATCACAAAACAGGATATTTGGTTGTTTTTCCACATCCTATTACCTAAATACAGCAGACTTTGCAATTGTGACAGCTCAAAATCACGATTCCAGTCGAAGTGCATGTATACAAGCCATCCAACCGTTTTATACTTTATACAGGATTTGGACTGTCTTATGTTATAAATATCATTTTTCATTTCTATGGAAGTATTGCATCTCCTTGACCTTTTTTATACAAGAGTTGGTTTCCAGGGACATATTGATTCTTCCGGTCTGGAGCCTGTTTATAATCGGGGGATTCAAACCAGCATCCCAGTACATCCATGGCAAGCCTCTCCGCATATAGACACACAATAAATCAATGCTTTATTCCTCTAGTGTTTATCATTGTCCGCTAAGGCAAGTCCAGAACATCAAATGCCTACAACACAGTGCTGTGCAAAGGTTTAAGTAAGTACAGTTAAAGTTTAAAGTAAGGTTTATTTGGCATTTGAAGTTTTTCAGAAAACTACTGTGGCTACACACAAAATGATGTATATACTTTTGGTGTGGCTTGAGAAAATATGTAATTGTGACCATTTTTAAATTTCACAGTAAGTTATTTCAAGTCACTCTCTAATACAAATAGCAAACATTAATGTAAAGTACAATAACTACACATGACTTCTAATGCCATATAGACGGTAGACCAATTGCCAAACTATCACATTGTCTGAAAGTTCTTGGTTGATTAAAAAGACATACTCTGTGGTTGTGCATTAATTAGTTGACCAAAAGCTGTCAAAATGATTAGGCTCTGGTGCAACAATAACTCTACAGAGAGGTGGAGCTAAACAGGAGGACTGTTGAAATTCTTGGTCAACCAAAAAACATCCCTTGAGCACTGGCAAGACCACAAGATGACCAGAGATAATGGACAAAACACAGAAAACTAGAGTATTTTCTTTTTGCAAAAAGGCAAATGAAGCTCACAATTCACTACCAAAACTTCAAGATAACTCATTCCATGACGACTACTTCTTCTTGTTCTTCTTCTTTCTGCTGTTGGGAATATAAATCCTTTAAAATCCCTCCAAAATAAATATCGACAAATGAAAATATTGGTCAGCCAAGACATCTTCAACTGATTAATCGATTAAACAACTAAAGGTCTACAGCCCGAATAAACAGCATCTTCAAAAGTGAAAAGAGAGATTAAACTGTCCAGTCACTCCCAAACCTCCAGCTGACTCACGCCATCCTTTCTAATTTCAAATTTTTTTTTAAATAGTCATTGAAGACACAATTGACCAGATTAATCAAGTAAATTACTGAAAGACAGCATGTAGGGCTGCAACAATTCTTTTAGAAGTCAAACTATTATTTCTGTCCATCAACGCCTTTTATATACATTAATCAACCAACTAGTTAAAGAATAGTTACAAATAAAGTGTATTATTTATGAAAAGCCCTTATTTTTGCTGTCTATGTCAGTGTTTCTCAACCCAGGAGTGGAGACATTATTTCAAGGGGTCCCGAAAATGCTTCAAAAGGGTTCTCCAAATGCAGTGGCGAACGGAAATTAGCATTACCAAAGTCATTTCTCTAGGTCCTCAAAATAAAATCAAACATTAGACAAGAGGCTGTTTCATCACTTTGAGGGAGCCAAAAGTTATCACTGATCAAAATATCTCATCAATACTTCATACTTTAATCAATATGGTTATCAATGCTCGTTTTAATGGCAATATTTAAACCACTAAGCTATTGAACTGCCATGACTGAACGTGGCTCATCATCAGCAGAATAATTGGGGAAATGCTTGGAGTTGTCATGTCCAGTGCAAACTTTTACTGAAGACAGTTTGATGGAAGATGCTAAAGCAAAGTTCCAGCGTGTTGGTGGAACAAGTGTCCGTCACACTCACCTTCTGCTGCCGCCTGGCCATGTCCGTGGGCTGCTTGGCGTTGAAAGGGTACGCTATGCACCTCAGCACAAACACGTAAATTTGCAGTTTAATTTTCCTCTCCTCTTCCTCCTTCTGCAGCCTGTCTCGCTCCTTCTTCTCCTCGTCTTCTTCTTCTTCCGCTGGAGGTGCACTGTCCTTCCTCCCCTTCCCCGCGGCTCCAGCAGCGGCAGAAGGTGCAGCGGAAGGCGGTCTCTTGTGTCCTCCAGCCCGACCACTGCCGCCGCTGCTGCCGCTGCTGTTACCGCGCTTCACCGCCACAGAAGCGGAGCCCTTCCTCGGCGGCTCCTGGACCACTTCGGGGTCAGACTCTCCGCCCGTGTCTTCGCTGGAGGACGGGTCAAGCATCGTGTCCTGAAGTAGTCCCCGCCGCTGCGCTCTGGAGAAAGTGGAACACAGTTTTGACTTTGTTTGTTTTAGGCGACGTGGCGGTCAAGGCTGCACTTTTCCGAGGCAAACACGTCTCCCCAGAAGTTAAAAGTGTGTTTTACAGCCTGGACTCGAGAGAAGTGGCGTTTTCTCACGGTGGGATGCGATGGGAGGAGTTTGCTGGTGGTATTTTGGCGGTGTGCGCGCTGTTCCGTCGCGGAGAGAGTGGAGGAATGGCCGCGCGCTCCCGCCGCAGCACGCTGTTGCACAGACCGCGTGAGCGCGCTCCGGCACAGGTGCGCAACCTGTAGCTGCGCAAAGATAGGAATGAGAAGAGGAGGACTCACTCTGTCTGTGCGGGGAAACACCGGAACGTCTGTGGAAGATCATTTGGAAGATCATCACATTTTGAATTTTCAGTATTGGAAAATTACTCGATTACACATTTTAACCCTAAAACCATATATCTTTTTTTTAAAATTGAAATTCAGCAGGTATTTCCTGTTGCCTTAAAAAATGCGGAGCTCCACTTCCTACTCCATTCATTCCTTATGAGGAACTAGTCTAGTTGAAATAAATCAATAATTAATGAATACAAATTGTGAGCTACAGATGGAAAATCACAGGTTAAGACCTTTACGTGCCATGTAAATACTTGGAGACACCTGTGTGGAACTAAACTGTTTACAAAAACACTCGACTTTGCATTCTACTACATTTACTTTTATCAAGTTTGTCTGTTAATTATATATATAATATTTACATTAATATATGTTAGCCTTTAGCGTTGAGAAACAGGTGGGTTTCCTCCCACATGTTTAATCACATGTAAGAGTTTTAACGTGCTGCCAGTGATAATCCATCTGTAACTCGCTCTTTGCTGTCACATCTTTTTTATATTGAATTCCCACAGAAATCGAATGGAACAAGAATTCTTGGATGAGAGTCGAAACGTTTTGTTTTTTCTAAAACAGGGTCCAGATGACTACAACTGAATCTTTTTCTCCAATGGAACACTCCTGGACGAATGAGGGATTACACCGAAATGGAACAATAAATGAAGATCCGCAATTTTATGCCAACCGGAACTAGCCGGGCCTATGCAGAAAAGGCGCCTATTCAACAGTGTAAAATGTGCCGTGCAAGGCATTAGCAATCAATCCAAATGTGTGAATCTTGTTAATCTTGAACTTTTTTCTGTGATTTTATTTGTTTTTACAGTGGAAATCTTACACTCTGAATTTAAACTCTTGAATTTGGGGGTTTGCGGAAATTGAAATACTTGTGAATACTTGAAAACTGTGAATTTTTCATTATTGAATTTTTAAACAAAGAAAAATACATGAACCACACAGTCCTAAAATGAATCGCGTTGGTTTCTTACTAAATACATGTTACATTTCAACTTGTTTCAACATCAACGTGTGATGATGGTGAAATTCAAAACACACTTACACACAATAAAATTGATGGCCAAATGTTCTGCTATCTGAGCTGTCTGTGGCCACAAGAGGTCAGTGTTTCTCCGGTGTCACAGATGAGACAATAACACGCCCTTCACTGTTGTCATTCCACAGCAATAATTCATAGGGTAATTGTTCCACACACAAAAACTGAAAAGTGTCCAAATAAATCAATGAAACCTCAAATATTCAGGAAACATCCATTTAGTGAAATGTGCCAGTCTTTTTTTTTGGTTTAATAAATTTTTAATCAAGTTTTTTACCGCTTTTTTGTTTGTCAGAGGCAAATAATAAAGATGGCATCACCCTGGTAAAAGTGGCATTGAAAGATGGTAAAACAGGTTTTACAGCACTTGGGTATATAAAGAATGCCGTTTCCGCAAAGCTTTATTCTGCACGGCAGAAGTATTTTAATGAACAGCTATAGATATGAAATCAAATGGCATAACAACTGAAGGGATTTAAAACTTGGAAGATAAGATCAATAAAAGCTGTTGGATTGTTGGTCAAACCTGGTCACTGTTTCAGCCAACTCTGCTAAAAATGTGAGTACAAATTTCTTCAAACTAAAATAGTTACTTACTATTTATACAATTACTTTGTCGCACTTAAGAAAGATGTTACCCATCATTGTATTACTGTATATTATAGGTGAGGTGGGTATATATTAGTACATTTAAAATCCTCAAATGAGTCTAATCATCTAAAAAAAAATTATTGCATTTTAGTTCTATTTCAACAATGAATGCATTGCCTTGTTCTGCATCTTATGGAATGTTACTACACCCAAGTTTGATTATGTGCGAGATTCATGAGTCATATTGTCTTTTCAGTGTTTTTTAAGTGCGTGCCATGGCCACCGCCTGTCAACTGTCTGAGGACCAGTTCCTCTGCTCCATCTGCCTGGAGGTGTTCACAGATCCTGTCACTTTTACCATGTGGACATAACTTCTGCGGGGGCTGCATTGATCAGGACTGGCCTGTTGATGCCAAGTGCATGTGTCCTTCTTGTAAAAAAATATTTTTCTACAGACCAGAGCTGAAGGTAAATACTTTTATCGCTAAGATGGCTGCTAATTTTCAACAGTCTAAATACAACTCCATCAGGAGGTCAGAGAAGCATGCTGCTAAACCTGGAGAAGTCCTCTGTGACATGTGCACTCAGACCAAACAGAGAGCGCTCAAGTCCTGCCTGGTCTGTCTGTCCTCGTACTGTGAGTCTCACCTGGAGCCTCACCTGAACAAGTCGGGTCTGAAGAGGCACCAGCTCACGGAGCCTCTGGGAAACCTGGAGGACAGAGTTTGTGCGACGCACAAACAAAACCTCTGGAGCTGTTCTGCAGCAGCGAGCGCCTGTGTGTCTGTGTGCTCTGTGTGTACTCGGAGCACAGGGGCCATGAGGTCATCCCCCTGAAGGAGGCATCTGAACAGGAGAAGATACAGCTGCAGAAGGCTGAGGACAAGGGCCACATCCAGGAGGATATAAGCAGCAGAATGAAGAAGATCACTTTTTTTTTGAGCTCCGCAGCTCTTTAAGGGTCAGTAATGCTTCTGCGGACAGAGATATTATCAGATGGGAGTCAAAAGTTGTTCACTGCTCTAAAAAAGAGTGTGGAGAAACGTCTGGACATTTTTCATCACTGAGATATGAACAATAAGAAAAAGCGACATGAAGGAGCAGGCAAACGGTCTCATCCAAGAGATAGAGAAGGAGGTCTTTGAGCTGAAGAGGAGAAGAGCTGAGCTGCAGCAGCACTCTGAAGACTATCGGAAGTCTGAAGACCCCCTTCATCTGCTTCAAAACTCCACACAGCTGAGCCCCAAGACACCCGACCAGATAAACTGGACGAGTGTCACTGTCTTTGCCCCGACATATGGGGGCGCTGTGGCCAGAGCACTGAGTCAGCTAGAGCACGACTTCAATGAGAAGACCGGGGTCTTTTACAGGCAGAGCTGAAGAGAGTCCAAAACAAAGAAAGTAGAAGTCATCATGGATACAGAGTCATCTCATATGAGAGTTCAAGATACAGAGGATCAGCGAAATCTCCTAGACCGTCCAAATACTTTGAGTCTCTCTGACTGTTCTTACTTTGAGGTTGAGGTGAAAGGGAAGACAGAGTGGACTTTAGGAGTGGCTGAAGAGTCTGTCGACAGGAAAGGGCCCCTAACACTGAATCCACAGAATGCTCTCTGGACCATAGGTTTAAAAGACGGAGCTTATCATGTCTCTGACAACCCTAAAAATCAATGTCCTTACAAAGTGTAAGCCTGAGAAAGTAGGTGTGTTTGTGGATTCCAAAGAGGGAGTTGTCTCTTTCTATGATGCAAAAGCTCCAGCTCTGCTCTACTCCTTCACTGGTGTCACCTTTAAGGAGAAACTCCACCCTTTCTGCATTCCAAGTTATTTGTGCAATGGGAGTTTTTCACCAGAGGCCTGTGGGCATTGTGAAGACTCCTCTAAAGGTATTTTATTGGATGGCCTTGTGGACAAGCTTAAACAACGCTTTATATACAGAACTGGACCCAGAAAACACACTGACATAGATTTACGCAATGATTCTCTATTTCAAGGGATCTTAACTGAGTTTAGGAACATATGATGAGGGAAAAACTGATTTTAAGATATTGATGTGCAGCACATGCATTGTATTTGTAGGGCATTTTGTGTTTTCCAACCATTTTTTGATTGACAGCACATTTCTTAATGAAAAGATGCGTTTGGCTCCTTTTATGTCTTTTCTGGATCAGAAATTTGCTTACATGGCAATGTATTACATTAAACAGCTGTAGGGCTAATCTGAAACAATAATAATCGTAATTGTGACTAATCAACTTTGATTTAGACATTAATTGTTATCTGTACTATACACATGCTAAAACACATGCCTTAAGGCCCGGAGTTGTAATGTAAAAATGTATAAATGTATAAACAATTTGTGCTTTCCACCACTAATACACTTTATTTGTGAATATTCTCTACCTAGAAGTCTCCACATATTTTGACCTTTTATCTAGTTAGATATTTGTATGTTGTGTTTTTAATCAGACTAGTCAACTAATTAAAAAATATTAATTGACTAGATGACTACAGCTACAAAAAATAATTTTAAACTTATACATCTTAATTCATTTTCTACCACGGGTCGTGGACACAAGGGTGCATCCCTAAGTAAGTGAATTGGCTAACTCAACGTAATTAATAAGGTCCTCCATACAAGAGACTCTATATGTCTGAGGTTGTTTGGGTCTTTATGCCTTTGTTTTGTGTTGTTCTATACTCTGTGTGGTGCAGGTCTCACATTTGAAGCGGGTGGACCCAAATGTGAGCGGTTTTGGTTAAATCATTGTTAATCTCTAAATGGGAAGAAAAATGGATCGATGGACATTGTGTAACATAGTATCTTTTAATTCATAAAAATACACTTAACACATTTTGAAATATATTAGAACACAATTCAGTAATCATGTAATACGTTACTACAATCTAATTTCACAATCACAATTAACTGTTTTATGTGTATGGCTTGGTGGCACAAATAATAAAAATAAAACGTTTAATTAGGAGTCAAAATGTGTAAAGTGGTATATACAACAAACATTTACAACTGTATACAGCATTCATTTATAGTACAAAAACTGCTACCTAGAAACAAATATTATGTTTATTTCAGCTATGTGTTCATAGATTGTAAAGACAGACAAAAGTTAAGGTGCTGTGGAGTTGAATGTGGGGAGGACGGGGGCCCAGGCTGGGTAAGTGTCCAGGGAGAAGAGAGGGATTCCCCACGTGGATACAGCACCCATCACACACAACACTCCAATGACGTTCACTCCCAGACCCGCCTTCACCTGCAGAACAGACACAAAACTGGGGATCAGTGGTGATATGGTAGGAGTAAGTAAAAGTAAAAAGTATTCGGAGAAAGTGAATTCACTTACATGGCAATTACTAGTATATTGTAGATGCTTTTAGTACCTCTTAAATGTTAATAAGCCATTAACAAAAAATTTGTGCGTTAACAAACTAAGAATAGAATGTTTGTAAGAGCATTAATAACCGTCTTGATAAACTATTTTCAATAACAAAGTGATACAGTATATTACTTGCAATTAACTAGTGCGTATTAACATTTTATAAATAATTTACTAAAGAACCTTATTCTAAAGCGGTACCAGTATTTTTAAGTAGATTTACGTATTCCTTTTACTTAATTTGTCTACTCTTGTATCGGACAAACTTGAGTACTTCTTCGACCACTGCCAGAAATAACATTAATAACAGAAACATGATTCTGTTTTGAAGACTGCGGCGCACCATGTCCATCACGTTGAGGTGTCCGTATGCGAACACCACGGCGTTGGGAGGGTTGGACACTGGGAGCAGGAAGGAGAACGACGTGCAGAGAGTGGTGGGGATCATGACGTACAGAGGGTTCACATGGATCGCTTCAGCCTGCAGACAAATATATTCACTCACTCGTCACAACTGGAGTTAACGGCAGTAACAATAGGCCTCAAGTGCAGGGCAGATCTGGACAGTGGCCACTTTGTCAGAAGCAAATTTTCTCTTTGGCATTTGACCGCAGGTAGAGAAAGACATTTAATTTGTATTCAATTTCCTTTCAATTTATTTCCTTTCAATTTATTTTATTTTATTTCAATTCCATTCAATTCAATTTCATCAATTTCATTCAATTTCATTCAATTTCATTCAATTTCATTCAATTTCATTCAATTTCATTCAATTTCATTCAATTTCATTCAATTTCATTCAATTTCATGTATTGATTTAATTGATTTTTTACATATATATACATATATACTGTATACAAGTACAAGGGCCAACCCAAATTTAAAAAATGCGGAGCACTACGAGAATAAACTCGTAGTCAAAATGGCTTGGATGAGTCAAAAGGTAACACAAAAGCCCACAATAGATATCGAACTTTATAATGCGGACCTTTTAGAACAGACATCACAAACAATCATTTCCCCCGTGCAGTGCCCCCATGTCCTTCTGATTAAGGGCCTGTGTGTGGAGCTCAGCTCCTGGGCACTGGGCAGGACACTGACCACGCTCAGAGCCATAGCCGCAGGTGAGGGAATCTTGGACGTTTTTCGCCAATAATCTGCTCCCTTAGACTTCGGCCACTTCACCCTTCTAAACTTTGTGTAAAGTCACCATTCATATGAGTTATTTGTGTGCATAGGTTTTACAGCACTACGGGCTTGTGGGGTTGTGCGCACTGCGCCAGGGGCCAGAGCTCCAGACCCTGTACCGCGGGTCTGAGGCCAGAGCTCCAGACCGAGGCCTGAGCTCCAGACCCTGTACCGCGGGTCTGAGGCCAGAGCTCCAGACCGAGGCCTGAGCTCCAGACCCTGTACCGCGGGTCTGAGGCCAGAGCTCCAGACCGAGGCCTGAGCTTCAGACCCTGTACCGTGGGTCTGAGGCCAGAGCTCCAGACCCTGTACCGCGGGTCTGAGGCCAGAGCTCCAGACCGAGGCCAGAGCTTCAGACCCTGTACCGCGGGTCTGAGGCCAGAGCTCCAGACCCTGTACCGCGGGTCTGAGGCCAGAGCTCCAGACCCTGTACCGCGGGTCTGAGGCCAGAGCTGTTTGTGAATGATGCGTAACAGGAAAGGTGCTGCTAAACTGCAGTGGCGATCTGTCTTGCTTTTACGTAGTTCTAAGATGTTTACTCTTCCAAGCCCATTCTTTTGGGTCGTGGACGTCACATTGACACCGGCTTTATTCTCATAAATGTATGACTTTATTCTCGTTAATTCCCGAATTTATTCTCGTTAATTTATTAGTTTATTCTCGTAATGCTTTGCTTTTTTTTGGGGGTTGGCTCTTATACTCCGTCGTATATAGGCAAGGCAAGCCAAGTTTATTTGTAGAGCACAATTCGTACACAAGGCAATTAAAAGTGCTTCACACAACAGGTAAAAAGTGCATTAAAATCACAAAACCTTAATTTAAGGACATTTAAAGGTGCCATTTTTAGGCTATCTGTCAAATAATTGAAGACTTAATAGAGAAGAGTGCAAAGAAAATCATTTCAGTCATATGCACAACGAAACAACACAGTTTTTAGCTTAGATTTGAACAATGCCAGAGTAGCGGCCTGTCTCACATCTGACTCTGGGCACCAGCAGGAGGCCGGTCCCTGAGGTCCTCAGAGTCCGAGATGGTCATATGGCACTAACATGTCCGAGATGTACTTTGGTGCTAAGCCATGGAGAGACTTGTACACAAGCAGAGCTGCTTTTAAGTCTATTCTCTGAGCCACAGGGAGCATATATACATGCTTATGTATGTACGGTATGTTTTATTCTATTTATTTTTGTTGTTTGAGAAGCGTTGGCAGTTTAAAATGTGTTAAGTGAACACATTAATTGATAAACTATTATTTACTTTAAATTACTAGATGCGGGAGAGAACCCCTATTCTGGTTGAGGGTCTGCCTGATTGTCTCCATGGAGATGTTACTGATTTGTCTAGTTTAGTTCCACAGTATGGCATTAAACTTACCGTACTTATCTATCTTGTATTTCTTAATTTGCATTAAATTACAAAAAAAAACATGATTCTTACGGTGAGTGGGCAAGCCTTTCCACATATCTGACCTGTAACTTGGCCTAGAAGCGTCACGGCGAAGATTAATATGTTTAATACCATACTGTGGATTAGGGCTGGACAATTAATCAAAATCAATTAGAAATCGCAATTTTAATGGACACAATTAGCAAATCGCAAAGGCAGCAATTTTTTAAAGTGCTGTAATTTCCTACACAAACAACAAAATATCCCGTTTTATTCTGCATAAAAACTGCTTAACCTTGTAGTTTAAATTTGAAATGCATGGAATTATTTGATTAATTTGTCAGTTCATAGACATTCATGCGTTTAAAATGTGAACTTTGAACAGAATCCTATTATTAAAACATAAATCGCAATAGCAATACGGGTTGATTTATTTTCTTATTAAATAAATTTGCAATTAGATATTTTTCCCGCATCATCCAGCCCTGGTGTGGTATGTTCCAGGCAAAGTAATAACATCTGTATGGTGTAAAGCAGCTGGCGGACATCCACCATAAAAGTGACACGGTGCACCTTGAATTTAAAACACAGACAAAAAACTAAAGTGCACAACAGTTAGTTGGGAGCGAGTGTACCAGTGGAGAGAGGATGGGGAGGAAGATGGTGATGGTGGCTGCGTTGCTGGCCACTTCAGTTAAAGTGGTTACAATGAGGCAGGCCACTGTGATTGTAGCCAACATCGGGAGGTCCCCCAGAGGAGTGAGCAGCTCCGCCACCCACGTCGACAGCCCCGACTCCTGAACACAACAAAACGACACTCTCAACGTAACTACTACATGCGCATTATCCCAACAGCTCTAAGACTGTACAACTCTTCTGTATATCAAAAAAATGTATATAGCAATGGTTGTTTTAGAAAGGTGCAAAAGTAAAATATCAATGTATTTGGGCCTCAAAACACCCGCCATGAACACAATGGATGGATATCTTTAGAACGAACTCCTGGCAGCTGGTAAAAAAAAGGCCAGCACAAAAAAATGTGTGACACAAACAGCTCCAACGATCAGGGAGTGGACTGACATCACAACCGACATACGCATATTGGAAAAAAAAATCTGGACTCAATTTGAAAATGGATACAATGGAACTTCTACTTTGAACTTAAAATACTTTAACCACTCTTTTCTTTGGATGCCACCCTCATATTTTCTAATTTTATTCTTTACTTATCTTGTGTTCTCTCTGGTCACGCCCGGTTCAGTTTTCTTTTTGCGTTTTTGCTTGTTTGCTTTTTCTTTCTTTTTTTCTTTTTTTTTTACTATTTATTATTTTTTAAACATAAAACAACATAAGTAAAATATTGTATGAAAGACTAAGATAATGAAACAAACCAATTTGTGGTTTAACATTTCAAATAAGAGGAAAAATAAATAGTATAGATTTTTTTTGCGCAGGGATGAGAGCAGGAAGGGCATTCATCAAATTGTTGGAACTGGAATCAAACTCACGCCACTGTGGCCTGTTGCACACGGAGCCTGGAATTTGTGCTGTCCACTCTGCCACCGAGCGGTACAGCACATTTTACATTTCATAGATTATCATATTGTCAATCGGGTAATTAATTGATCTTGTATTACATTTGATTTCTGGTTGAAGCTTAGTGTCTGTTTTTTCTACATTCAGAGCTGTTCATAAAAACCCAGAACAAAATGTTCAAATCATATTCCAATTAGAAAGCGGCTTGCCTTTGTGCCCTCTGCCAATGCAAATCCTCCACCGACGAGCAGCACTATTGTCCACGGCATCGAGGTCTGGAACTCCTTCCACGAGATCATTGTGTCTGCATAGCAACAATTCATAATGGCCTGAACAAAACATTAACTGAAAGAGACTGGAATAGGTCTAGAGGAATTCCAGAACCAAACCCAAGTCATATAAACTGATTTTATGAAGGACAAATATGTAAACTTTATTTTTAGATATTACGTTTTTTTGACTGGAGTTGTAATTCAGTTCTACTTGAGTTTTAATTCCTCATCTTACCATATTTTTTGGAGGGTCCATGGGCAGGTGCGATGAAGAAGACCACACCCAGCAGTAGTGCCACAGTGGCGTCAGTGATGTAGCCCGAATGTCTGCACAAAAAAAGAATTAAGAAAACGTTTGTGGAGGTTCTTTCAAACTGACTCCCAAGACGTTATCATATTGTTGAGTGAAAGAACCAACTCTTTTAAATATTGATCTTTTTTTAATCATTGGTTACATACCGTCATAGAATAAACACTTGACTTACTGTGGAAAGAGAGATGCCCATCCTGGAATGAACCCTGGAGCTCGGGTTAACCACAACAACACCATGGTTATGAAGACCACTGTGGTGAAGATCTCCTGGGAGCTATAATGGGAATAAAACAAACAATTTAAAATATATTTTAAATGTTGATCAATGAAATGTTTGGAAATTCCATGAAACCAAATGTTATCAATAGAGTGGACAAAAATAAGACATTGCATTTGTGGGTTTTGGAGTTGCAGTGTCAAATGTGAACACTAGATGCCACCAAAATCAACAACCGCTTTAACCACAAGAATAACCAGGACTAACCAACCATCTGATCTACTAATGAAGACACAGTTTGGTATCTTAAGTTCGGGAGCAGGACCAGATTTCATGCCCGCCTCTTCCTTTCCTTTACTTGTTCAATGTTTTCCTTTCATGGTTAAATGGTTGCCCTAGTTACCTTGGCTTCATCCGAGTGGTTCTCTGATGCGACCGAAACACGGACCTCTGTCTACATCAACTGCCACTTCACCTCCATCCCTCACCTTCATTCCTCATTTTCATCCCTCACCTTCATTCCTCACCTCCATCCCTCACCTTCATCCCTCACCTTCACTCCTCACCTTCATTCCTCACCTTCACCTGGCCCAAGTGCCGTTCGCCTCCTCAGAAGCCCTAAACCAGCCTGGATATATCACCTCGTCCACCATGATCATTGTGCTTGTTGGTAATAAATCGGTGTTTACACAGTATTTTCAGGTTGTGGTGGTTAATAGTTAAACTCTATTGTACAACTTATACGTACAATGACAAATAAAGAACTTAATTATTGAAGATATACAAGTGTGGGTACCTCATTGGTCCTAGAGCTTTGTATTCTTCTTCTAACACTTTCCTGGCTGCTTTCTCTTTCTCCGACTGCTGGCCCCCGAATTTCCACAGGAAGCTAAAGCTGTGTGGGAATAAGAAGTGTAAATTAGTGACTTAAATATTGACTTTGATTAGTTCAAAACAAGCTATCTTGCTAATAAAGTATACGAGAAGATCAGATTGATTAGTTAACCTGTCTAACCCCATCGTGCTGCAAATGCTAACGTTAGCATTGCGCTCATTAATCAAATTTGGCTGAGCACGTTAAAAAAGGCAGGTCTGACAAAGGTGAGGTCATATTTTTGATAACATTTTTAGCAGTCATACATCAGCACTGAAAAAAATAAATATCAAAACCAATATAAATACCAACTATCAAAGAGGCACAAAGCACGACAAGGGAAAATAATTCAACTTTTCAAATAAATCTTGTACTGCTGTGAGTTTAATTAGGGCACAAGAGCTTTCTTGTTTTTTATGCAAATGGTATTTTTATGTTTTACCTTCAAACCTTCAAACACAAATACTTGCTATTCTAATCGCATTGCCAGTTTAAAAATGAGGCTATGATTGGACAAAACTAACAAAATATTTAAAGAATACTGTAGGAAAAAAAAAAGAGTTGGAAACTGAAATTGAAAAACTAAAATCATAACAAATTATTTATTGATTCCTTCCCATGAATTTCATATTCCATGGTGCACACTAAAAACTGCAGCGTGCAGAAGGACACTACAAAGGCTGTTGGGAGATTCCCATCAAAGAGGAATATCAAAGGAGGGCTGTGGTAGTGACATGTCGGCTTCCAAATTAAGTAAGTCCAGCTTGTCTTTTGTTTGATATTTGGATGTCTCAAAACCTTCACCATTTATCAGAAGACTTTAGCCATGTTTAGACCGTCACTCAAACATAACAAATGTTGATCAAATAAATACATTTATATGTTGGTGTAATCCCTCATTCGTCCAGGAGTGTTCCATTGTAGAAAAACGAATTTTTAGACAACACAAAGTCCCTGTTTATTTCAAACCAGGCAACACATTAAGACAAAAACTGGTTCACCCTTAGGACAAGATGCCGACACAAAAACAGAGCAATGTAGTGTATTCCATCCAATGCAGTGAAGAAAGTTGTAAAGAGAGGTACATAGGGGAGACTAAACAGCCACTGCACAAGAGGCTTTATCAACACAGAAGACACACAAGTTCAGGACCCCAGAGCGCTGTGCATCTTCATCTCAAAGCCACAAACCACTCTGTTGAAGACAGTGAGGTGGAGATTCTGAGCAGGAGAAAAGATGGTTTGAAAGAGGAGTTAAGGAGGCAATCTTTGTTAAAAAAAGAGAATCCTTATGTAATGGAGATTTAAGATTCAACCTTCCGTTGTTTATAATGGTTTGTTTAAACCCTGGAGTGGCCCAAGGCATTCGGATGCTAATCTGGTACTAAGTGAGGAGGGAGCGAAAGTCAGTGTACAATAAGATGTAGATGGCCCATCTCAGGGTAGACAAAGAGAGTAATTTCAAGTGAAACCAAAAACTCTAAACTTTATCAGGAGGTCCCACCCTGTGTGCAGGGAGCTCAGAGGAGGATATAAACCTAATCTGATTCACAGATTGAGAATGACTCTTGGATGAGAGTGGAAACGTTTTATTTTTCTAAAACAGAGTCCAGATGACTACAACTGAAACTTTTTCTACAAATAAAATTATACTTTTTAATCAAAAGGCTGATCTTGGCAATTCACAAAAAGGTGTTTAGTAATTCCAAGTTTATGGCGTTGTGAGACGTGGCTAAAGCTAGAGTAAAAAAGAAACTACTTCTGGTTTATTGACAGCTTTTATGGAATTAGTTTAAATTTTTTGCCCTGTACGGTGCGTTTTAATGTCTCTCTATGTAATGCATTGGGTTTGGCTGGTGTTCGATGTATTATGCACTGGAAACATCATATCTTTGGTCTTGGTGGTCATTAGTGCCATGCATTGATAAACAAGAAGCTTTGTTTTACCAGGTTTAGTTGCTAAGTGGCGTCTTGTGTTCACCCGAGTGAAACTGATTGTGTTCTCTCTTATCTAACTGTCTTGCTCTGATGCAGGGGTCGGCAACCCAAAATGTTCAAAGAGCCATATCGGACCAAAAAAACAAATAACAAATCTGTCTGGAGCTTCAAAAAATTAAAAGCCTTATATAAGCCTTATATGAAGGGAACACAGGCTGTATGTGTATATTATCCATATTAGCCTACTATCAAAATGACTAGGCTACAAATACATAATGAACATTCCTGATCAAGTGTTTATTTTCCCTGCAGCGCCCCCTGACGCAACACTTGACTACTCTGCTATACGATATTTGGTGCATTAAGTTAAACTTCCATTACAATGTTAAAGTATTATGTTTTCTTGCATTGATGAAAATATAGAATTACAATTAAGGAATCAGATTTTTGGTGTCATTTTTATTTTTAGGATTCGAAATAAACAAAAACACAGTCCTCTTCAAACCTCAATAACAATACAATCCTCTTCTCTTTCCCCTCATATCTGGGCAACACTGGAATTGAACACAGTCTGCAATTATAAAAATAAGACAGCAGCCTTTTGAAAAGGTAAGTAGTATTATCTCTCATGTTTCATGTTTGTCCTCCAACAGAAAATAAAATAAAACAAAAAATATATCCCCCTACATATTTTCATTTTCTTGAAAAAGCCAGGAGGGGAGCAACTAGGGGAGCAACTAGGGGGGAGCGAAAGAGCCGGGGGTTGCTGCCCCCTGCTGAGCCCTCGAAAGCCAAACCTTGCTGGGTCTGCTTCTGACCCCTAAACGTGCCGATATGTTTTCACTTTAATCACGTTAATCAATCAATCAATAAATCAATAAATCAATAAATCAATCACAAATAATAGATTATTGAGATAATCGTCAACAAATTTAGTCATGGAATTATCGTTGTCTGGACTAAACACAGACTCCAAAACCACGCCATAAGCTGAGAGACTAGGAATTACTTCAATAAGACACAGGAAACATCCGAAAGCTATTTTGTCTATAAATGTACTCCATCAGGATGACCTCAAATGGCATCATCTTAACGATGACGAGTCAACTTCATCTGGATCAGACAACTAACCAATTAATTGAGATAATAATCGCTAAACTAATCGACTAGCAAAATAATTGTTAGTCGCAGCCCTAGTTCGCGGTAGACGGGGGAGACACTTTTGGACCGTACCGATCCACTCCAAAGCGAACCAGTGGAAATAAGCCTTTAGTGACTTACTCTGAGCCCATGAAGAGCCAGTAGAGCCAGACCCAGGTCAGCAGCAGCATGACCACACTGATGGGCAAACACAGCAGCAGCCAGTTCCCGAAGTTCACACTTTTGCATTCTGGGTACATCCTGGGAAACGAACAGTAAATTCAGTTATTTGCATTAAGTGGCCCTAATCTTGAAGACGTTTTTAAGGTGCACTGTATTCACTTTTCTTGTGGAGAGAACACCCATTGCTTTTCTCCATGGAGATGTTATTGCTTTGCCTGAAATGTTCCACTGTCTGACAATTTAACCTATCTATCGCTAAGGAAACAAGCAAGACCAAGTTGCAGGTCAGATCTGTGGCGGGGCGACCCTGCTCACAGTAAGGAGGTTTTTCAAGGGATTTTTCAAGTACAAATCTTCTCTTTATTAATTACTTGTGGCACCTTACTCATTTTTAACAGTTGAAAATATTTTGTATTTTTGGTACACTGTCTGAAAACAAGTTGGTTGATGTTGCAAGGTTGGTTAACTTTCTATTAAAATGGACATATTATTCATTCTTATTGCTTCTGGGTCTCTGGTTAAGTATTTCACATTGTCTAATTCAAATGAATGTCTACATTTGGAAAACACACTTTACAAACTACCCCTCTGTGAGAGTCAGCAGTGGGAATGAACAATGAAAAAATAAATAAATAGTGCCGCTCCGTAGTCGAGTGGATAGCATGTGTGCTCCATGTAAGGAACCCGCAACGTTGTGAGTTCTCGACAGTTTGCTGCAATGTCATGCCCTCTCTCATCCCTATTTCACGCAGTACTGTCCTGTGTAATAAGGCCTATGGACCAAAAAAAATCATTAAAAAAAATCATAAATGAATGACGCGCTTAGGCACTGTGACTGCGATGCTAATATTATAATATAGCCAGAACACGTCAGATTATGGTTTATGGATTTTAATTCACTTGTGATGCATTAATGTGATGCATTAATCTGGGGATAACACAAACTGAGTGATTTGTGAGGCTCAGACAAGACAATCTCGTAAACAGGATTAATGAAACAAGTGTGAATGACGCAAAATAACAACTTTATATATGTTTTTGATGAGGAGATAATAATAAAGATAATTTCTGCATTATATGTGTCCTTTAAACCTTTCCACAGAACTCGGCCCATGTCCCACAGTTGTGGCATTGCATATTAAAGCTACTGCATACTGTATGAAATCATAAATACTAAAGAGGTTCAGAGTCTCCAGGGTTTTTTTGTTTAACAATTCTTTTTCATCCCCTCCCTGTATATTCAAAGAAAGTGCATGAGTGAGCGAGGAGCTTACTGGTGAAGGTACTCGGAGAATATGAGGTTAGGTGAGGTTCCTAGAAGTGTGCTGATGCCCCCGATGTTGGAGGAGTAGGCAATGCCCAGACATATGGCTTTGCACAACATACGGTCCACGTTTTGACCGTCCGTAGCCTGCAAAACAACAAAGTGTGAAGGGAGAAATTGTTTATGGTAGATAAAAAGGTGCTTTAGTGAGTGTAACTAATTGGTCAACATTTTCTAAAATATGACTATAAAATGACGCTGGACTAAACATGGACAGAGTCAAAGCTAAGTCTGGTGCAACCTAATACTAAGACTAAAATATGACTTAACAGGGTAGAATCAAGGACTGAACTGTTTGCACAAGAACTAAGCCAGTTCTAAAACAGGTTTAAACTAGCCCGAGGACTACGGAGTATCACCAGAAGTTTCGCAGCGGTGCCTGTACGACAGTGTGTGAAAAAAAACGGGGGCCATGCAGAGAGCTGGTGGGCCGGTGACACATAGAGAACCTGAGTACCTGATCAGGAGGAGCCTCTGAGATGTTAATGTCACATGCTTTGGGTTTTTCGTCTAGCACATCCGCATTCTTGTTTTCACTGAAACAACAAATAAGTATAAATTAAATCTACTTACAAGATGGTAAATATCAAAATTAGAAAATATATATCTTACACACACATTTCTTTTATTTGGACATTGTGGCCAGATTCTGGAAACATTAAAAGATTATTATTTTTTTTTACCATCTATAGCAAGTAATACAGTGTTATACAGTAGTACTTTTTTATTTGGTTTGTTACCTTGCAAAAATAGATAAATATATGTCTATCTTATTTTTAAAGAGCTCAAACTGGAAGTGCAAATGTACATTGTATGTCTTCTTTATTGACGCATGTGTGTGATAGATGTGATTACGTTGTCCTTTGTGCTGTATACAATTTATTTCTATTTTACAATATCAAATGTATACCGTCGAGCTGAAGGTTGGGGTTGTCTTCTCCGGCTAAGTCCTCCTCTCCAGACGTCCGGAGAATCTGCTGGAGCACGGCCTCCACGATGGGCATCACCATGGCGACGGCTGAAGTGTTGTGGACCCACATGGAGAGGAAGGCACAGCCCGTCATGAAACCCAACATCAGCCTTGAGCGGAACAGCACACGCATGTAAACAGACCGAAGCAATTGTCGCACAAACAATCCTGACTCTAACAACGTTTAAACTTAAAATATTACTTTTCTTTAGCCTGCGTATATATTTTTTATCTGAAAGCCTTAAAAAGAGAAGTGATGACTAAGAAAAGGGCACGCACCAGGCTGGGTTGACTCCCACCATATTGACCAGCCGCAGAGCGATCCTGCGATGGAGGCCCCACTTCTCGATGGAGGTGGCCAGACAGATGACTCCGAACAGCAGAAAGTGGAAATCTTTAAAGTACACTGAGGCAACCTGCACAAAAAAAACGACCAAAACCAAGAATAACTGTCAACTTTCACAGTTTCACTTTAACAGAGACTGACAAGCAATGAGAGAAATAAAACAACCGTGGCAAATGAACATGGTGGTTCAGATATTTTGCTAATATTTGAAAGGGATATAAAAACATTTCGTAGAGATATGTTCCACTTAAAACATAGCCTATGCCTGGGTGTTGTGAGTTCAAGTCAAGTCTATGATAACAATTTGTTGAATGTCTCACTCTTTACCCAATTTCACACTGCACTGACCTATTTAATAAAGCACCATGATCTTTTTTAATGGAACCTTTTATATACTGATAATAACTGTTACAAACATAGTCAAATTTGAATCAGTCACAACTGAACAGTACTTTGCAAACAGCTGCAGCTCAGTGCACCACGCTTTACACCGTACAGTTCACAGCACAGTGCACCGCGGTGATGGATTTAAGAACAGGGTTTTGAGCAGCTGATGGTGAGTCTGTATATACTATTTTTGGACCTATTCTGTGTAGATGTGCTTCTGTGTTTGTGGTGGGGTATGTGCGGTTTATGTTTAAACTTTTCACAGTCACAGATTACAGTCGGAGAGGTTTATTACAGAGCTTTTTATTCAACAGCAGCAGTTTCATGTGCAAATGTGTCGTTTCTGTACACTGTCACGTTGAAATTAGAGCGCAGTAGAGGAGAATGAGGTGCGCTTGTCCGTTTGTGGATTCTGTTGTTTTTAGTAAACCTCTGTAGAGACCCAGGACTTTCCCCATTGTTTCCGCTGCTGGTTTGGACCAGCAGGATGGCGGATTAGGATTCTCCAGACACAGCTGAAGCTGCTTCTAAAACTGCCTAGGAACCTTATGTTCGAGGAGCTCTTATCTGGACTGTTCAGATCTAGAATAGGTTAGTCTTGTGCTCACTCACCTCAGATGACTTCATGATGCCGAACAATGGGAAAAGGAAGGCGGGTAACATGGCAGTGATGGCCAGAGGAGTGGCTTCAGTGACCCATAACACAGCCATTAACAACAGCACAAACGCACATTCTGCCTCCTGAGAAAGAAAAACGTGATACTTTTTAAAGGAATGATTTCTTCAGCCGATACGATCCGATATTTGTCTTGCTGTTATGGCTGTTATTATGCTCAAGTTGGCGCAAAGTTCACAAATGGACTTCTTTGTGAAAAATAATTACCAAATGTATTTATCGGGAATATGAAATATAGCTAAGGACTGGGATATGATATTGTTTAAATTATTGAGATATTTTAATCTACACAAAATATATATGTTTAAATTATTGCTATATTAAAATTAAATAAGACATACCTTAAATACCTAATTAAACTGTGACAAAACAATTTAACAGAGATAAAAAACAAAATTAATTAAAGGCTTTAACGTTGGAAAAAATAAAAACAAATCCGCTAACGGCTGCGACACCAATTTTATAAACAAGCAACCACTTCTACAGCTTCATACGGCTACAATTTCTATTTTAACTCAATAAACTAATCTGTTTATAAAAGCTTTCTAATGCAGTGAGGACAAAGTGGAAATGACACATTGTTAAAGAGACTTGGGCAGCCGAGATGAAAATATTGGAGTAATATATCATGGAATGTGTCCACATGGGACTGATCTATATTTGAAAAATGCATCATTTCAGCATTACATTTCACAAATAAATGTGGTTTAAATTGTATTTTTGTATGATTGCTTTTTAATTCAGGACTGGACTTAGTTATACAGTCGACTGGTAAATGCGTTATTAATCAGGGGGGTGCATTGTCTCTAATCTGGCGATACGTTCCTAACGATATAGCTAGTTACTGATGACAAAGAAGATTTATTGCGATTTTACTTTGAGTTTTGATATTGAATGACTCAGTGAAAGTATTGATATTGAATGAATCTCAGTGAACGCATTAAAGATTCTCTGTGAAAGCCCTGAATAAATCAGTATTGATATTGAATCAGTGAAAATATTGATATATGGCACATCCTGTTTCCAAAAGAAATAAACCACTTTTTCACCTTTTATAAATTCAATCATTTAAAGTGGTCATTTATGGGTTGACAGAATGAGCGTTTAGAGGGACAGTGCTGACCTCTACTGTCTTGGCAGAATTGGCTTAGTATCGGAATATTGATACCTGTATCATGACTCAGGATATTGCGATCTTCAGGTGAACCAATTATTTCTAACTTTTCCTACCTGGGAAACAACGCCATATTTTAGACAGCCACTGAAAACCTATTTATAAATAATTTCATATAAAATTACTCTGTACCTGAATGTTTCACAACTTTTTCTATTAAAAATCGAATTATTTCTACTCTTGTAAAGTGTTATTATTGGTCTATAGATTTTTTACATTTACAGTATGCACCCACTTTTGTCCTGATGACCAACGGAAGAGGCAGCAGCAGCACGGGCGTCATCACTGTCAGAATAAAGTTGCGGTAGTTGAAAATGGCTGGACTGAACATGTCGCCTGTTTGAAGTGCTTTGCTGTGGTTCTGCAGTGAGTCTTGCTGCTTCAGTTGGGGCTGGCGTTGTTCATTGACCTGGTTTTAATCAGGGTCACTAGAGCCTCCAATGACTGACAGGTCCGGGGTTATCTGTCCATATCTGAGACAGCTTTCTGAACCAACAAAACAGAACTGAGGTAAACTTTAAGATATTACACAATTCAGAGTATTTATTAAACATTTTGCATTGAGGCTGTTGTACACAATAATTAGTAAAAAATAAATGCAAGTAAACATAACAATTATAATTATTAATAAAAAAAATATTGGCTTAGTTTTCTTAGCCTTAATTTTATATATCTTTAAAAAAAAAGAAAAAAAAAGAGACGGGTAAAAACAATGTTACAGCATGTAAAGGCTACCTTTTTCCTTAATTATTTTATACATTTGTAAATGTATATTTGCATGATTATTACCGGTAATATGAATGAGTAATTTTTATTTTTTTATTTTTTAAATGTTATGCACAACTAAAAAAAGGTCTAAAAATAAAACTGTTAGTAAAATAGTGATGAAAACATTGCAATAAAGAAAGGTGGTTCCATAATCAAGCAAAAAACAAATAAGAGCACTTACTATATACTTATGGTAAAGGCTTGTCCCAAAGATCCCTCTGTCAATACAATGAAATATGTTGAACTTTAGACATGTTTACTCAAATACCTTTGTGTGAATGGTTTAAAGGAGAGCCCTTGAGTGACTAAACCCAGTGGTTTAGTATTACATGTTAAAATCTTTGCGGTACATGAAGCAGCATATGGTGGTACATAATCAAACATTGTATTTCATATTGGTGGTCCTTACCTTCCTCTCTGTTGTGTCAGGGTAAGGATGAGTGCACACCTGTTCACTCCTGTTCACGTCGATGAACTACAGCCTCTTTTAAAGATGCACACCTCTGCACCACACTATTCTCTTTAAGACATTTTAGCGTATTCCCAGAAAGAAAAGTACCCTTGAATCTCTTATCTAAGTGTCCTTAGAAGGTCGTTAAACAGTTGCCAGGTAGATCTGCACCCTTTGAACCTTGACAAATGCCAAAGATTAGAAGATAATATTTTCAATTAATCATAGTGTAAAAAAATAGTTAAAAAAATTATGTAAAATGTTAAATTGATTTCAAAATGAGGAATAGTGAAGGCAAATTCCGCTTGTATTGATATCATATATTCTATTCTTTTACAATTAGGGCAATATTGACTAAAATGAATATCTCTATATTTTTTGGTGTATTTCAATAACGATGGTCATTATGTCAATCCAACAGAAATGTGCGGTTAAACATTTAAGTTGAGGTTTAATTATCAATTATTTTTTTTTAAATGACTGTTAAAACAGTGAAGACATATCTGATTACTTTACACCCTCAGTTTTAAAAAATGCAGAGTTCAAATAAAAAAGGTAAAAGTGAAACTAATATAGATCCTACACCTGTTTGAAGGCAATACAATATGTTTCAACAAAAAGATAATTTACCTTATATCTATTTACACAAGATTAAAGTTGCTCATTCTTCTACAATACAGTTTAGATTGGAGCTTTATTAGAAACTTCTCAGATAACCTGTTCTACAAGTTGACCCCGCATTTTGAAAGACACAAGCTCTTTTTTTATTGAAGGTCAAAACTGTTTTTTGAAACGTAACTCTCCTCCCTGTCTGAAACAAAACCATTGCTGAATATTTCCTGGGAGGATGTTTTTCCTTACCTTGAACATGGTTATGGATGTTTTGAATTTAACCAAATCTGAAAATTCAAGCTCCTTTGATTCCAAAAAAAGCCAGTTGTTCTTGGTATTCAACCTTATGAATGATCTTTTACTAAAGCATCAATATTGACTGCATATTGCTGGGATATTTATTCCCCCAAACCTCCACACAATACTTAATATATGGTATCACAAGTGAAGAAAACAGCCTATACAGTGCTTTACAAATCAGTAATGGTTTAGCCTTACCCAGGACACCAATGCTCTTTGCCAGCTCTATTCTTATATTATTAATTTGTGGTTCATCTATTATTACATCTACACATTTTATTTAGGATACTACAGTCATCTGTACCTCCGTTATGTTCTTGTTTATTGCTAATATTGAATGAATTGTGAATTCATTTGTTACTTCATCCATACATCATACATAAATCATGTATGATTTGAAAGTCCAAAGAGCTTTAGACCCAAAACTGAGCCCTGTGGTTCCCAAATTGTAATATCCAAAAGGTAATTATCTGCAGTCCGTCCTCTTTAAGTTTTTGGATTTTGATAGGTTTGGTTTCTTGTTGTTTGGTGTACCTGATTATATCATTAATCAATTATGTATAATAGTCTTTCCTGCATGATGAGTATGATTATATTTGTTAATTTAGTTTCACATTTTTATATTTTAGCTCAGCCTCATTGGTTCTGTCTTTTATACAGAATGGATTCACAACGCTTCACTTTTTTCTCATTTTGTTGTTACAGCCTTATTTCAAAATTGATTAAATGAATTATTTTCTTCAAAATTCTACAAACAAAACCCCATAATGACAACATGAAAGAAGGCTGTTCGAATTACTTGCACAAATATTAAAAATAAAAAAACACAAAAAGCACTTGTATTCACAGCCTTTGCGCAATACTTTGATGAAGCACCTTTGGCACTATTTACAGCCTCAAGTCTTTTTGAGTATAATATTACAAGCTCGACACACATCGGCAAGGCAAGTTTATTTGTAGAGTATAATTCGCACACAAGGCAAATCAAAGTGCTTCACAAAACAGGAAAAATGCATTAAAATCAATGCACTGCTGCTTTTCACCTTCCCCAGATCTACGCCTCTATACAATCTTGTCTTAGAGGTCTACTGGAAATTCCTTGGACTTCATGACTCAATTTGTGCTGTAAGACTTTATATAGACAATCATGTCCAATCAACTGAATGCAAGTTGTAAAAGCATCTCAATGATCAGTGGAAAAACTATGTGTCTGAGCTCAAGTTTGAAGGACTTATGTACAGGGTGATTTTATTTATTTATTATTTTAACTTTAATTTGCAAACAACCTTCATTCAAGATTTCATTATGGAGTATTGTTTGTAGAATTTTTAGGCAACTAATTAATAACAAAATGGGGGAAAAAGTTAAACGCTATGAATACATCCCAAGCGCACTATAAATTGTTGGTATAATGTATTTGCACTTGCACTTGCAATTCCTCTTTTGGCATTCATGGTCTCCTCAGATCTCAACCTTGTGTATTTGCTTATATATTTTTCATTCTGTTTTAGGCATAAATCACAAATATTAGCAAATGATCTGAAATGTAATTTATCTTTTTACCATTTTATTTTTCATTACTACATTGAAAAACTAAACAACAACAGAACAGGGAATAAAACAGAAACAGAAGAAGAACAAACAAATGTCGTATCAAGAGCCCACAGTTTTGACAGCTTCCTACATAATTGGTGAAAATATTATAAATATAAAGCAAATAAAGCAATTCGGACATTTCTAAATATCCCTGAATCTGTATCTCAGGTATGTGTCAGTAATACAAATACTATGTAAGCTGCAAATATAATTATAAATAAAAAAAGTAAATAACATTTTGGAAGCTTAAACATTTCATTTTTGTAAACTTTTACCTTAGTATACAATTCAGCGCAGAGTCCACTGCCAAATAAAGCCATTCTATTAAATATATTAAAAATAAATGGGAAAGAGGAAGTAATTTGGATTAACAGATGAACAATTGGAAAATATATATACATCTCAATGGAGGACCACAAAATCACATGTTTGGAAAGAGTTATGTTGGAAAAATGTATCACATCATGTCAAAGTGTCCATAATTGACAATGATTGACATTTGAAAAATTGCGAAAATTGCATTCGGACTAAACTTGAAACTGGACAAATGCAACACATTTTGGACCAATTAGGACTATGTTAAATGTTCTGTGTTCTAAATACTTACGTTTTGAAATTGAAAAACATAAAAAAACAACTGAAAGTATTATCGACAGATGTTCTGCTGGGTTTGATTGTAAAATATGGGTTTGCAATAATCATTTAACAGAATGGTAAACTGTGACAGAGGGATTCTGTAGCCAGTGAAATGCTGCAATATAAATTATAATATGGTTTAACGCATAAACCAATGCATCATATATTTTCATATTATAGAGTAAGCAGGAGATTTTGGGACCATAACATAAAACGAAAGTTACGTATGTAACTACAGTTCTATGACTCCTGGATGACGGCCAGATGGGCGGTGTTGAAGCAATGAATGTTCCCTTCGCACATTCTCAGTTCGAGTAGTAATACCAAATAAAAACTAATACCAGCTATGTACGCCCGAGCACACACCTCACTGAGAAGAGCCAGAGGATTCCTGGAGAAGCACACCAAGACGATTCGGAGCAGTCACATTGACGTTGTAGAATCTGGTGAAAGTGCCTGGCGTAGCCCAACATGCAGCATCACATATAGTTCCCAACGGAACCCCCTTCTGGTAGAATGAGCCGTCACACCAGGCACTGGGAGGAATCCTGTGCTGTCACACGGCGTTCCATCCTGTGGTGCAGGCATCGGTGGTAACCAGCCTGTCCGTCCATGTGCCAGTGCACGTAAGGACTGCCACATCACCCAAAACATTCATCTTCAGTGCCATGTCGCATCCAGGTGAAAACTGTTCAGCCACTGCTCTCAGAGAACGCAGAGACAGGAGACCAAGAGTCACAATGAGCGTGACCGACGTCAGCTTCCCCACCAGCTGAAGAAACGCGATGAAAGGGTGCAGACTGCCAAGCCCAAAACGAGAGACCAAATCAAAGAAAACATAATGAGTGTGGGAGAGAGTGTGCGTACACTGCCTTCACCAACTAATACAAAAACAATCTACCGCTAACATCAACACAGTTAGCAACAGACACGATGGTCAATAGACTCGCTAGCGTATTGAAATAGCTTTAAAATCTCCCATCGAAATTAGATTAGACAGTTGCAGTCCTTGGAGGGCAAAATCCTCACCTTCAACCAACAAGGTAATAGGACGTCATCCAGCCTCACAGGTGTGACTCTGTTGGTATTACTACTCGAACTGCGCATGTGCAAAGGGACCATTCAGTGCTTCAGCGCCGCCCTTCTGGCGGTCAGTAGGAATGAAATAGAGACAACAAACCGCAGGACATTTATTAATGACCCGATGCTGCCACGGTGTGTGTGGCGTGTGTGCCTGTTGCCCTGGTAATGGGCTTGGATACGAGCTGGTTTCCGAGCACGCCGTTGGGCTCCTACTCCATGAGCTTGGCGATGGCAGGTATCTGACTGAAGTGTTGTCTGGCCAGTAGATGCCGCTGCACGATCCGGTGTACAAACTCTGCTTCGTACGCCTGCACAAAATTTAACAAAATTGTACAAATTGTGTTGATTCGGGATATAGTATAAATTGTTGTATTATTTAATGATGATTGCACGCACTGGTCTGAAAAAAAATCTCTCTCATCTAAAAACTTATCAGGCTGTGCTTCCTGATGTGTGCATTGTGTCACCATGGCAACGGTGGAACCATTATTTATGTCTAACACATACAGTTACCTCAGTGAGATGAAAATGGAATCAGGTCCATAAAATTTGAGTTGATAAAAAAAAGGAAGAGTTGTTAAATAATACAAAGACATAAACAAACAAATGCACGTCCTTTCCACCTATTCCTCCTCTCTGGAAAAAGTCTTTCTCCTCGCGGTTCGGTCACATTCGTACTGTATTTCAACCCCTTTACTCTGAATCTACTTTGCTGTCACTTCCACTCATGCAGCACAGTCGTCCCTGCTTGGCTTCACCTCTGTCTCCTAAAACACCATCCAGAGCTTGTAGTCTGCGCCTTCACACCTGTCAGAGTCCAATTTTATCCAATACTTTTGTTAGTTTAGTTCCCAAGGGCCCCAACTTTATTGTGAGAGGATACATTTCACATGATGGTTCACCGGTCACCAACATCATTAAACAGGTTGCATTCAAAATTCTAGAATCCCTACAGTTTAATATTAAGCTGGTCGACAGCGATGATAGAATTTGATATTTAACTGTCAGATTACAGATTTGTTGACCTGGTTTATGGTTTTTACGTCCGTAATTACTGCCGTGACAGAAAAACTGGTCACAGAGTTCTCTGTCAGCATAAAAAAACAGTCAAACGATTTCTTCACAAAAAGTTCATGAAGTGGTGCCATTATTCAACGCCAAAGACATGATTGCTGGCAGTTAAAAGCACTTAGTCACAGCATTAATATGACTTGTGTAATATGGATAATATTTTGGATCAAAAGATTTTACATTTCTTTCAAAAACAGTACAAAATTCCAGAAAGTGGAAGTACAAATACAATGCAAATTAAGCAACCAAAAAGTTCAGGCCAGGAAACGTTTAGGAATCCAAAGAATAAAATTGTACCAACAAACCTTGTAAACGTCTTTTAGCCGAGCATGGGCCACTGTTTCCTCTTTGGACAATAGAATGCAGTTCCAGGGGCTCCAGTTCTTCCGTTTATCCCAGCGAACTAACGCCAGGTTGTACAGGTCAATGCAGTCCAACAGCACCGACTGCTTGGACCAAATCACATCAACCAAATAGCGAATGTCGTCCACCTCAAGAAAGAAACAAATGCATGAAACTACAATGAACTAGAGAGAGAGAAAAAACAAGTAAAGCTGTGGGAGTGAAATCACTTAAATCACTTGAATTATGCAAATTTTTTGTACCCAATTTTTAGTACAGCTACATTTTAAAAGCATTTATTCAGGTGAAACTCAGTCGATTGTGCACTCCTTGTATCTAACTGAAGAGTGTTTTTTTCCCTCCACAAAGCCCGAAGTGCATTGGTTGTTGTTCGCTTTACCAAGACAACAACTCGCTCTGGCTCCAGAAAGTTGTGAAAATGATCAATTCAACTCAACCAAAATAAAAACACAACCTATTACAATCGTTTTTTGTTTGTTTTACCTGCATAATGAATGGAATCTTGGAGTTTTTGCTCAGCTGCTGTTCCTCAGATCTAAGCCTCTTCAGGATGTGTTTGTAGCAAGAGACTTCATCACGTTTTCGGCCGATGTTGTCGAGCCGTTCACAGTCCCTGCAGTGGATGTCCTCTGCGGAGCGGAGCGTGGGGCTGAAGCGGCTCAGGGGCAGGTAGCGGTAGCAGCTACTGCACAGGAGCATGTTGTTCTGTAGACTGGACACATCCTGAGGAAGCTGCAAAGAAAAGCACTTTACACTTAGTAGCAATAAACAGACAAAAATAATGACGGGTCTCTGAGAAATCATACATTACATACATACAACTATTATAATCAAAAAGGAGAATATGGTAGAAATGTTTTCAAACGGTAGACCCCAGAATGATGTTTTGAAATAGGGCAGAGCGACTTAGAACTAGTCTTGAAAGTAAACAAGTCCAGGGCAAGAGAACAAGGTTTTTGATGATTATGTTTATATGAAAATATATATATTATTATTTTAAATCCTGGCCCCCAGAAAGGTATTCATTGATAATGTCCAAATCCACCTCAGACTCCGGATGTCAGTAATGAGGGGGGAAAAAAGCAATGGGAAATTTTACCGTCATCATTTATCATTTATGTCATTGTGAAACAGAAAAAAGACAGTGGACCTAGAGCTTAACAGACACTTTGCTCTGGATTGTATATTACTATGGTAAAAGTGTGCAAAAATGAAATGTTTAAGCCATATTTATAAATGTATTTGCAGTTTCTAACTGACAACAGCTAACATAGTATTTGTATAACTGACACATACTTTAGAAATGTCCGAATTAAGTATGGAAGTGGTGTAGATGTTTATATTCAAGGACAATTGCCAGTTACACTTAGAAGGGATTTTATGGCTTCAAGTCCCTTTACCCCGTCTCAAACCTATTTTAGTTGTTTCTGTGGAGCCTTGTTCAAAGGTCATATTTGTTCTAGTGGGTTTTAGTGACCATAACGTTACTGCAGTTCCAAGAAGAGAAAAATTCTTAAAAAATGAACTAAAGTGATTCACAAAAGCAGCTATAAAGCCTTCATAGAAACCGAATATATTGAGTAAGCAAGGTTAACTGGGACTGCATAACAGACTTGAGTGATGTTGAAAAAGCTTCTGTGATAAACATGCGCCAATAAAAAAATATACTGTCAGAAGCACTCATGCCCCTGGTGGGATGCTTATCACCAGGGGCACACCAGGGGCAAAAACCTCTGTTTATATGCATTATTTTCCATAATTTGAGCCAGATCAACACTATTTTATGATTAATGGTCTTCTCTCTGAATTTTAACATGAGGCCACAATGAGGCAAATGGACAAAGGATATTTTACTGCGGCCTTCTGACATTTTATTAAAGAAACTAACCGGATATGGTTATTACCTGCTCTTAAGTGAGTGTGAAATTATTTGTCAACTAGCCAACAGTGTATGCTTTTTAGTCTGCTGGATGTTAAAACGCTAAAATGGGGTGTTCTCAAGGCAGCCATCTAGGGCCACCTTTCTATGTCACATTTAGTAATGATCTGATCTGAAACAAGTTCTGGAAAAAGCATCAGAGTCCATGGATGTTGTAATGTAGTGTTGAACTAGGGCTGGGCAATTAATAAATAAAAAAAATGTAGAGATGGCCATCCAGTCATGTCTAATCATCAATAATATGGTTGGAGTTTTTAAAACGAGAGGTCTACAGCCATCCCTCTGTCAGTAAAATCGTGTGGTTTGGAGCAGAATTCAGACTTAGGAGAAAGAAAAGTAATTATTTTCTGTGTAAAATGGCATTGAGAAAAAGTCTGTCTAGTTTAAACAATTGAGATTGAGCAACAAAAGGAAAGAAAATCATGATGTTTTTTCATATTGCCCAGAGCTGACAATGGTTTCTTGATGAAAATGTATTGCTGAGGTATTAACTGATGGAGATCCAACATTTTAAAAATAAATGTCATCAACTTTAGCTGGGAATTTATTTTTTCAGGGCTCTCTACTCAGAATACACATGGAAGTTTAGAGCAAACATGAATAAAATGAAATAGCCCCGGCAGTCATTTTGGGCTGTCCATAATATTTTCGCTTGTTTTACCTTGTGGATCTTGGCCACTTGGGGGTTAAAGGCAGGTGTTTTGATGTACTGGAGGAGCAGGGTGTTGATCCTCTGCCTCAGCCCCTCCAGCTTCGAGGCGTTCACACAGCGGGTCATCAGATCCACTTCTCTGTCCACCAATTCCACCAGTTCCCGTGTCAGCTCACAGTCATGCTCCTGCTCAGCCACAAAATATAAAACACTGAATAACTGAATGTGTTATTTTTGCAATACTTTCTTTCTCAAAATAGTTCGAAAAGAAAAAGCTCCACATTGTTAGGAATAAGTAATGAAGTGATTACCAAAATACTGTGCACATAACAATGTGTCTTTTCCATTAAATGCATTAACATAATTTTAGCAACAAACATTTGAAGGTCTCTGAATAATAAGTGATCAGAATACTGAAGACAGAATAATTTGTCTTACATTCTCAAAAATCTTACAGCAAAACAAATCTAAATTAGAAAATAATTAGTCATAATCAAAATAGTGATTATAGTTGGCAATTGCACAAATATTTAGTTTAGAACTTTTCTGGTAGAGGGTACACCACCTGCTAATCTCCATGGAAATGTAATTGCTTTGCCTAGAAGTTTCACATGTGTCTCATACATGTGTCATAATAGGGGGCGTGGTCACGTGTGGGGGAAACAGTACACTGGTTTAATAGAACATGCTTTCACCCTTTTAATGTTTCCTGATGAATTATGTGTATTGTATATGTGTATAAAACACAACTAATTAAAGTCTTAATGGAGGTTGTGGACTTGGCCTTACCTCAGAAAAGTAAACCGATTGATCTGTAGATGAGGTAGATGTGTCGTGGTAGTATTTAGCCCGCGGCTGTCATTAGCGTTCTCGGATAACTATACAGATTTGGGTTGTTGGACCACTTTATTCTTCTCCATGTCTCCGTGTCTGTATTTGGCACGGTATACTAAAGTCGGCATTTGCTGAACAGTGGATGATAGAGATGTTCTTCTACATTGAAATGAATGGTTTGTTTCCCCCACACAGGCCTGTTGAATGTCGACTGTATCCATTATGGCATTAGTCTCGTCTGTTTTGTTTTTTCCAAAGCAACACACTTGGATATGCAATAATATCCATGGAGACAAGGAGGTGAACCAGAATGCTACGAGGTTTCAGGAAGGGCAGGCAGTGTAAATATGTTGGAAGGCATACTATTGGAAATTAATTTGGACATGGATATAACCTTTCTGGTGGCAGGTACGCTACACCTGTTTTTCTCCACGGTGTTATTGCTTTATCTGGAATGTTCCACAGTATGGCCACTTTTCTGTATGCATGCTTACTGTGAGCGGGATCGCCTCTCCACATACTGTATCTGACCTGTAACTTGCCATACTTGCAAAGCCATAACACCTTCGTGGAGACACCATACTTTCCACCAGAAAGATTACGCAGTACACCTTTAAGCATAACCGTGTAAATGATAACCTTGACGATGTGTTTGAGCGTCATCAGGACTTCCAGTCGATTGTTTTGTGTGAGCGGCGAAGTGCTGACGTCGTGGTACAGATCTCTCAGCTCTCTGGCTCTGATGGTGTTCATCGTATCCATCTCGATCAGCTTTCCGCTTGCAGATTTCCAGTAAATAGGGGAGGCAGACTGCAAGAACATGCCGCTTCTGTTAGTGACAGGTTTTCCAATATGTTAAATTGGATTAATTGAGATTTAAGATAATGTTTGGATTTTCAAGTACCACCAGATCTATACCCGGACTTAATCTGGCCTAAATTTGGACTAAACATGATCTAAAATGACGCTAAACCCAGAAGAGCTGGAGGATTATGGCTTACTTTGCATGTACGTCGTCATCATACATGTCACTCAAAGTCGCTTTTCTTCTTAAGGAGATTAATTTAATAAAAGTAAAGTGAAGAACTGAGACTGAATCTGGAACTAAACTTGGACTAGAACAGGACTAAACCAAGTCCACATCAACCAAACCAAAATAAAACCAGAACAAGTGTCTGGAGAATGATAACACTTTTCTACTCCTATTGGTTTGATCATAAATGTGAATGATAAAAGTGTATTAGCACGTGACCGTGACCTCTGACCTTGTCTAGAAAGCTCATAAAGCTCCTATCTGCGCTTGTTTTCTCAAACATGATCCATCTTTGTCCGATGGTCTTGATGTACTCCAGCTCTTGGTCAAACAGTGAGCAGAGTGCGACCTTCCTCTCCGCTCCTCTCAGGGTGGCATTGATCATCTGCTCCTCCTCTTTTCTCCACTCTGGAAAAATAGATACCATTTACATCTTATAGTAAACTACAAACACCACATGTTTCAGCTGATTTGTTCAGAAGTTAGAGTTTCAGTTAATCACACTTTTGTTGAGTCAAACACCTAAACACTTTAATTTAATTTAATTTCGTATTTTTTTCTTGAGCTTTCAGACCATTTAAAAACTTGCAGGCTGTGTATGTGAATGTGTGCCTTGTGTCACCATGGTAACTGTAGAACTATCCTCATAGACAAATGTTCCTCACCAGTGTGATGCCACTGCAAAGTATCAATATAATCGGCCATAAAAAAACATATAAAATAGTTACTTACTATTTATACAATTACTTTGTCGCACTTAAGAAAGATGTTACCTCTCTAAAACAATGTATTGTTCTATTATCTAGAACACACCTGGGCATTTGCGGCCCCAGGGGCCGGATCAGGCCCTCGGCCTGTTTTAATCCAGCCCTCCTCCCCCCGGGGATCATGTGTTTTACTCTTAGTTTCTCTTATTTTTAACTGTCTTGGTGCTGTAACATGTGTCGGCACTTGTGTCCTTAATAAAGATAACATGAAATTAATGAATAATAGATTCAGTAGACAGTATTTTACAGAAAAGTGCTTATAATGATAAGAATTTTTTACACCAATGATCGCGGGCCGGCCCTCCGCCACTCTCCCTGGATTCCAATATGGCCCTCGAGGAAAAAATAACTGCCCACCCCTGATCTAGAAGATGTCTGAACGCATGTCACTGGAGGTAGTATTTTTAGTAATTGAATAAATGCAAGATATAAAAGTTATTGCCAAACAGTGGAAGTATTGAAGTTTACAATGAACAAAATGTAAAATGATGATCTACTTGTGTTATGATTCAATATTATGAGCGTGGAAAAATACATTTATATATATATATATACACACACACACACACACACACACACACACATATATGTCTTCTTTAAGGACTTTGATCCAATTCTATCAATAACATGGGGCATTTGATGTCATTTCTTTATCAAATCCCCTCCTCACACTCAAAAGCCCCCCTCCTCTTACTCTCAAGAGCGTTGTTAGAGCAGGTTGAAGTCCTCTCTCCTCTGAGGGTTGTTCCAGCGCCTCCTTCTGTCTTGGAGCTGCTCCTCCTTCTCTTCTCTCCAGCGTTGCTCCTGGGCCTCCATCCAGGCCAGTCTCCGGTCCCTGTCCCTCCGAAGGCGCTTTACTGCCTGCTGGGCCAGCCAGCGCCGGGCCGCAGTCTGAAGCTTGATCACCTATGGAAGTACACAGAGTTTGTAACAGGTAAGAAGCCAAAAAAAACAAAACCTGGGTGCACGGTGGCAGAGCGGTTAGAGCTCTCGCCTCCCAAGAAGGAAATCATTACATCACATGATCTCTCTGGGTGGAGTCTGCATGTCCTCCCCGTGTTACCGTGGGTTCTCTGGCTTCCTCCCACCGTCCAAACACATGCATGTGTTAGGTAAATTGGCAACTGTAAATTGGCCCGAGTGAATGAGTGTGAGAGTGAATGGTTGTCTGTGTGTCTATGTCTCTGTGTTAGGCCTGCGACGAGTTGGCCACTGTTCAGGGTGTACCCCGCCTAAGGCCCAAAGGCACTGGGATAGGCTCCAGTCACCCGCGACCCCTAACGGGAACAAGCGGTAGAAAATGGATGGATGGATGGATGGATGGAAGAAGCCAAAACCCATGAATGGATAAAATATAAAAGGGCAATGTTTGTTTTGGCAAGAAAGTATCTGAAGAGTGTTGACCGTACAGATTGGGCAATATTGACAAAGATCAATAGCTCAATATTTTTTTGTATTATCTCTATAATGATATTCAGATTATATTTTAACAAAGCATAAGGAATGTTCTAAATCGTGCCTGTAAATGTCTTGTTCAAGTGTCACACAAGACGGGAATGTCTCATAAAATTAACCACAAAAGGGAAGAAATACTGTATCACTTTATACTCTAGTTTTGGAGTTTACACTAGACTTTTTGAGGTCATTTTTAATAGCTTGAATTATTGAAATCGATATTCTAATTTTGCAAGCAAGCAAGGTGGCGAGCCGATTTTTCACGGCATTTCATTGCGACAAAAACAGCAGTAATTAAATAAATGCTTTAATCATAGTCTAAGTTTTGGCTGAAAAATTAAAAAGTCAAATGTACATTTTTAGTTTATGTAGAATCACAACAATTTAGAATTTAGCTCCACAGCATTTGTCAACCTTGAAAAATGAACATCAAATGCCAAAAACTATGCAATCTAGTCTCTATGGTAACCAAAGAGGTAAATTGCTATGAGCTACATGCTGCCTGTTGTGCTGTGTGCAGTTATGACTCTCTTTTTTAAGGAATAAACGGTTGACATTTTTAGAGCCAAAGAACATCTCGTCACATTTGATAGATTATCCGTTGTAGATTTACGGTTTATTTCTATTTCGGAATGGTTTTTATGACTTACAGCTTTGAGTCTGCGCCAGTGGTACTCTGCCGCTGTGGTGTAGCTTCCGGGGGTCAGCAGTTTGTCGTTGGCACAGGAGACGTAACAGCCGATCCCAGTCATCTGTGTGCCGACATCTGCCGAACACTGCTGAGCCTGGGACTTCATCTCCACGGTCTGTATAAGGAAGAAGGGTTTGCTTTGACAGTACGGCAGTGCTGTTTTAAAATATTATTGCTTGGTATTTGTTTTGATTCTCCCCATAATAATAATAATAATAATCAGAAATGTGGTAAAAATGCAGGTAAATGAGGTTAGTTGAAGCTCACGTAAATAACAAATGTGAATTAACTGTCAAATCAAAGACAAAAGTGCCGACTTTATTTCACTATACGCCTATATGAATGATCAACTTGCATCTTTTGTTATAAACAGCATTCTTTATATTATCTTGTTGCATTTGCCCTCATCTAAGTACAACATGCTGCAAATGAGAACATCTAAAAAACAGTGCCATCTACAAAGCTGGAACACATTATTTCTTTTTCTCCTGCTTTTGACATGCTTCCATAATCACATTTGACAAATTGAAACACTTGTAAAAGGATCAAAATAAGTACATTTACAGGACGATAAAATCTTAGTTGGGCTGATTAATCTGAATAATTGTGACGAATTAACTACTAAAGTAATTGTTGACTGTTAATCATTATCTGGACCAAACAGACTCTAAAACACATGCCATAGTACTGTTTAGAATGAAGACAGTGGCAATCAAAATGTCAAGAAAAGATAAGAAATAGTAGACTGCAATAAAACAATCAATTTAACTTGTCAACTGGTCAAATAAGTAAAATAAAAATCATTGCTCACAACTCAACTACTATAATAATTAATCAATTTCAGTCCGCATCCTAACCTTGCACATTGCCAATGACTCTTGAGTGGCCACAAACAGACCCTACGCACGATAACTGACATGAATAAGTAGGAAATCATGTATTCCAAACAACACAGAAGCAACATCGCTGTAATTTCTGGTGAATGATATCGCTGTCTTCTGTGTCGCTGTCATTGTAATGAGGATAGAAAAACAGCTCATTATAAATGACAGATCAGTGGGCAATATGACACGGGGCTGGATTTCTCATTAAGGATGTATGTGTGTACGTGTGTGTCAGAACTGTGTGCAACGAAGCAGCCGTTAGAGAGGTGTACAACCCGTGTCGATGTGAGTCGCTCTAATTTAAAATAATACAATCAATTACTTGGAGGGCATACATGACATTAATAAGGTATAAAGCAAAAATGAATAAATAAATAAGGGCATCTGGCATTAAAAAGTTTAAAGAAGACATGCTTTTTGAAGTATTTAGCATAAAATGAATACATACAACTGATAACTGATCTTATTTAAAAAAAAAAAAAAAAAAAAAAAAAAAAAAAGGCTATGTGACATTTTTTAGCTCAATATGTAACAATCAGTCAGATTTTTTTTAATATTTGCAAGCAAGTACAGAACAGAGAGCGGAGATAGGGTGTGTGTGAAAACAGAGATTTTTGGAGCTCTCGGGCCTTAACTGCAGGAAAGTACAGGATTACTCAAACATACATGAATAAATCAAACAAACTTCAACTTAGAGTAAACTAATGATGAGAAAAAACAACTGGAATGTTTAAAAGCTTGTACTAGTACATTTTACATATGTCATATGTATCTAAATTGAAAACACAATCTTGAACTAGAACTATATTGAACTATTTTACCTTCAACATTCTTTGCTCTATTTTGAAGTTTTGTTTGACTCTAGACATCATAGTGAAATGTGGGTGAAGATTGAGGGGGACATTCTAAGCAAAATGCCGGAGTCGGGACACAAACCATAGACTGTATACAGTACAAGTGGACAGCGCTAGCCTGTTAGCCGCCGCGTTCCACATAGGAAATCATCACCTTCAAGTCTGGCTCCCATTCACTTTCTATTGAAACATCTGCGCCTCTTTCTCTGTAACTGCTGCTGTCAGACTCGTCATTCTGGATTTAAAATCTGTAATTATCCCGTTTTTTATTTTGCTTGACTGTAGTCTTGTAGTCTGTACTGTAGCACGTCATTTTTTCCTTCAGCCGGGACACAGTTAGCTAACCTGTCCCAAAGCCATAACCTTAACCTAATTAATTCATTAACCCTAATCCTAACCTAATCCTAACCTTACCCTAGCGGTAGAAACACCTGTTGCTCCAAGCAGCTCGCGTTAGCAACAGGTTTGCTTGAGAGCTAGCGCGGCTCGTTGCTAAGCGGGAAGGGGCAGCTACCTTCTACAACATTGCTCCTGATTGGCAACAAATTAGCCGCTATAACTGCTAACCGCCATAGGCTTCACTTGGCGGCAGCCGAACAGTATGGTGTCTCTAGGTCCATTCATTTATACAGTCTATGATGCGAATGCGAAGCGTGTCAGGCTTTGAAGGACACATATTTTTCATTATTAAGTGACCGCTGTCACTATTTGTTCTAATAGTTCCTTTATTATTATAGAAACACCTTTTTTTGGCACGTTTCACGGGTCGCATTTTTGGTCGGATTTTTTTTTTTTCTGTTTGTAGATATTTCATGTGTGATTCTTGGTATTACTTTTGGTATTTGTCGCTTTTGTCGTTTTTCCAGAATTTGTCATCAAAGTTGCAATTTTTCCTATTGTTTTGAATGGCAAGATTTGTCGCATTCCAGGTTCAGGGTGTTATCGGCTCTTTTAAGCTTTGTAGTAGCTTGTAAGTATTTTTTCAGGACTTTTAAGGTTTGTAGTGTTGTAGATATATCCCGTACTTTTAGAATTCTAGTAATTCTAGTACTTGTAGTACTTGTAGTACTAGCAGTAATATTTCCAGTACTACATTGTAGTACATTTTTGTACTTTTAGAATTCTAGTAATCCTACTACTTGCAGTGCATTCAGTATTTTAATATAGTACTATATTGTAGTACTTCTGGCAGTACTACATTGTAGTACTTTTTCGTCCTTTTAGAATTTTATCGGTGTAATCCCTCATTCGTCCCGGAGTGTTTTATATCCAGGAGTGTTCCATTGTAGAAAAAGATTCAGTTGTAGTCATCTGGACTCTGTTTTAGAAAAAACTATACGTTTCGACTCTCATCCAAGAGTCATTCTCAATCATTGAAACAAGTCTGAGAACTCCTGTTTATATCCTACTCTGTGAAAGCCCTGCCCACAGGGCGGGACCTCCTGAATAGGATATAAACAGGAGTTCTCAGACTTGTTTCACTGATTGAGAATACATTTTTGCATTTTTAGAATTTGAGTAATTCTAGTACTTGCAGTGTATTCAGTATTTTCAGTCTTATGTTTTAGTACTACATTGTAGTACTTTGTTGTAGTAGAACTACGTTGTAGTACTTTGTTATAGTACTTGTTGGAGTACTAGTACTACATTGTAGTACCACTTTCGAACCACTCCCCTCAGGCAGGAGGCTACGGTCCATCCGGACCAGAACCTCCCGCCACAAGAACAGCTTCTTTCCCTCTGCCGTTGGACTCATGAACACTTCTTAAACACCTGCCACTTTAACAGCAACTATTAAATCACTCACTGCACTGTCACTTTCTGCACTACAACTGTAAATTTAACTGTAACTCTCGTGTACATAGTAATGCCTATTTTTATTTTTGTTTAATACTATAGTCATTTTAAATTGTTTCTTAATACATGCCCTTTGGATTGAATTTACATTGTTTTATAATTGCTGTGTTTTATGTTGCACCTTAATTCAGAGACGAGTTCCTATGTTGTGAATTTTGTTCATTGCCAATGGCAATAAACTCTTTCTGATTCTGATTCTGATAGTACTTGTTGTCGTACTGGTACTGCGCTGTAGTACATTTTGTACGTTGAGAATTCTAGTAATCCTAGTACCAAGTCCAAAAGCAGTTTAGACCAGAGCCCCAGGTCTCAGGACCCAAGTATTGCAGTAATGCAGTAGAAGTACATCGAGTACCACCTTCACAATAAAAGCACATTGAACGTTCAATGCAATTTAATACAGATACAGTCAAATTGAGGCACCTTTTGAGAAACAATTCCACCGTAGTCAACACAATACTCCAACGCCTTCAGTCCTTCACAGTGCTACTACTGACTATTACATGCAGTAGAAGCACATTAGTAGAAGCATGTTTTGGGGATTTTCACAATAAAAGCACTGTGAAATAATGCTTTGGGGATTTTCACAGTAAAAGCACTGTACTTGTGAACGTGTGGTTTGTATTTCCACTTTGTGTACTTTTTTTTAGAGTTTTATATTACTTCTGTGTTCTCTTTCCAGTTAAACAGTATTTCTAAAAATGTTTTTGCTTGTTTTTCTAGTACTTGCAGTCTATTCGTATTTTTAGTACTATGTTAGTACTATGTTAGTACTATGTTGTAGTACTACGTTGTAGTAGTACTACTTTGTAGAACTTGTAGTACTTTTAGAATTCTAGTAATTGTAAGTTGTTGGGTTTTTTTTTTAGTTTTCTTTCTTGGGTTTGTTGTTTTGTTGATTTTTTTTTTTACTTTTAGAAGTTTTCGTACTTGTAGTTTTCATTTTCGGGTAATTTTCGAGGTTTGTCAATAGTTTCCGGTAGCTTCCGGAATTTTTCCCCAAAACTTTTTGACCTCCTCCGTCACTCGCAATGGCTTGTTGCCATTGCAATTTCTAGTTCATATTGTTATTAACCTATAAACATTGTCTTCCCCCCAACATAATGCGGGCACATAGCTGTGATGAACTTGATGATGGCAGAAATGCTCACAAGTCTGGTGATGACTTATGGTTTTAAAAACAGTGCAGAAGATCTCAGAGCTCGATACTTGTGACATCACAACAGGAACGGAATGTTTTCTGAGGCAGAGGGAGAAGACTTACAAAACAAGATTGATTCAAGTGTTTTGATTGGGGAACAATGTTATAACATGACCTCAAAAAAGGCTATTTTGCATAGTATGTGGCCATTAACTTAAATTTCCAAACGAGTCAAACAATGTGTGGCTATACTGTGAAATATTGTCATGAGGGAGAACTGGTTGATGGATTCTAACTAAGGAATAAGGACATCAAGGCAGACTGAGCTGAAGCATCTTCCTAAACAAACATTGTGAGTAGAAATATCAGCGTCCTCCATGTATTTTATCTGATAACTCGAAACAACCTGCTCCGGGAAAACGTTGAGTTCAAATCTTTGAGTAAACAAGCATCCGAGAAATGTCTTTGAAATAGAAAAAACGGTATTCTTTTGATACTAGTATGTTTAATGATGGGTGAAGGCTTGTTATTTGAGGGTAAAAACTGTTACATCAGCTCTTACTGGTATATTACTGTCAATACAATCGCGGCTGAACCTATTTAGCCTTAGCTGAGGGCATATTATAAAGAACCCCGTCGGTGTTTACCTCGTTTACTTCAAATTTGACACGTGCTTGTGAAATAGTTAGTATCAATCATACTACGGTACTTGAAAGTAAGTTCAGAATAAAACATTGCTGATATGACTAAGGCCGTAAAAAGAAAGGAGATTTCCAGAAAATTCAAACTTTTCCCATGGGAATTTAGAAAATCCAAATTGGTCATAAAACTCCTTTCCACTAATGAGGTCCCATTAATAGAGTGAAGCTACGCAAAAATATACAAAACAATCTTCCTCAAAGGTTTTGAAGCTAGATTTTCTTGAACGCTTTGCAGAGTGTTTGAACTCTGACTTCAATCCTAATCATCTCACTCTCCCTCTTTAGGGTCACAGTTTAACTTGGTTCTGTTGTAAGTCTGTGATGTTTAATGCATTAATAAACTATCATTTGTTTTGTTTATGATCCTAAAGACATTATCATTGGTCAAGTCTGTCTCCTTAAATGCCATAGTGGCTAAAACAACTTCCTCAAAAAAATCCTAGAGGTCACATCTGGCCATGGCAACTTTTTATGCTGTTACTTTCCCGACTGTGATTTTGAAATCACAGATATTTAAGTGTACTGTATTTGCATAGATTGTTACAAAATTTCCAACATTTTCCAATCTCAGCTATGAAGTTTTTGGGGGTAACGCTGCTGTCTGTATATGTATCTGACCAGGATATATAAGGAAGTATGAGGACTGTTTCAACCATTTCTCTCGCGGCTCAGTTAAAAAAAGGTCAAAAGTAACACCTTGTCTTATCATTCTCACTCTTAAAAATCGCTAACACAAAAGGTTAACAGCCCTTTGGAGACATATTGACCTTTAAATATACCAAATTCGCCTCAAACCCTGTGTGCTTTAAGGCTTGTTTCAAGGTACAGTTGTTCATTTTAAACTTATGTGATATGTATGGTGTTACGTACTTGTGCATCCCGGCTCAAGACCTCTACCCCTCGGTCTGGCCTCTTCAGGGTAAGAGTCTGTGTGCTGGCGTGGTGGTACACAGCTCCAGTCTTACGATGCAAGTATCCGCCCAAGAAATTTTTCCTCCGTTGAGGTTGCTGGATCTCAACTACCACCTCCTGGAAGTCATCTACAAGTGGACAGAAATTGAAATGATTATTCAATCAGAGGTAATGCAAGTTCATTCGCACAGCACAATTTGTACACATCAGAATCCTATTACAATCCTACTTATAGAGGATGTAGGGCACTCGTCTCCCCTCTGGACCCTGACGGTGATGACATCGGGCGTGTTGTCGTGCTCTGGTGGGCGAACGGGACGCAGAGGGTAAGTGTGTGGGTCAGCCGAGCTCATCTCCATTCGGGTGGAGCCGTGTGGTCGGACGCCGAGATCCATAAGAACCTGCTGGTCTTCTACAACTTGGCCTGAAAAAGCACACAGAAATATTTGTGGGACTTTGAAGTCGATTGATTAAACGACCAAAAAGCACGCAATAGGTTGGACTACTCACTTCACTAAAATGTATACTGTAGTTAACATAATTATACTTAAGACTTTGCAAAAAAGTAGTTTTCTGTAGTTTTCTCTTGTTTGACAATTTTGATGTTTGAAGTTTAGAATTTTACTTCCTGGTTGGACATAGACAGTGACAATTGAAATAGGGCATCACGATTAAATGGCAAAAATAAAGAATGATAATATCACAATAATTATTAAAATTGCTTTAAAATGTTATGGCTATTTTGTGGTATGTTTATTGAACTATTTATTTATTTGAGTTTAATGCATTTTGTTACATTAGGAAGTAGTGTAAATTAAAGTTATTATAATAATTAAAGTATTGAATGAATGAATAAATTACATGTTTAAAATGACATATAATTCTATCTAGAAGAGAACAACATCGAGAAGAATTTTTACAGCACAATCTGGTGAATGACGATTATCTTTGTTGGCGCTTATACAAAATGGTCCATGAACGGTTATTGTCTACCCTTTTTACAGCAAAAATCTATATTACGGTTTGTCATCTCATCCTGAGCAGTGACATAAGCTGAGGGAATTCCATAATCGAAACCTTTTGCCAATGCTCATCTAATTTACTCAATAGTTATTATTATACTAATAAATATATGAATATAATATGACCACAATTTAATATTGTCAAATTATTGTTTAGAGTTTAGTTTTTGTTTTTTTTTCTGCACAAACTGTTACCTGACTGGGATAAAACGTTACATTCTATTTGATGTTTTTACCGTAAATATACAACTGTGGCTTAAACCTTTTTGTTGTCCAAGACAAATTTAAACTTTGGGAACCAAAAAATCTGTCAAGACCATTTTCTACGTGTTCACAGTTTTGCATCAATTTTATTTTTCCAGACCCTCTTTGTGGCACGAGATCTTGTCCCATCCCTACATATTACGTTGACCAAACTACGTAATAATCAGAAAAACGTGAAAACCTGTTATATGCCATTCATTCATGCCCTCCGCTTACCGTCGAGAAAGACACGAAGCACCTCTTGGGGCACTCTCAGCTCCGAAGCAAAATGCTGCTTTAGCTCTCCGATGCTGAGTCCGATGGCAAAGGCGACGGTCATCACATGCCCCTGTGGCACTAGAACCACCTTCACTACAGCCAAACACAACATTAAAAACATGACATTGATAGTTAAACAATTCATACTCAGTGGTAGAAAGAGTACAGAAAATGCGTACTTAAGTAAAAATACAAGTACGTGGCTAAAAATGTATTCGATGCAAGTAGTGCGGTCAAATTGGCACAAAAGTAAAATGTATGCATGAAAAATACCATTCAAAGTACTAGTTACATTTAAATGCAATTTTAGATAAATCTTTAAACAAAAACGGATTAATTCAACTGCCGATAAAGTTGTTGAAATCTTAATTTTCTGAGCAAAAAGCAATAAGAGCGTGTGATGCAGTGCTGTTTTGTGAGTTTTTATGTAGAAAGGATCAAACACAGCAGAGAAAACTGTGGTTTGGGATGATTGTTAGTTGTGATGTACTCAGTAAATCAGGACTATTCAACATAAGGCCCGGGGGCCAAATCAGGCCCTCCAGGTGATTTAATCCAGCCCACGACACATCTTCCAAATATAAAAAATATATATAATAATTTTGTTTACCGGTTTAATTCTGGGTTAACACTAGTTTAGACCTGGTTTGGTTTTTGTTTAGTCCTGAATGCTGCTTTAGACCAATTTTGAGTTAGTCCTAGTTTATTTCTGGTTCAGTCCTGGATGGGCAATTTTGCAAAGCAATGTTGGTAAAGCATTCTGTCTGTTATTTCGCACAAAAATTTAATCTATCAGCATTCTATTAACTCAATTTATTTAAACCGTGTTGGAGATATTTTGTGCAACCCAAACATTTGTTCCAGTGGCATGTTGTGCACCTCCGGCCCAGAGGTCTTTGCCCGCTGAAAAATCTGGCCCTTGGGAAAATTAAGTTGAATAGCCCTGCAGTAACTCATGATTTTAAAGGTAAGAAAAAAGTAATACAGGTGGTCAATCTAAAAAAAATCTACTCATTTACAGTAAATTGAGCACTTGTGATTATTTACTTTCCACCTGTTACTTCTGTATACTCAGTAGTACATTTTTCAATAAATACTTTTGTTTTCGTACAACTAATTTACTTATACTTATATAGTATATATTTGATGGCATAACAGTACTCTTACTTAAGTAAAAGTTTTGGCTCAAACTAGTGCTGTACGTAATGCATGGCCATATTCTGTACAGTGGCCAGGACGATGCGCCGTGACACACCAACTGATAGGAAAAATTGCAACTTTGACGACGAATCCCGAAAAAAACTACAAGACCGTAGAATACCAAAAGAATCAGACAGCAAATACCAACAAAATGAACTTTGATGACAAAAAAGAAAGAAACGTTCAAATCATTTGCTAATTTGACAATATCAAATGATTTGAACGTTTGTGTTTCTTTCACAGCTCCTTCAAATATGATTGAGTTTTTCAAATTTTTCTGGTTTATTCTTTGAAAATAACACATTTTGAATATTATTTAATTCATTTGAAATTATAAATGTGGTGTTAGAACCAGATAGGGACTCTAACTTGAGTAATAGTTCCCTCAAAATAATTTTAATCAAATTCAATTAAATCTAATTTCTATGAGTACTTTTTGGTACTTTTACATGAGTAACATTATTTTAAAGTAACGTTATTTATATTTGAGTAACGTTAGCTACACATTTTGCTAGCTACTCTTTCTATCCACCTGTCAGTAGCACAGAAGCTAACAGTTAGCGTCTAACGCTAGCTCACCTGTTGCTGTGGACGTTCTTACGTCATCACCAGTCGACTGTGACACTGTAGCCTGCTCAGTCATTTCAGGTAGATTGGCTTGAGTTTCAGCTTCTTCTACCACTTCTGACGTGGGAAAACAGATAAGATATTTACATTTATATTCCAATCGAAATAAAATAAGTTCTCATCATCAATAGTTTGAATAGCCTGAATCGTGGCGGTGGTCGCACCTGTGGTAAAATCCTGTGGCTGCAGTTTGTCGTCCTCTGGTGGCTCATCGGGTGAACTCGCATGAGCCGACTGTGTTTCTTCCGTCGTCTTCTCTTCCATAGTTTGGCCTTCTTTTATCTCCAGTTCTGGGCTTCCCGTTTCTTCCGTTGTCTTTTCTTCCATAGTTTGGCCTTCTTTTATCTCCAGTTCTGGGCTTCCCGTTTGCGCCATAGATTGAGTGGTTTCCTCCGACATCGTACTAACTAAGCTAACGTGGAGTTTGAATTTGTTAATAAGTCTTCCCTCTCAAATAGCATTCACTTTGCTGACAACTTCCTAAACTCCCCCCCCCCAGAGTCAAACTGACCGTGGACGCTTATTTTGCGACGACGACGATGATGATGATGTCACACATGCTTTGGACGATGTCACCATAGACCGTAAACAATTTTACGGTTGGATGTCACAGAGGACGAACATTCCGCCATTCCGCCACTCTTAAGATATAGGGGAAATTGCAACTTACCAAAAACAGCCACCCTTGAGACGAATAATACCTACAAAAAGAACAAAGACGAGAATCGAACAAAATATCTGTGATCTGAGAAACGTAATATAATAATAATAATAATAATAATAATAATAATAATAATAATAATAATAATAATAATAATAATAATAATAATAATAATAGATAATAGAGAACTACGAGAACTAATACGAAGTCACTCAAAAATGCCTCTAAAGAGTTGGGGAAGTTGGCAAAACTGAGATGCTAACCAGTTTGTGCAGCGTTAGCCAAGCAACGCTCCATAGCAACGCCAAAGTTTACACGTTTCCCTAGCAACCTAGCCGCCTGACAGCACAGGCAATACCAGACCAACCAACCAACCAGGCAGCTCATTTGAAGATTAGAGCTGGAAAAAAAAAAGTCATAAATAAATGAATGTCAGACATAAAAGTCATCTTCAACCCAGTGATGTTTGTCACGTTGTGCATTAGCTAAGGCAGTGGTTAAAAAAAACAAAAAAAAACAACAACCAACAAATAATTTTCATATTTAATAGCCAAGTTTCCTCAACTATAGCTTCAGTTTTTAATCATTGGAAAAGTATTTTAATGTTTGAGGAACGTAACGGAATACAAAGATAAATGCGATTTGCTTTACTATTATACGTAGCCTAGTATTCTATTTCATGTACTAGCTGTTGCTATTATCTCTGTCTCATGGTTGCTTGCTACCTCTGTCTCGCCTCTCTCCCCGTTTGATGCGACAGCTGTTCTGTTAAAGCTCACAGTAAAATACATATTTTGTTGAGCTAAGTATGTACCTGGATCCATTTGTATTTTTTGAAACTTTTTAAAGGTATGTTTTATTTTAAACGAATCCTTAACTTAACAAGGTACTTCATGTTTACCCAGGGCCCAGTGCAGGGAGGGGAGGAGCCCACACAAAGTATGTTTACATTTATCAGAGGACATGTAGTGCGGGCCCACCAAGATAGTTTGTACCTAGGGACCAGAATTTTGTGTTACACAAAATTATTAAATAAAAGTATTGCCCCCTATTTAAGAAACGGAGTTTAAATTAAGTAAGATTTAGCCCAATATTAGGGTAATAGGCTAATAGGTATGTGTGACTTAGTGAGACATTTGCTTAAAAGTCTATATGACAAGTTCTCCTGTTTTTCTAATTATGACTTAGTTTGGTGATATAGAAACTGGTAAATATGCATCATAGTTTTTACATTCATGAAGTTGCATTTTGTGAAGAAATTTGAAAAATAAAAGTTTAAAATGACCGGAAGTTGTGCTGAATTCTAAAATGAAATTCCTCCGTTTATGTCATCAATATTCGACGTGCCATTGAAAACACAGACAACTTAAACGCAATTGACACAATTTTCGGACAGTTTAAACAATCATTCCACAAAATAAAGGTGTTATCAGGTCATATTTATTGTCAAATCATAGCTATTGTGTAATTAATATGGATTTTGTTTACGATATGGTTGCTAAGTAACAATTGTGTAATTACCTCTACCTACTGTATGTCATATTTGCTGCTCATGTCCAACCAGGAAGTACAATTATAAATGTAACTAAAATGGTCAAACTGGGGACAGTAAAATCTGGAATGTAATCATGCTCATTTCTTTTTAGTGAAATTTGTAGTCTAAGCTGTCATATGCACTTTAACATTATGATAATCATATTTTTGCATTGCAGATTTAGTGTAATTTTAGCAAAGAAAACATACTTGACATTATACCAACAAGTGAATTAACTGCCTCTGACACAAGTTACAGTCACTGCCGAACATTTTAATCTTTTTTTCTCAAGTTACAGTAAAATGATACCCAACTTCATTCAAAAACTGTTGAGTTGAATCATGGGGTCATTAAATATCTACTGATAATTAACCAGTGGTAGAAATAAATGGAGTACAAAAGTAAAAGTACTGTACTTGGGTATCTATACTTTACTGTGGTAAATCTGACAGTAAATGCTTTTACTTCAGTACATTTGAGTGCAGGTATCAGTACTTTCTACTCCATAACATGTTTTAACTAGACTGAAAAGACCAAAATTACTTTTTATATGATTTGTGGAGTTCTTTTTAGCACGTTCAGGGTGACATCCTGACTAAAGGTTTTGAGGTTTTTGCTACTGTTGACCAAAGATCACCACAATTATTTATCAAAATCATTGCATTTAACACTTTAACAGTTCTCAAAATTGGTGTTAAATACTTTTACTTCTTACCCGTGAAGTACATTTTAAATTTTACTTTAATATTATTACTTAAAATGCCTATGACAAGTTGGACTACTCACAGAACTAAAATACAGTAAAGATAAATATGTTTTGAATGTTGCTAAAATAAAAATGTTATCCAGAGTAGCTCATTTTTTACTTACTTCCTGTTTGTGGTTCCTGTAAATTATGTGTATATATTCAGTCAAAGTATTTTGTATACATTTAAAAATCTTATTTAGTTATTTTTTTTATTCATGCATTATTAGTATTATTTTTGTAATTATTTGCTATTATATTTGTTGTTTATGTTGCACCTCATCACCGAAGAAAGTTCCTAGTTTGTTAATCTTGTGTTTATTCACTGACAGTGGCAATACAAATATTCTGATTCTGATTCTAATTGTTGACATCAAACTAGAAAATTACCCAGCAAACAGTGGGCAAAAACTCATCTAATGTATGTTTTTTTTAGTTGAATTAATGTTTGGAATGTCAAAAAAGTTGTTTCTTTGTGTAAATTCTGCATTTACTTTGACTAGAATGAGTGTCCCTGGTGTGATGTCACTTCCTGTCATTTTCTACAGCTTTTTCAACATTTTCTCCACCTGCTCGATTGGTGTAAAACTATCATTTGTATGTACAACAGGTATAAATACACCAAATAAAGTCAAAACTTCTAAATTGTAAGGCCCTTTAAATCAATGTGATATTTGTACTATTACTCCCCTCCCCCCTCTCTTGTATCAGTACTTTTATATCAGTCCCACCACTCCCATCCAGAACTACCTAACATTTTAACAGGCAGACTAGACTTAATACTGTATCACAAAGTAGGCCTAGATGTAAAAATACTAAAGAAATGACTACATAAAGAGGCTATATAGGCTATGTTAAGCTATGAGCGTATTTGTACTGCATTTTCTACACTGAATACATACCGACCATAAAACCCAAGGTCACTGTGAGTTTTTCCTGACACCGCCTCCCTGCCGTACATACAGTGGGCCCCTTATAGGTCCGGTCAAGTTAGACAGATGTCAACTTTAAAGGGCTGCGTCAAAGGGGATAAAAACCTTTGTTGTATTTTTAGCCTTTTTACTTCCTCCCTGTGTTTACACTAATGGCAATATAGGGGCTTTATGTTGCAGCTATTTCGGAGAGACCCCGAGCAGGAGACATGCCGGCCCCCGCAAAGCCGCACTAATCTCCTGCTGGACATCTGCTGGCTTCCCCTGGATCAGCAGCAGCACCGTGTAAAAACCTTTCACTCAGGTATTCCGCCCCGCCCGTCCAGGAGCGCTCTGTCCGCGGCGATGCGAGCGTTTATGAGGAGCGCGCAGCTCTTCAGCAACATGTGCACACGCAGAGAAATGCCCATAAATAATAACGCTGTCATGAGCTATTGGAAGTGTGACGCTGCCAAAATGTTACCATCCGCGCTTTCATCTTGCAGATCTGAGAACGTGGCAGCAGTGACATATGCGGCTTTGTTTTGATGCAGCAAATCTCCCCTCCTCCATTCTGATTCTGCTGCTGTGTCCTTGGGCAAGACACTTAGCAATCTTTTTGCAGTGAATGGGGTTACTTGTTGTAAAGGGCTTTGAGGGTCCAGAAATTGCCGCCACTTAGAACTTATGTTACCGACACTTATCACTGGGCTTTAAACACATTAATGAAAGCAGATTAAACATGTAAACTAGAGATGGAAGGAAACACACTTATTAGAAAAGATAACAAGAGATTGGTTCAGGAACAAGGGGAGATTAAAAATGTGTAATAAATAAATCAATACGCATTTGTTATTGTTCCCTTTTAATTAATTTCGTTTTTAAATATGTTAATTATTTTCAGTAAAAGCATTTGTTGAATATGTAAATTATATATGTTTAAATTTGTGGATCTTGATGCTAGCTTTTCTAACTAGTCTAATGTTTATTCTTTTTAGGACAAGCAAAGGGCAAAGTCTTCAAACTGTCGCTATCAGACGTTTCAAACATGCCATTTATCGCCACTCTCAGTTTCCACCTCAAGCCTCTTTCAGAAGGTAAACTGAAAAGTGCTAAAGTGCGTCTGTAAATGTTGTGATTAAGGTTATTGAATGGCACAGACGTTGAGCAATGGACATTAAGGTCAACCACAAAAGTGCGGAAATATCACTTTCTACACTTATTCAGGGTTAGACTGAAAGTTTTATTTCTGTTTTTGCAGCAAGTTGTATTGCTTTATACTTTAATTTAAAAAAAAAAGTTTTTTTTTGCATCATTAGAAATTGTGGTGTTCTATGAATTGGTAATCCGCAAATAAATATTCCATACATTTTTCCAATTAGGATTTAGGAAATTATATATATATTAAATGTTTGAAAGCTTGTCTTTTTAAAATTTGTGTCTGAAATGAAAATATTCTGTCAAATTTTAAGTTTTACATGTATTTTTGGGCTGAAAACAACCGTGTTATGGACATTAGTTGGCACATAGCTGCTTAGCTCCTGTCATGCCTTTTTACTTTTAATTGTTTAATTGTTTTCTATGTAAAAAATTAATGATACATTTATTTTTGAGACTGTTCAGTTCCATTTCCTGTGACTTTGGGAAATTGTTTAGTAGTTTGCCATACAGATTTGCTCATCCATTTTATCCCAATTAAAGGTGCACTGTGTTCCGCCACCTGGCGATGTTAAACATGTGTCGCTTACGTTTATCCAATCAGGCTTGTAGTATTATTGCAAAGAAATACCTTGATACTCTCTTCCAGAAAAGTTACATAATGCACCTTACACACAGTAAGTAAGTGTCTTTGCTATTCATGATTTCAAGAATTATGAAAAATGAAGACCGTTGCCATAGCGATTAACAATGTAAAACAAAATATAAGACCTTTTGAATGGGAAAAAGTCCTCAAAATATTGCATAAAACTCATGATTATAAGATGAAACCTCATTTACCCCCACAGTCTCACAACTGATTTAAACAGACTAACCATGATGTAATGCAGATGCAACTGTTACATTAGACACTTGGCAGGGCTTTGTTAAAAGTTAATTCACAGCAATAAATCTCATCAAAAGCCAATACAATACAATTAATAATGAGAGCTGTAATATAGCTCCTGGAAATATCCCGAAAATGTTATCACGAAGGCAGATTTAAAGTGGATTTACAAGTAGCTCAACTCTTTATGAAGCGTCATCTCAAATTTCCAAGAAAGAAATAGACCCAATTGGATTTTTTTTTTTTTCCACGTAACCGCAGACGGCAAACATGACGGCGGCTCGCATCTGTAAAGCGTAAGCCCCCCGAGGATTGAATGTGGGAATGCGGCCAAAGATGCCAAAGACCAGGCTTAGCCCCCACACAATGGGCCTGGTGAGGGGTGTGTATTTAAGGAGAGGTGCTGCTCCACACGCCCCTCGCTTTGGACAGAGAGCAGGTCAGGCCTAAATATAAGAGGAGTGCGCTCAGCCATACACCAGGGCCATCAGCGAGCCGCCAACATACCTCCACAGGTGAGAAATGTCTGCTTAATGTAAGGGGCACTTGAGTTTCTTAAGGTCCTGACACGTTGTTAGCGCGTAGTTTCAGCAGCAAACTTAGCGGACAGTTACTGTTTCGATAAGACTTGAGCATCTCCTCCGTCAAGCTGTGAGAAGAAGTCGTCCTGTGCTGGTTAAATATTAAGTAACAACAGAGTAAGAAAGCTGGGAAATGGTTTGAATTAAAACGTTGTCATTCATTTGGATATATTGTCGCTACTGTGTTTGTTATCTGTGCAGCCACTTTACTGGATTATACAGTATCCGCCTTATTCAGAAAGTTGCCACGGTTACAGACGTTCATTGTACACCTCTTTCTGGTTGTGTGTTTTTGACTATGGACTTCCAATCTGGAGAGCAAATACAGTACTGTTCTATTCAGGAATAAGGCCCTTCAAATCAAAATATTATATCTTTTGAATGGGGAAAAGGTCCTCTCACAAAATCCTTCAAATCAGGAAGGAATTATTATCCTGAAAGCCGTGAATACAGACTACAAAGCCGTTTTCAAGCCACTCAGAGAAACGGTGCATTGTTGACTTGTTGACATTATACATTTATCTTAACTAGAAATGCGGGCCAGTAACAATCAGAAGTAAAAGTGGGCAGGGCGAAAGAAGGTAGATGTAAAGGTCCATAGTACAACTTTTCTAGCAGTGGGTACGTGACCTTCCTGTTTCCATGGAGATCTGGTGGCTTTGACTTGAATTCCCTTACAAGAGAGAGGATTCATGTGTCCACCGTCTGAGCAACTTTGTCTGATGTCCACTAGAAAATGACACAGTGCAAATTGAAGCCTATGAAAGCAGCTATCAGAAATGCTTTGAACATACACACAATACATAAGCAGATTTCCTACACTGTCAAACGTCCTTCAGAGACCATACATTGTTGTGTACTGTTCCAGCTTATTGCTTTAATATATTTTGACACATCGGGTTAACATGCTGAATGTACAGGCAAGATGCAAAACATAGAAGAGTTTATTATATGTCAAATTTCTGTTAACAACAATTTCCAACAAATAAATTGTAACTAAGCAACTAAAATATGTGTTATTTAAAAATAGTGGTGTAGAATATGTGAAATTATTATCATTATTACATATTTTTCTTTACATAGGTCAGTTTGTTTTAAGCAAGTTTCTGTTGCTGTATTTAAAAAGATAAAAAATAAATACAAAAAATAATAACAATTATATGTCAAATTGCTATACATTTGCACACAACAAATGTTTAAGCTATGCATTTTAATTCTCATAATTGTATTCAAATTGATAGGGATATTGCATTTGCTTTTGTTAACTGTAAACCATTATAAAAATGAAATACATGCTTGAATAAAAATTTAAAATCACAAAATATCTTTTGAAGTTTTATCCAAATGTGAGCCTATCTTTTGTACCAATAAATATTCACTTATAATGAAATATTGCTGTCACTTCCTCTCAGTCAGGTGACATTTGCTTCAGTGATCCTCATATCCAGCCATTTGTCAAAAACAAACCTGATATCGTTTTGCTCTAATGCTCAAATTCCTTGCGACTTCCCTCGTGCAACCGCTTAGTATTTATCCATGGCTACGATGGCTGTGTAGTGGAATGATTAATTACAAGAGATGGGCAATAGTAGCCAAAATATGTATTCATGTAAGTGCTGGTAATGAATTGAGATGACCTAAGCAGAGGTATTAGAAGTAGTAGCATTGCTGTCTAATCTTTGGGGAATGCAGGCACAGAAGTCTCCCAGCTGTTAAGAGCGTTAGACGGGGTATACCCTGCTCCATTGTCACGTAATTATAGGACTGATTACACTTTTGCCTCCTAAAATGGTATCTTACAGAGCAGCACTGGAATCCACATACAAGAAAGAGTTACCGTTATAGTTTGCTGTGTATAACTCATGGAGGAGCTTACAATCTTTAGAGTCCGTCTTGCTCAACGGTAAAATATTTATTATGGATTAGAACTGGGGTGTCCAAAGATTGAAAGATGCTATAATATCTTAAGAAGAATCTATTATTGGTTGTAATTTGCACAAGATGGAAAGGATGGAACGGTTGCCAATCCGGTTTTATGTGCAAACTGTCAGTAGGTTTGGCCCTCGACACGCTAACGGGCATTTCATTTAGGCTGCAAAGGGAAAAAAAAAAAAGTTTGGTGTGTATTTTAATGAGTTTCAGAAATACTTTATCCCCATGTCTTGCTGCATTGGTTTGGAATGAACTGAACCATTTGATATATTTTTACGACAGAGTCAAAATGGATGTTCAATGCCATGAAACTGACTGGTGAACTATGGGGAAAGAAAGGCCCAAAAGCATAAATCCTAAATGGACAATATGGAAAAAAACAAACAAACCAAAAAAACAGCTGCACTTTTGTCCCCTTGTACTGATCAATCATGTAAACAAATAAACATGATTCTGGCAAAAAATATAAACAAGGCAGACATTGAATTACTGCCATTTAACACCAAAAATAATAGTATTGACCTAAAAAAACAAAAACAAATAAAAGACACATTAAAAAATATAGATATATATATATTATTATTTAACATTAAATGGTGTCCTTACATCTGCATGGTGTCCTTAATCTTAATCTAATTTAACGTGAATACAACCTATACCGTTATACTTTTGGGGGACAGACAAATACTCAAAACGTAAAGGAAAACTCTGTCTTTACTTATGTATTCACACAATGATTGATTTGATTGCTGAAATGAACATATTTTTGTAGATTATAGTTTTTGATTTTCTCTCAGTGATGAACACTTACGATGACTACAGCGAAGATGAACTCAACGACTACAACATACAGCTCAGTATCCAGAACTCCTGTCGAGAAGCGTTCCTAAAATCCTCCGCCAGGTACAAACCACAATTTTCAGACATCCTTTTAAAACTGAAACACATTAAATTCCATCATCTTAATGTACTCCGCTTTCTCTGCTCCCATTTGTTAGTTTAGCAGCAACGACAGAGGAGAACCTCCGAGTCCTGGCGGCCATTGAGCAAGGTAAACAGAACGAACTTTGACCCTGTTATGTTAATTGTCTCTTGTTTTGGTTGGACCAGTGTGTCCTTCTGTGTGTCAGCTGCTGGCTGCTGGGGAGCGCTGCCAAGGCTTCAACAGGAGGTGGGCAGACAGCGGGATGGAGAGATAATACATTTCACTTCAAACAGAGGCTACAGTTAGTCAAGCAGAAAAGCCACTGTTTACGTCTGAACCAATGGCGATGAGCTAAATTTGGAATGTGACTACTCAAAAGGGCTTTCATTCTTGCTCATATCTCAAATTTAGTTTAGAGTCTGGTGCATATGAGATGTCCGCTACATTAGAACGCACACAAAAAAGTCAAAATATTGTACTATGGGCAATTCCAATGTATCAATTACAAAAGAAAATAACATGTTTTATTGCCATAACAGTGAACAAAATTCTAAAACTAGGAATTTGCTTCAGCGATATGGTGCAACGCGAAACAATAAATAATAATAGCAAAATATGAACTATAAAAGGCATGCATAAAATATGGTGTGGGATTAAAAATATGGTTGGAATATAAAATAAACTCTACGGACTGGACAACAAAAAAAGTGCATTGTATTCTAAACAAATTGGACACAATAATAATGGATCAATCAATATGTAGAGTGCCTTGCAGCGGCTTTAACGGTGCACAAAAGTCAGTAGAAAACAGAAAACATCCAAAACAAGATTTCAAATAAAACCTAGTCGATAAAAGACAGAGTCATCTTTACTCATCCTAACCCTCTCCCATCGTCTCTGGGTTGTCGTGGTGATAGGTGAGGTGTGGATGCTGCGGGAGTTGCTGCGACACACTTTTGCCTTCAGGGAGCTGGACTGTCGCGGATGGCTCCCTCTACACCGAGCTGCAGCCCAGCCGCTCGTGGAGGTCCTGGAGGCTGTCCTGACGTGTGAGTAGTGTCCACACACGTGCGTACTCTGTGTACTCCGTATGTACATAATGCTGGCACTGTCTTAATAATCCTTAATGAAATCATTCTTAAAGGTGCACTGTCTCCATGGAGATGTTACTGCTTTGCAAAGAACAATTCACAGTACGGCATTCAACACATCTATCTAGCATTTATTTAATTATATGTGTTCGCGGGTGACTGGAGCCTATCCCAGTGCCTTTGGGCCTTAATATAAACATCATAGAGTAAAATGTCAGCTAAAGCTCTTATTTAATCACGAGTAGTCTTTTCTCATTATATTGTAGAGATGGGCAATATATATATGTATATATATTGGTTCCCGTATTGTTAATCGGCCAGTATCGGAAGGTTTTCATTGGTATTATTGAAAAAAAAAATGAAAAAAAATAAAAATTTATGCACCAGTATTTTTTGGGTGGTGTCCGTCACAGTTTGTCCTCCGTTCCGCAGAGGTGCCTTTCTGAACAGACAAATGAGTGAAAATGCAAATCGAAAAGCAACTGCATGTTTACGCCATGCAGTTATATCCCAGAAAAATACATTTTGCTATTATTTTTACTGCAACGAAAAGTTCATTTGTGATCTTTACTTCAACTAAAGACACATTTGTGGGACTTGCGAGGGATTTTAAAACGTGGCAAATATTGGTTTTGGCAAATATTGGTTATCGGCCACAGCGAAACAGATACAAAATATTGTTATTATGTTGTCAAGCTTGTCATTAGACTACATGGGGAGAAAAAAATGACTCACTCAATATCTTCTGCAACATGAACAGACTTGTAGATACGCACAGTTTTCAACTGCAGAAATAATGTTAATATGCTTTCGGAAAGGAAGTGATTCAACTTTGACCTCGCAGTAGTTTACCATCACACATCTCAATCACCTCAAGCTCAGTCAGTATTTCACATTTACAATTGCAACTTGACAAGTAATAAGCTACCAGACTAGACAAGAAGATAAATGCTAGTCTTGAGTTTCAAATCAGAACAGGAGCCCGGCTTCGTGGAGCCATCTCGCACCGATCCATTTTCCTGTCAGCTCCTAATCCCACGGTCTGCTCATTTACCCTGCTTATAACCTCTGTGTATGACAACAAATGAATGCCTTCTCCCTTTCCATGTCAGATGATTAAACACATGTATGCTTCCATTAGCCCACAGCGCACGGTCATGACAAAGGGAATCCTTCAGTTCAAAGACAATGCCAGCTCCGTGCTGCTGACAGCTGTCCCGTCAACAATCCTCCCGCTCCAGAGAGTCGCTTATGTCACTCAACACTTATATGGCTATAGACGGTGCGTTCTACGAGGTGTCCGCTTAGCTCAGCCCGATCACCTGCCCGTTAGCACAACTGTCAGCATCACATGCAGCATATGGGCAATACCTGTCATGCCATATGTACATACTGCTATTATTATTTTTGTATAGGAAATGTTATTTTATAGATTCAGTTGATTGATGTAGTCCAGTTCAGATCATGGCTCCTAGCTCCTACTTCCCCCTAGCTCCTTTACTTTTCGAGCTATGTCATGGGATCATCCATGTAATAAACCCCACAGACTGTGCTATCTCTGACTCCAAACTGTTTAAACATGAACCCCCTCCGGCAACACGACACAAACACATGCACATGCACAGTACAGAACAGGACAAACAAATAGTCTACAGACTCCCCATCAGCACATTGCCTCTCTGAGAGAAAGATATGATATTCCACTCGATCCTGTCCTTAGTCTGTCAGCAGCGGCTGCATCGGAACATCAGAACTCTGCACTATCAGCAGAGTTTATGTAAATTTGCCATGTGGTAAACAAGTGCTGCAATGCTTAAAGTTTGGTATATGCAGAGAATGGTATTGTATAAAATCTGAGGTACTTTTGTACCTATAGGGAATATGTCTTCTGCATTTGACCCATCACTCGATGCCACAGGAGCATCTCCTCAGGAGCAGCGGACGCGAGATAGAGCACATTTAAAATACAGTCACCACTGCCTAAAGCGCTATACACATTTGGAATTACCAGGCACAAAAAAAGCACAATATATACAACAACAATGATAAAATGCAATAAATACACCTGAAATCTGTGCATAAGAAAATAAATAAGAAAACAGGAGGTAAAAGCAACAATAAGTGCAGTGTTTAGCTCAGCTCACGTTGAACGCCAAGGCAAAAAAACAAGCAATAAAGAGTTTTGTCTGTAACAATAGACTTAACTAACATTAGCTTGTGTTAGTTTCAGTGTAGTTAGCTCCTCTTTTCAGACAGATTTAAGGCAATGTCTACCCAGTTCTCTATCAGATGAACTGAAGATGCTACTTGGATGAGTGGCGAAATGTTTTCAAAGTTCTTTTTTCTATGGAACCTATTTGGACAAAAGAGATAACACAGGAATCTTAAACCGAACCTGACAGCGGAGGAGGCTGCTGCAGCGTGGTAATATCACGTGTGAAGCGTAGTTTATAGAGTTAGAAAATGGCCTCTCTCCCACTTAAGCCAATGTCGCCCATGTGTGAAGCGAGCCATTCCATACGTCTGATGTTGTCATTATTTTCAGGCTATTATTTCCTTTTACTGTACTTTTTCAGTGGCAGCTCAGGGCCTGAGTCTGGAGGAGAGGACAAGGGTGGGAGGAGAGACGCCGCTCACTTTGGCCGTGAAAGCCGAACGGGTGAAGAATGTGAGGAGCCTGATCAAACATGGAGCCAATCCGCACAACACCAACAGCAAGAGCGAGACTCCACTGCTGCTTGGTAACGCTATTCTGCTGTTAGAATTCAGTTTTGGCAAGTCCACTCTCACAAGACATTTTCGATAAGTTAGATTTAAAGCATTGATGAAAACAAGGTTGTCAAGTTTGTGTCGCCTGCCGTTTGTAGTCCTTCTACTTTCTGGGGCTCACACTTCATTATTCATCTGTCATGATTTTGTGACGATACATTCACAGCAGCATATTTTTAGCATGTGTCTCAAAGCGTAAGACATTTCCTCGTATCAATCAGAATAAAATATATACCGTACCTCACTTCAGTTTAATGGCATTAAGTGTCCAAGACCATGCATTTCTCTTGTTTGTTAATCCGATTAAATGTCTTTGTATAGTATTCATACTTTCAGCTTCCTGTTTATAGGTGCCATTTTGAGTATGTTCCACCATTCGAAAATTGTAATTGCTAATTTTTCATCACTCTGAGTCTGAAAACCATGGATGGGAAAAGCGTGTAATGTAGACTTGACTGGCCAGGGGTCTCATTTACAAAACATAACGTGAAATTCTTTCTAAAAGTGCCAAAACTGCCTCAAATTCACAACATTTTCCTCTAGCCGAGCACAGATCATCTTCTGCCTCACCTCTGAAAGTTCCGATGCACAAAGTTCAGCATTTCTTTTACCAAACCACTCATTTTAGGTCAAGATGCCTTTTTATAAATCCCAAATGTGACGTACGTAGCATTTTTGTACGTATGCTTTATGCATGAGACCCCAGGCTATTGTTTTTCTCTTTTATAGATCATTCGACATGGTTATGGAGGAAATGTTGATAAGAGAAATGCAATGAAAAAGCAGTGAACTAAAACGTGACAATCAAGAACTGATGACATGGAATAGAAATGACTCGGAAATGCATAAGCTCAAACCACACAGCTTACATTGGTTAGCGCAAAAGGTCAACAGACAATAGCAAAGTGTGGATTTAAGCTTTCTGACAAGGCCTGAATTAGATGCACTGATGTAGGCAACAGCCAAAACACTGAGCAGCCAAAACATTATGACCACAAACAGATGAAGACTTCAAGAGGGATTAGAAGTGCAAATAACCTATTACCGATGTGTAGTTTAAGCTACAGGTCAAACTAAATTATTATTGTAGAATCCAGCTTTTCTTAAAAACTTTGAACGTGCACCAGTGTGATGTCTTGTGGTGTTTTATAAATACATTTCTGATTGTAAAAAAAACCCCCACGAAAGTCCTGCGGTGTGACAGGCGATATCACATTGCAACACATGTAAAAGATTGAATCCCACGATTACGTAACGCTTGTTTACATCCGTCCTTAAAATAGTTGTAGGACTAATTTGTTTTTGAAAATGATTTTTATATTTTGCAACACAAGCACGTCACCCCGCAGGACAGAAAAAAACATGTTACACTCCCGAAAGTCACGTACCCAATATACTGATGTAAGCAAAACACTGAGCAGCCAAAACATTACGACCACAAACAGGTGACGACATTAAGAGGCATTAGAAGCAGGATTTACTTATTAGCGATGCGTGGTTAATTATAGACCAATGTGACAATAGAATGGCGATTACATTTTAATTTAAGTCTACAACGTTTAGCTGCCAAACGATTAAAGACATCAACTGGTATTATTAAACTATTAGCAATGGTGTTGTACTTATAGAACAATATAGAAAGGCAAATAAATGTGAACAACTGGACAAGGACAACAGTAACTGGCTTAATAGTAAACTGGAAAACAGCGTAACACGGAACAGCCAAAACATTACAACCCCAAAACAGGTGAAGACATTAAGAGGCATTATGCTGGTGAGTGAAGTACAACTTAATAGTACTTGTTTGTGATGTATTTGTGGCAGGACAATGGACCAGTACAAAGGCTTGAGCCCGGGCCACGCTGTTGTTTTTGCAGGGAGCTAAATTTGACTTGGACATCCTCATTGTGAGAGCATTTTTGTCCTTGTCTTTGTATCGCAAAAATGACGGACATGACAACATCAGGAGTTATGTACACTATTTATTGGCAAAAAAAACCCCGACACATGCTAGTCAGAATCCTGGGTAAAACAATGGCAAAAGTCAGGGGTGATTTGTGGTTGTGTTACAAATGCAGCTGCTATTGACAGCATGGTGGCACAGTGGTTACTAGCGTGTCAGCCTCACAGCCAGAAGGTGCTGTGTGCGATTCCCGGTCTGCCTGCGTGGGTTTCCTTTGGGCGTTCCGCTGTAAAAACTGCACAGATCTCCCCTGAAAATAGATGAATTAAGAAACAGAGATGTTGTACTTTGTATTAGTGAAATTTGGGGTCCAAGGTTAGGGTTAAGAGAAAAGTTAGGCTTAGGAACTCTTATTAGGGACAAGTTTGGGAAGACACTAGAGTAAACAGGAATCAAGATTTTTTTCTGCATTTATTTAACGTTTCTGCACTTCTTTTAACATCTTTTTACATAATGCATTTGTTTGGATAATGTCAAATGCTTTATGCACTGAAAATGTAATATTTTCAAACTTGGCACAAGCTGCTTCAAACAGCTGTTGCTAACTTGTTTTGCTGAGTCAGTCTGTACAATATATAAAATACTATCGCTGGAAATATGGCGGTGTATCACAAGATCAAGTTAGCGTTTAGTGGAAAATAATAATTTTCTGTTTATATCTTTGTTGTTTATTTTACTTGATGATAATTAAAATAATTTATAATCCACTAATTAGAACCTGTTTTATTCCAAGCGGTCCGATCCGGATCCTTTGAAATGATCCACTTGCTGGTGACGCAGGGTGCTTGGGTGGAGCAGATCTGCGGAAAGAGGTGGACAGCGATGCATGAAGCAGCTAAAGTGGGCAACTCGGACATCCTGATGCTGCTGCTGAGGAACGGAGGCCGAGTGAACCAAAAGGACATCACAGGCGCGACACCTCTGGCCGTGGCTGCAGAGCACGGACACTTCCACATCATTGAAATTCTCGTCAACTGCGGTCAGTCTGCTGGCCATATTTCTGCCTTATTGGTATTTGAAAATGTCATAATTTTCAAATGGAGGGCAGGGACCAACATAACTCAATGGGAGATTCACTGTTTCTGAACGAAATACCCAAACAGAAAATCCACAAATGTTGAACTTTATCATAATTTATTTGGGATTGGCTCCACAAACTTGCCATATTAACATTATGGCTTAGAGTCATTTCAACAAACAACAATCTCACCTTTTGAGATGACTAATGGCACAACTTTATTGTGAACTTTTATTTCTGCTGACAGATGTTTTGTTTCATGTGGATAGGCCCAATAATGACAAAGATATTACTCATAAACCAGGACACCAAATCTGCAATCTGACAGTGAAACAGCAAACTCTACCACAGAATGAGGACCTGTCTCCAGTTCAACAGGTTGCGTTCACGTGACATCACAACATTTTAGAATCCCTATTCATGGCTTTCAGTCACGTTTTGAAGATGTCACCACATGCTGTTGCCTCGCCACTGTTAGATAGTCAAGAAAAACAGCACATCAAATTGAATATGAAAAGTGTTGATACTTCAAGAAGACAGAAATGATGGGCTTTGATCCTTATTTACAGGGGCAACTCGCTGACACTTAAAAGCAGCGACAACTTGCCACAACAAACTTTTGCAGACCTTTACATCTAAGCTTCCTCATTGAGAGTCTCGTTAACTGCAGTCAGTCTGCCGGCCCTATTTTTGATTTACAGAGAAGGTTGAAGTTAGTCTGGCGTGGTCACAAATCAAAGCATTACAAAAGGTTGTGCAGTGCGACTGGTAGGTATATCCTGTGTATAACTGGACTTGAATCAGTGCCATTACATGCACAATTTTGAAACTCTAATCTAAATATAACACTTGCAAACAAGCTGGTGGAAATTAGAACAGAACATGCTCACTCATTTGATGCTGTGCCCTTTGGAAAGACACCTAACATTACTTGATGTGTGATTAAGCAGAAGATAATTTGTTTAATCAGATTTTGACTTTTGAATACTGACAAATTTCTCACTTGAAAAAACCCCTGAAAAAACAACACCTTTTAGATATTCAATGCACAGAAATCCACTGGTCCCTCCTGACGACAGTAACAGGAGGGACCAGTGGAAAGACAGGGTCTTTGAGGGTGTTTTGAGTGTTTTGTCGGCACATTTTGTTGGTAAAGTCACTTTGGATCCATAAATGGTTTAAAATTGGTTTGTGGTGAATAGCTGGGTTTGGAGGGATGGAACTGATTTGGTTGCCATGGTAATGAGTTAATGTCCGCTGCTAAACTGGCCTAAACTATCATATTTTTTACTGGTTTATGTTTTATTTCATATCTTAAGATGAGATAAGGCTAGTAGGCGTTTGTTTTTTGTAAGTCTTACATACTTACAACTTAACCAATTTTCCAAAAAACGAAACCCTAACCTAACCCTTTTCCTAACCTTACCCTTTAACCCTAACCCTAACCCTAACCTTTTCCTAACTTTGCCCTTCCTAATCTTACCAATTGCCCTAAACTTCAGAACTTTGAATCAAAGCAGGCTGTAACTCTGGATCCTATACTCTAGCATTACATTTTAAATTTGAGCTGGAATGTAAGAATTCCATGGTAGAATTTGCTGTTTAACTGTCAGATTGCAGATTTGTTGATCTAAGATAAGATAAGATAAGATAAGATAAGATCACCTTCATTTGTTCCAAATGGGGAAATTCCAGAGTTGCAGAGAGAATAAAAACAGATAACTTAGAAAAAGAAAAAAAAAAATGAAAAAAAAAGAAAATTAATAATAACGCTCTTATTTACAGCTGTCATATGGACAGAACATATTGCACAGGGATGATTGACATTATGTCACAGTATTGCACAGGAGTATAACAGTATTGCACAGGAGTATAACAGTATTGCACATATACAGTATTGCAGAGTATAACAGTATTGAAGGAGTATAACAGTATTGCACAGGAGTAATAACGTATTGCACAGGAGTTATAACAGTATTGCACAGGAGTATAACAGTATTGCAGCAGGATTATGAAAGCTGAATGGCCCGTTCAGGACTAACAGTGTTTGTTGTAAAGTCTGACAGCAGCAGAAGGAAAGACCTGCGAACCTCTCCTTCACACAGCGAGGGTGGATCAGCCTGTCACTGAAGCTGCTCTCCAGAGCGGACAGAGTGTCCTGCAGGGGTGAGACTCATGGTCCAGCATAGATGTGAGTTTAGCCAGGACCCTTCTGTCCCCACCTCCTGCACCGAGTCCAGAGCACAGCGCCAGGACGGAGCTGGACTTCTTGATGACTTTGTCCAGCTTCTTCCTCTCCCTCTCTGTGATGCTGCTGCTCCAGCAGACCACACCGTACAGGAGGGCTGATGCCCACCACCGAGTCATAGAAGGTCCTCAGGAGTGGCCCTGTCACTCCAAAGGACCGGAGTCTCCTCAGGAGGTAGAGATGACTCTGGCTCTTCCTGTACAGTGCGTCTGTGTGATGAGTCCAGTCCCGTTTGCAGTTCAGATGAACACCCGGGTACTTGTATGAGTTCACTCTCTCAATGTCCTTCCCTGGATGTTCACTGGTGAGGGAGCAGTGATGAGTCTGATGATGGCAGAGTCATCAGAGAACTTCTGCTGGACACAGCTCTCCGTGTCGTGTCTGAGGTCTGCAGTGTAGCGGGTAAAGAGAAAGGGCGAGAGGACGGTGCCTGGGGCGCCCACACCTGCAGGTCCGAGTGTCAGACACACAGTCCCGGGCTCTCACAAAATGGGGTCGGTTTGTGAGGTCGACTCCGCCAGTCAGGTCGTAGTCCACACCAGCCGTCTCCAGCTTGTCCCTCAGGAGCAGCGGCTGGATGGTGTTGAAGGCACTGGAGAGATCGAAAAATAGAATCCTCACAGCGCTGCCAGGCTTCTCCAGGCGAGAGAGAGAGCGGTGCATCTGGTTTATGGTTCTGGTTTATGGTTCTGGTTTATGGTTCATATTTCTTTAGGCAAAAACTGACATACGTTCAATTTCTTCCTCTGTCAGGATAAATAAGAAATAATGTAATATTTTTTCCCCCCAATTGCCTCAGAAAGTGAGTATTCAAACCCAAAGGCATAATTGTCGTCAGTTGAAAGGACTTTAAAAATGAGATTAATATTGCAGGTTTGTAGGAACCAATCCCATAAGAATTAATAATAAGGTTGTTAATGTTTATGGATTTCTATTTTGGAAATTTCTTTCAAAAACTGTCAATCTCTCATAGATTTACACAGGTCCTTGCCCATAATATGAAATTATGACATCAAATTCTAAAACGTAACACAAACCTATTTTAAACTATAGGCTTTCTAGACTGTTGTGATGTTACATAGCCTATAGAGTTTAGTTCCATGGCACTGGTATAACAGATCGTGAGTTCTTTTCCCACCTTTTTGAATGAACAATGTCAAATTCTTCTTCTCTTGATATTTACACTTTGAAAGGTGCTGCAAATTCCACAGTAAGACAAACAATGATCAAACAATGACTTGCTATTTACATAGTGGCATAATAAGAGGTTTTCTGAATTGGGTATTCAGAAATACACGTCAAATTAAATTCTATTTCTATTTAAATTAAAACTATTTCAGGTAACTTAATGTCTGTTTGGGAACAGGCAGCAAGGTGAACTCGCAGGCGTGTAACGGGGAGAGTGTGCTGTTGGATGCAGCCGGATCAGGAAACACGGCTTGTATTAAGTTCCTTTTAGACAACGGAGCCAATCCAAACCTGCACAGTGCGACTGGACATCTGCCCATCCACAAAGCTGCATATGCTGGGAATTATGAGTAAGCTCCACTTAGTTCAGGCACTACTCGACTAAAACATGACCTTTCAACAGTTATTGTGGGACTTGATTTTGTAGTTATTTACACAAGCTTTACAATCATCAATGAAAAAAAAACATTCATTTTACGGATGCAGCGAACTTCACAACACATTTGTTTTTCATTATCATTATGTTAATTAGGGCGGCACAGTGGTTAGTGCTTTTGCCTCACAGTAAGAAGGCCCTGGGTTTGACTCTCGGGTTTCTCAGGTTTGGGTGCTCCAGTTTCACCTACCACTAAAAACATGTATAATAAGCTCCTCCCCTCTGGGGCCAGGACCCCGTCTGAAAAAGAGATTAAATAAAGGCCAATAAAATAAAAACATTGGGGCTAACTGTTGAAACTTTATTCAACCTTAATTTACCCCAAGTGAATCTAGATTTTACTAGGATTTTATTGTTCACAGAAAGGTACATTTCAAACATACACATGAACATATAAGCATTCAACATTTTGTTTTTTGTTTAACTTTTAGGTAATAAACTAAACATGAAGTATTAGATATAAAAATATTGAATGTCACCTTAACAAGTGCTGGGGAAAGATTTTTGTATCTGACTTAGAGGTAGAACGGTTTGTAGCCTGCGCTCCTAATGATACAACAAGCAAACAAAAAACAATCACAACTGGATACAGCATACTGCATACTGTGGATACATGCAGTTTTACCCACGTATATTTTCTGTATTTATGCACATATCGTGATCATGCCTCATTCTCTCTGCGCTCTAATTCCTTGATACTGCAGTTTTTATTAATGATTGACTGCAGATGCTGGGATGCGATCAGAGTTTTAGGTTTATTTCCAACTTGTTTAGTTGTACGATCTGTAACTAAAAGCGTCGGTCCCGTACTGCTTTCTCAATGGATATTTGACTTGAAAACATAAGCACAAAATGAAAACCTAAACAACCTTTTATATTTTTGGAATTAAGAATAAAATTGCAATTGTTATCAGTAAATAGCGATATTTGATTGGAAGAACGGTGAAGAAGACATATGCTTTACTATGTCATTTAGTCAGATAAGTAGATCCTTATTTTTCATTTTGTTCATTGTTAACGGCAGTGTTGATCTAAGACTGCTAAATAATAGAAAGAGTCCACTGACTTCCTGTTCAGAAACTGCAGATCTTATTATCTGCTGCTGGCCCTGTCTCTTCCCAGTGGCATTTCACCGTAACAAGCAGCAGATTTTCAGTTTACAGAGTTTTGGCTACAGGTCATTTTTCCCCTTCTCTAATTAATGATCAATAAATGCATTAAAAAAAACGGCGAAACAAACATAAAGCCACAATATTATATCTTAAAGTGAAATTATTGTAAATAGTCAGAATACAGTACTCTAATTGGACCATGTAACTGAATACATAACAAAATACATGTTCAGGCTGTGTTCAGTATTCTGTAACTGCTTACATCCAAAACTTTACTGAACCCTCAAACCTATAATGCAGGACTAACTTGCACGAATCACTCAAGATGCAATTTGAAGACTTACTGGGAAAACTGGTTAAAAGATCATGAATGCTTTTGTACGAATGAACATGACTCCTTCAGCCGCCATAGATAGAGAAATCCTTGCTCGTTGGATCGATTCGTCGACTAACAGCGGGTGCAACGTGGCCCTGACAAAAGCTCTTAAAGTATCCACAAGCTCATGGGAATGAATGAAAGAAAAAAAACACACAACACATTTATTTGTAGAAAAGGCAGAAAAACACTCTTGATTTACCTTCTCAACTCCAGCCAACGCTCTATATGCCTTCTCTGTTCTGCTCTGTCTGGTCTATATAAATCTTTATACTCCCGATAAAATGATTAGTTGACAAATAAGAATCTTAGACGCCATTGACCGATTAATCGACGAAGCGACTAACGGACTACAGTCCTAATGGTTACAGTTTTAACTATTCCTCCGTATTTTCAACAGTGCTCTGAAGATCCTAATCCCCCTGACCTACAAAAAGGCCATAAAAGAGGCGGGCCAAAGTCCGGTCCACTCCGCCACAGAAGGAGGCCACAGCCGCTGCCTCAAACTCCTACTCGCCTGTGGCTTCGACGTCAACTACCGCATGAATACGAGGAACTCCGAGAACTACCGCGACATGAGGAGGAGCGCGCTGTACTTTGCCGTTTCCAATGGAGACGCAGAGTGCACCAGGGTCCTGCTCGCCGCCGGGGCCAAGACAGATCTGGACCCTCTCTCCTCGCTCCTGGTGGCCGTCCGATCGGGGCGATATGAGATTGTAAAGTTGCTGTTGGCGGCCAAAGCGGACGTGAACTGTTATTTCAACGTAGTGAGCGATACAGTATTCCCGACAGCTTTGCAATATTGCCTAAAAGATGAAATGATGATGAGGTTACTGCTTAACAACGGGTACAAGGTGGAGACGTGCTTCCAGTGCCATCACGACAGAGACCCCGTTGAAGCCTACGAATGGGAGGAGAAAATACCAGTAAGTGATGAGTTATTTTTGTTTGAGGTAAAAATGAAAGGTGCAATCAAGTTCGTGCATATGATTTGAGCAGGAAACAGGATAAATGCATGGGTTGGTGTGTAATTGCGGTGGATAGTTGCCATGAGAACAACACTAAGCTCGGCCTTTACATAATGCTGTTTTTTGTAGATCAGGGGTGTCCAAACTTTTTTTCACCGAGGGCCGCAATTTGAAATTTATAGGGAGCAGGGGGCCACAGACAACCCGACACTAAAGTGAATCAATCGAAATTTTGAATTTGACATAGTTTCGATGGGCCTCCACACCTTTAATAAGACTTGGAACATTAATATTAGGTTGGTATAACATCAAAATGCTTGAATTTTTCCAATTTTACTGTAAAAAGTACTACTTTTTGTTGTTTGGACCAACTTAGCAGGAAGCCGGAGGGCCAACAGGAATTGTCATTAAATAACAAAAAGTTTATATTTTTACTTGTGAAATTTTCTTAGTTTGAAATCTTTGAAAGTCTAAAATGGCCAGTAGCAAACCATACGTATGCCAAGAAATTCCTGCAAAATGGTTCTATTATTACATCAGGCAGAGGTTTCGACCTTTTGGCGGTTGATGCACTCTGTTTTGAGGGTTCAGACTTGGACTTTCACTGGCCTTAAGGGGCTGAGACTGAATATACATCAGATATTTACTTGCATATCACATTTTTGAAACATTTGGAACAATCAAGATGATTTTTGCTTATCTTATTTTTTTTTTTACATTCAAATCACTGCCTTAAAGCATTGTATCAAACTCACAAAATGTGCAAAACAAGCTTACTGGTTTGTTACCATTTTTCCTGCAACCAAATATATTTTCATCTTGCTTAGAATTTCAATATGGTTGAAATAGCCTGTTAAAAGGGACTGAAACGTGAGATTTGTCAGAGGAAAGAAAGACAGTGAAGACAGTTCTGCTACTACCACCATTATTCAGCAAAGCATTCACAATGGTATAATATGTGCCCGTGGGAAAATAAACAGAAGTAAAAGTCTCCAAACTACAATACAAAATTCTCAGTTAGTATTATTATACCCAGCCTATTATTCAGAGAATGGGTATTAGCAAAAATGATCGATGGTAGAAATGCCAAAGACACTTGGTCGTACCAATATGGAGGAAAGTGTTGGACTTTCAAGTTTAATCGCTCAATACACAGTTAAATTATGAAAAAATATATAAACATTTAGCTACAGACGATACCACGTTAGCAATAACATTAATAAGCCTAAAGCATAATAATCTCTATAAACATTTTTATTTTTAAACACATGCGCTGCAATGGTAGTTCAAATGAGTCATAGTTAAGTATTCAACCTTCAACAGCTGCAATTATCTACATACAATAAATATCCATCCATCCGTTGTCTTCCGCTTTATCCAGAGCCGGGTTGCGGAGGCAGCAGTCTGAGCAGTACATTTTTAGCACAAACATATTGTTCATCCTCATTTTCAAAGCAGTACGTTTATCCATGAGTTTCAGAGTGAAGAAAACCTAGCACTGTTGCCATTGGAATTGACAATTCAAAACAAAATATATACCTTTTGAACGGTATAATAATGGTTTTGAATATTTCTTTCTTTTTTCTATCATGACCAATACAACCCTCATTGCTCTTGTGTGACCTGTTGTTTGCTCTTCAGTTCTGTGAGTTCATAAGCCTGTGCTGCATCGCGCACCTGTCCGGCAGAGTGGTCCTGACTCTACTGGACTACGTCAAACACGTCCACATCTGCTCCACACTCAGACTCATCCTGGAGAAGCAGAAGGAGTGGCCCGAAATATGTCACATTCAAAGTGAGTCCATCTGTGTTTTCAGCTGATTTGATATTTTGCAGCATAAAAGTCCATAAGACATCAAATTGAATTGTATTGATCTCACAGTGGAGAACTAAAATGCAACTAAAATTCCGAAAAGATAATAACAAAGTAAGAATTTTAACAAAAGTAAACATATATATAGTAAATATATATATATGTGAATACGAGAAAATATCTGGGTAAAGCAGTATTAATAATATTGAAATATTATTTTTTGTCATCCTGAGCCACAAAAAGTTGTAATTTGATAGTTTGGTGACATCTGGTGGCTGCATGTGGTAAAGTGACACCTTTTACAACCATTTTTGATTTGCGGTTCACTTTTATGTTGACAAGATGTAACAGCACACCAACCACCAAAACATTATATAAACAACACAAAAAAAAGTGTCATTAATATCTGCGTTTGGGTCTGGTTCTGTGGATTTTGTTTCAGTGTCATTTCTAGCTCAGAGGTTTGCTAAGGGCACTCCAAAACGGCACAGGCGTAATGTGAATTAGCTAACTCCAATTGGACTTTTTCTGGCAATCCTTCAAGGCACACTCGTTTTTCCTGATACACTGGTTTAAATTCAAGACCCCTCAATCACGGAATGAAAGTCAAATCAGTGTAAATAAATATATATTTCTTTTTTCTAAACTTCATAACCATTTGATATTTGTCTCTTGAGCTATTACTTATTTATTACGAGCCCTGAAGGCTTCTGAAAATATACTTGCGGGTTTAACTTTTTTGGTTTGCCTCTAAGTTTGTATCTTAGGCAACGTTGATACTGCAGGTCGAATCTGATTTTTTTCCCATGTTGCATAATTAACCGTACTCAGTTTGCATCGGTTTCACTTTTGTCAACTCCGAAACTCCGTAAATTGAACCGAATTCTCGCAACAGGCCTCAGACAATGATCAGATTGTTGTGCGCATGGAAACCGTGCCACTGTGGAGAGTTTTTTCATGCGGCCCAGGTCACTTTCATGTGTGATAGCTCAAACTGTTCTCTTCTGGCCACTTCACGGCTGTTGGCTTCGCACAAAACATGATTTATTTACAATATGAACTGCTTCCATATAAAAATGGAAAATATCTGAACTGAGCATCAAGACTTGCAGTGTGGACATTGCTTATTCAGAGTCAAATCGATCGGATCTTTGTCTGGGACCTCCCTCGGCTGTCTGTCAAACAAACTCCACACTTTGTTTTTCTCCCCTCAGGCAGCCCCCGCGCCCTCAAACACCTGTGTCGACTGGAGATCAGAACACGGCTCACCTTGAAGAGACTCAACAACCCCGAAATCATGAACTCATTTCCCCCAAGACTCAAGAGCTTTATCCTCTATCAGGAGCTGGACCTCTCCAGCCGGGACCCCCAAAGCCTTCAGTCACTTTGAAAATGCGTTATTATGTCAAACAATGCTGACGATGTTGAATTTTAAAACAATGTTACATATTTTGATCTGGGTCCAAACAAAATGGCACTTTTTAGACTCAGGCAGAACTTGTTATTTAATATTGTTGTTTATTTGTCTTATCAAGAATGTTTAAACAGACTTTGTTGTGTTTTATTTGACTATACATTTTCCATCTCAATATTCAAGATGTTGGTAAAGTACAGTTGACTTGGGGGCATTCGTTAAATCTACCAGAGATTTTAGAGGTGATTTAAATTGAGTAAAAAAGGCATACCGAGCGCTTCCATATAAGTTGAGAAGGAGGAATAATTAAAATGAACAATAACATACACAGGAAAAATCATTTGGATTTCTGATCATTTATTAGACGAGAGATTGTTTGTTTACCTGACAGTGTTGACTGCTCTGGTCTGATAAACGAACCTTTGAAATAAACTGGGAAAATCGAAATAGTCAGCGCACGCACACACTGATGTCAGCGGATGTTGTCATATAGCGATTTACTACTACTACTGATATTTTCCCCACAGATGTTTTTCTACTTCTAATGGAAATGAGCGCTGACGCTAAAGAGGTGGTTGTAGGCAAGATCCAGTTTGTTATAAATATATGTATGTATATTTTAACGGACAGCATTTATCGTTTAATTTAATCTACGGACCTTGCCATCAATTTTGAAATATTGATTGCGGACTGATTACAGATATCTGCAAATATCCGGCACATCAGCGAGACAAATATCCATTCTTTTTTATGGAAATGTAGAGACCAGCAGGTGTATGTTATGCCAGGATGAACAATGAGTGGAGGGCTAGTTCGAGATGTGATGCAAAATCACCTTGAATGAGCTTTTCAACAGTATTTCCTCATCGTCCGTTGACTCAAAGTTGCATTTTGTTTCATTCACGCACGTTTGAGTAATCCTGTATTGTCCTGACGCTGTGACTAAGGCGTGTTTTCACCTACCCCCTACCCCCACCCACACCTCCATATTTATAACTATTTCAATATTTAAGGCTCAAACGGACACATGTAGAGTTTTAAAATGTCACGTAGCCACTTTTCAAACATAAAAACATGTACATGACAATCTGCTGCAACGTCACTATGAAGAGGCGGGGCTTATCAGTTCCGCAGTTTTGAACAGGAAGTCAACGGACCTGTTTTTTTATTTAAACGGTTTGAAATGAATATTACAGTTTACAATGAACAAAACGTAAAATGATAATCTACTTATGTTAAAGTTTAATACTAAAGAACCAAAAATAAAAATGTCTCCTTTAAATAATCCAGCCGCTGTCCTTGAACGTGGTATAATCACAGAAATGCAGATGAAGAGTTCCGCGTTCAGATCTGTGCTTTTGAGTCTCATCAGGAAGTGGAAGCCTGTAAGAACTGTCGATCAGCTCGGTCCCCCCTCAGACCCGCGAAGCTTTCATCCATCAGCTGTCGCGCGTGCTGATCCCACCGTGACGCACGCACAGACGCACGCACAGACGCACGCACAGACGCACGCACAGACAGACGCACGCACAGACGCACGCACAGACGCACGCACAGACGCCGCTGCGCCACATGAATCACAACAGCGCTATAAATATTCATACAAGAGTTCCGTGGATCATTACTGTTTGTCATTAACGGTGGGAAAGTGTGCTCGGGGGAGAAGTTTCAGATCATTAGGTGCCGAGGAGGAGGAGGAGGAGGAGGAGGAGGAACAGGAGCAGGTGAGGCCTATAAATAGTTTGCGTATGGGACTGGGGGAGTGAGGGGCAATGAGGGGGAGACGTACAAACAGCGTGTAAACTGCGTCCACCCGCGCCCCCCGACTTCAATAATGACGGATTTAGAACAAGGTGAGACTTGTGTTTTCAGGTTTGGTTTTCACATGTGATGAAACAGTCTTTGCATGGAATTTGGCAAGAGTTTTGTAAATATACTTCTTATATATACTTCTCCAACTACTGTCGATGCAGTACACGGCATCGTCAAAGCCACGCACACGGACAAGTCTCATTACAAGCTCTGAAGTGCTTCTGACAACTATCAGCAAAAGAATGAAGAGTACAGAGTCAAATACCAAAGCCTGATTGCAGTGGGGGAGGGAGCATGCCGCATGTGTTCACCCAACACTCAACACGAGGGGCTTCCAGGCTGGTAACAGTATGTACTGTATGCAAGGGCGCCCCCTGTTGGTGAGCAGATGCCAGTCCGACGTAGTTACATTTACTTGCGCAACTTGAAGAAATTGTACTCCTTGTAGTATTTATTTATTGGTTTATTTGACAAAGGGACAGCAGATACAAAACAGAGGACACAGAGATATGCACAACGTCAGGACATGGACAAGAAAAGATGTATTCGAAATGCATTAAGACTACATTTTGTACGTTTTGATTTCAAATGGTCAGGGAGCTCATTCCACAGATTAGAAGCCTTCACAGAAAAAGGCTGTTTGGGTGAAGTCTCCTTTACAGTCTCCAGATGAGGCTGCTCTGGTTGACCTGCCGCAGCTCTGTAGTTTACAGATACAGCCGCTCAAAGGCTTTGGAGCCAAACCGTTAACGCATTTAAAAAAACAATTTAAGAATACTAAAGTTAATAACATTTGTGCTTCGATGAAACGTTACAGTGGTGGAATCGAATTGGTTTTAGAGCCCGGTTGTAAAGGCTTTCGATAGTAGATAGTCGTTTTCAGGGTCCATACTTTTCCTCCATATGAATGATATATTTGACTGTATAATAGTTATTTTACTTAGAGAGCATACAGTAAGTTAGACTACACTTATCACAAAAACATAGTGAACGATTGTGTTTAAGATTTTACTAAAAATGTGCCTACTGTTTCCCAGTTTGACTACGGTATTTTGGTGATGTTGATAATTGTACGTCCTGGTTGAACATGAGCTGCAGATGTGAGGATGGAAGAGGGAATTCCACCTCTTGTTTACAACCAAAATCCATTTAACGGCAAATAGTTATAATTTGACATAATAAACAATGAAACCTGATGATCATGCCTTTTGTCAAATGCGTGTTTAAATGGTCCGCAAAATGTGTGAGTTGTGTGTAAATTGTCGCTGCATTTTGGATGGAATGTCACATTATGTCTTGTCCATGACATAGACGGAGGGAACATGAATGCTTCCTCTTCTCGTCAAGTGTCCACAATATTAAAGTACAACATGTTGGCCATTTGAGTTGCACTGTTCCATCAGATATCATTTTCTGTTTTTCTCATTGTTGTGTCTGTTACTGATTAAGATTTTGTTCTTCCAATTACAATAACTTTAAATTATAAATCAGACGTCCGGACAGTTACTCTTGCAATTACTTTACCTTTTGTAGAAGTTTCCTCAAATCATTTTCAGCCTTTCTTGGACGACTATTTTGTACTTTCACTTGAGTAATACCAACAAAAAAAAATAAATAATCGGAAGTAACTTTACTCTTACATCAATACAATGTTTGGGTATTCTACTCACCTTTGGCTGATGCCTGTTGATGTTAAAGTTTGCAATAAATATAAACCAGTATTTTTAAAAATAGAAGGAATATAATATCATAGAAATTGTAGAACTGTTATATTGAGAATAGTTAAATGCGCACTATGTAACTTTTCTGGGGCTTATCTATCTCCAGATAAGCAGGTGATGCCACTAAACCCAGTTACAGGTCAGATCTGTGGAGAGAGCATGTGTTTCTGAATATTTTTGAGCAACAAAAACATCCGTAATGAAATAAATGCAATCCAGTCTCTCACCACAAGACAAGCAGGTAGCGGACCCTCCACCTGAAAAGTTACAGAGTACACCTTTAACATATTTTGCTAAAGATAAAGAGTAAAGTCTATTATTCGTCTTTGTAAATAATCTGTCATTTTGGCTAAATTCTGCCGTGGGTTCCTGTTTTTACCTTATCTCATGCTGTTCCTTGGCCCTAAGACTAACACAACTACTAACTGTACACTACACTACAGCACAACACAACACACTGAGTGTTACACGTATGGTCACAGGTGTGGACCCAGCCGAGGACAGTGACGATGAGGGTCTTTTGGACGCTCAAGTTCAGTTGGTGATTCAGGAGTCGTGTCAGACCCACCATCGCACCAGGCCAAGCAGCAGGTGGGAACCAAATGAAATGACAAATGTGTTATCTGTAAGTCATCTAAAAGCATCTCCAACCACACAACAGGAGCAGTGAATATATGAACCTAGTCGACGCCATCAAAAAATGTAAAGACTCCAAAAATACAGAATTCCTTGTCTGAGAAGTCCACCATTCATAAGTTGTACATACTCCCCCTGCAGGTGACTTGGTGACACTGCAGGAGCTGTGTGAAAGCCCAGAGTCCTTAAGTGAGGTGGACAGTCGCGGCTGGTATCCTTTGCACTGGGCCACTGTTCAACCTGTGGTGGAGGTCCTGGAGACGGTGCTGTTTGGTGGGTAAAACGTTTGAATCCAAATCGCTGTCAAATCCCAGAGATTTTGGCACTTAGTTCAAATAGTTGGATTCACATTCATAACATTCTAAACTGCACATAGTGAAATTGAGACAGTCACGATAAATACTATATCAACTTATCCAATAAATATTTAGAGTGTTGAATACATAATTTTTATGACTAATTATCTACTATTTTAGTATGAAAGTGTTTCATTTGGCTTTTTCTTTGTTTTGTATTGAACATTTAGAATAAGGGTTTAATGGGATCATCCTACTTGAAGTGTCAGAGGCATGAATTTGTTTCAATATTATTGTTTATTATGATATTTTTCAGTAGCAATATATCGCTCGTTCAAATTTGTTATTGACAGGTCTAGACTGGGATTTGGGGAAAAAAATAATCAAGATTTATTTTCAAATATTCAGCTATCTTGACTTTCGATTCGAATTTATTGTAAAAAAAAAAACAAAGTAAAATTGGCTTTTAGTAATGATTTCATGAACATAAACTATACAGACAATTATCACATTTCTTTTTACCTGGAAGTTCATGTGACATCGCAACATTCTTGAATTCCTAGTCTGAAATTGAGCTGGACACAGGTCAAATTGTGATTGATGTTTTGTTGTTAGCATCTTGCCGGCTGACGCTGGAGGAGACCACTGTGGAGGGAGAGACGTTCCTGACCTCAGCGGTGAATGCTGGTTTAGTGGAAAATGTGAAGATATTACTTAAACACGGAGCTTCCCCACACACCACCAACACCCGAAATGAGTCTCCTCTGCTTCTAGGTCAGAAAAATATGCTTCAAGTTTTTAACAGTGGAATTAAATAGCATTTGAATGAAACGTTTCCTTTGGAGTACATTTCAAATCCTTAAAATGTTTTTGCCAGAGTCACCTAGATGCTTCTATTTTGCAGTCTATCGACCTTATGCTGAAACAAGTTGTAATTCCGCACAGCTCAATAGACCCTTTCAAAGTTTTTAAACAAAACATACATTCCAGAGTCAAGGCAAAAGTGAAGTGGAACATAAAGCAATTTCAATGGAAAGATTAGGATTATCAACAAAATATCACAAAATGTATAAGTCAAGGTGGTTTTGGAAATGAAACCTTGACTACGTGTAAGTGACATCAGAGCATCTTTAACTGAGACAAATTAACTGAAGTATTTTCCCTTATTTGCTTATTTAATAGGCTGTAAAAATACATATGGGCCTTTTTAATGAAGGAAAAATTAAGAGATTTAGGTTTTACTGCACCTATAATTGACCCATATTAGTTCTTCACACTCCTCAGCCTCCCTGGTCAGGTCTATTCCAGGGTTCTGGAGAGGAGAATCCGACCAATAATCGAACCTCAGATTCAGGATGAGCAGTGTGGTTTTTGTCCTGGTCGTGGAACACTGGAATATACTCTCATCGGGTGCTCAATGGTGCATGGGAGTTTGCCCAACCAGTCCACATGTGCTTTGAGGATCTGGAGAAGGCTTTTGACCGTGTCAATCTACGTTCCTGCCCTCACCTATGGTCATGAGCTTTGGGTAATGACCGAAAGGACAAGATACAAATACAAGTGGTCGAAATGAGTTTCCTCCGCAGAGTGGCTGGACGCTCCCTTAGAGATAAGGTGAGGAACTCAGTCACACGGGCGGAGCTCGGAGTAGAGCCGTTGCTCTATCTGATCCAGAGGCCTCATGGGAGGACCCAGGACACGCTGGAGGGACTTTGTCTCACGACTGGCCTGGGAATGCCTCAGGATTCCCCTGGAGGAGCTGGAGCAATTGTGTGTGTGGAGAGGGAAGTCTGGATCTCTTTTCTCAGACTGCTGCATCCACGACCCGACCCGAGATCTTAGAAGAAAATAGGCAATTAGACGGATAGTCCACTGTATCCACTGATTTATTACATATACTATAGTATATATTTTTTTAAAGCAAAAAAAAACAAAAAAACACTGGATTTACAATGTCAATTAGTTAGACATTTTTTGTCAATTCAAAGTGATAGCATGATTTATATTAAAAATACAGAAAATATCCAGTATTTAGGCCTGATGTATGTTAAATTAGTTAAAAACTGAAATAAAATGTGCTGTCTACTTCAGTTTGGCCTCCATTCAAGAATTTTGAACATTCTGACGACATAATATTGATAAGGCTCTATTGCAGGGGTGTCCAAACTTTAATACGGAGCAGAGGGCCACAAACAACCCGACAATGAAGTGAATCATTCGAAATGTTGCATTTGACATAGTTTTGCTGAGCCTCCACACCTTTAATGAGACTTGGAACATTGATATTAGGTTGGTATAACATCAGAATGCGTGAACATTTTCAATTTTACAGTAAAAAGTACAACTTTTTGTTGTTTGGACCAACTTAGGTCTGAGGGCCAACAAAAATTGGTCAGAGGGCCGCCTTTGGCCCGGGCCGTAGTTTGGACATGCCTGCGCTATTGCAAGCTCTTGATAAACTTACCCTGAAAATGATTTTGTGTGTGTCTGATTCCCCCGTGCAGCAGTCAGATCTGGAACTCGTAAAATGGTCTCTACTTTGTTAAACGGAGGGGCTCGGGTGGGACAGGTGTGTCTGAAAAAATGGACTGCCATGCATGAAGCCGCCATGACAGGAGACGCCCACATCATGGAGCTGCTTCTCTCCAACGGGGGGAAGGTGACCGACACGGACCAGCACGGAGTCACCCCTCTGGGCATCGCCGCTGAGTATAGCCACGCAGAGGTCCTGGAGATCCTCATCAAACATGGTAAAGCAACAGGAAAGACATTGGTTTCAACAGCCTGGCCAAAATGAGGCACGAGCCATTTCAGAACAAAAAAGAATAACTTTAGATTTTTTTGGTCAGTTTGTTTTCTCAATATATAAGCTTTCACAACATTGCCAAATCATCACCTAAAGATATTTGATAAATTAATTGAATCAACTTGCATCCATAGATTTAAATGCTCATTGTAAATTCAAAAGCAGTTTTTTATAAATGCATTTTCTCCAATAGGGACATAAAGATTAGCACTAAAAGTAGCACATACGCGTCAAAATTTAGATTTTGACGGATTGTACGGAATGATTTGTTGATATCGCATTCCAAGCCTGATTTATTATAAAAATGATAAAAATAAAGACTTTTTATGCCAATTTTCAGATCAGATCAGATCACACTAAACTAAATACGTTATCCAAACTCCACTCAGTATATTTTTCTATCTAATATATAAAAAAATAAACCTGGTTCTATCCATTTTTCAGATGTCTCAAATATATGCATATTTTTTTCTCACGTAAACGGCCGTATATCTATATTTAAACATTTTGTGATGACAAACTTTTAATAAATGTTTTGATTACATTTCTGATACTATTGATACTTCTAAATTTAGATTTTATTTCCTATTTACCAGCAGTTTCTCGCCTCAATTGCAAGAAACAATTTGAGACTCATTTCAAATCAGCGTGCAAATTGCGTACATAAACTAGCAGCCTCATTTCTGTCACTTTTCATTTTGGTGTCTGAAATGGCATCTCTTTCTCACGTTGAGGTGCTGATGTAAACGCCCAGGCTCCAAACGGCGACAGCGTCTTGTACGATGCGACGGGTTCAGGAAATCCAGACTGCGTGAGCATCCTCCTGGAGCATGGGGCCAATCCCAACATGCACAACCTGAGTTTCCAGCTGCCCATCCACAAAGCCGCTTACGAGGGCCACTATCTGTAAGTGACAGCTAAAGCGAGGCCATTACTGTGTAGTGATGAGCCCTATGGAGGCCAGGATTAAGTTAATGAATTCATTATGTACATTTGTGATGGATGATTGAAGATAGTTAGAAACGTACCTTTTTGTATTTGTGGAAAAACTTCAAAAGCTGCATAATTTGGTTTAAACTACCACAAATTCCATGTTAACAGTGTTGAAAAGGTCTATTACATCTTAAGTTCTCACAAAAAACATGTGAGAGAAGTGGTTTAAGCATCAGCACTTATGCCAGGCTCTGTGCCGGTATGTGGGAACTTTACACTCTCAATATAAACCGTTGAATTGAGGGATTGAACTTTTTTTAATTGAATAATGAAAAGGCTATTATCATTATTCGAACATGTTTTTTTCAAAGTCTGATAGAACGAATAAGCTTCCATATTCTTCCCAATTTCACGCTATACTTGTCCTATCAAAAATGCTCAAGGCAAAAAAATTATTTTCGGCAAAAGTGCTGAATTTCTGCTCTTTCTTCAGCCACATTTAATGCAACTTACTATCCCAAAAAAAAAAAAGAAAAAAAAGATTTGAACTATCGTAGGAAGTTATAGAAAGTGGCGCCACCAGTAGTAGTAGTTGCTATGCTCCCCAATTGACTGCTTTCGTCCGTTTGTCTCCACTGTCCAGAGCCTTGCGCACACTGATCCCGCTCACCACTCGCCGAGCTCTGCGATTGGCCGGTCAGAGCCCTGTTCACTCGGCGGCAGACGGAGGCCACGCCCACTGCCTGGAGCTGTTGCTACAGAGCGGCTACGACGTCAACGCCCTGCTGGCACCTCACGTCTCTGAAAACTACGGTGACATGAGGCGAAGCCCTCTTTATTTTGCGGTTTCCAATGGCGACAGGACATGCACAGAGTTGTTGCTAAACTCAGGGGCCCAACCCGATCTGGACCCTCTGAGCTGTCTCCTGGTGGCGGTGCGTTCAGGGCGGTATGAAATAGTGAAACTGTTGTTAGCGGCTAAAGCGGATGTGAACTGTTACTTTACTGCGGTTACCGACACAGTGTTCCCCACGGCGCTGCTTTACTGCCTCAAGGACGAGGTCATGATGCGGCTGCTGCTGAACCAGGGGCTCGACGCTGAAAAGTGCTTCTGCTGTTCCCATGATGACAGCTGGGACGACCACGTGGAATACAGCCACGACCAGGATGAGAAGGCTACTGTGAGTCTGCTATCATATGCACTGTGTCAGAGAGAGCAGCCAATGCCAATCCCACAACAAATGGGTGCAGGTCAAATTTACTTTGTCATTTTCAATCTAACTGATTCAAAATGACCTCTTGTGCCGCTCTGTGGCTGAGTGAATTGCACGCATGCCGGGCTCCACCTGCAGCCAGCCGTAGGGTCGTGAGTTTGAATCCAGCTCCGACAATATCCTGCATGTCCTTCCCCAGTCTCATCCCTATTTCACACTGCACTATCCTGTCCAATAAAGCCTACGGGCCAAAAGAAAATGATCTCCGGATAGCAGTCTTAAAAGATTCACTACGTCTATAATCAATTCCAGTTGTTTTTTCGTCCGAACTGACCTGGGCCCACACTCATAGAACAAGGGTTACGATAAGTTAACTGAGTGTATGTGTTCCGAGTATTATTGCCAGAATAAGCGCACCTGATCGGGCTGCATGCGTTAGTGTTCTGCCTGTGTATTTCCAGTACCAGAAGCACATGTCCCCTCCGCTGGCGCGTACCCACATTGTCTTTCTCCTCTGCTCCTTTCTTCACCTCTGTGGGAGGGCCTCCACGACTTTCTTGCTCCTCGCTCCGTTTCTCGCGCCTTCCCCTCTCACGTCGCATATTTGGTCACTTTATTGACTTGGGAGTTAAACATGCGACACTGGTGTTCACCAAGAATCCGCTTTAGGACCATACGCTTTGAACACAATGCAGCAATTTGTGTATTAAGTAATGCTTTCTTTTGTGTTTGATATTTCAGTTCTGTGACTTTGTCGGTCTCTCATGGCTGGTGAAATTAGCCGGTGGAGTGGTGTCTATCCTCACTGAATATGTCGGACAAGTTTCTCTCTGCAGCAAAATGATAAAGATTTTGGAGAATCAGAAGGAATGGCCCCAGATTCTGGAAATGATGTGTAAGTCTAGAATGTTTGACATTTACGGAAACATAAATAAACAGCTGGATTCCAATGTTGTGATTTGATTGTTTTGTTCCAGCCAACCCCAGACCTCTGTCCCATCTGTGCAGAGTGGTCATCAGGAGACATCAGGGCTGCCACAGAATCATGTCCTTACAAGCACCAAATCGAATCAAAGACTATCTGCTGTTTAAAGAAAATGATCTTTATGGAAAAGTCATCTGTAGGGAAAAATGAGTCAAAGCAAGAGACTACAAACATCATGAATCATGCTCCTTGAGCTCCCAACAAAACATTATGGGCCCCAACAGTAAACAAGTCCAGTCAGTCACATATATTTTGTATAATGTGGTCTGGGTCTTCATATAAATAATACATAATAGTGCCAACAGAAAGAAAGCTCAGGTCTGAATTATCACGCTGCATTGGACCAGATTGCATTGCATAAGGATCAAATATTTATACACATTTGCATGTTGTCTACTTAGCAAATACTAAAAAAGTCAGATGACTGAATGCACTTATACTTATAGGAATTTTAAAAATGCATGTATTATTATGTTTTTATGAATTATTATTTTACTCATTTTGTACAATTGTGTTATAAAATTCTTACACAGTATGTTTTATTTAAACTTTAAAAGTGTATTTTACAATCTCCCATCATTGTTAAGACAGGTTCTGATTACAACTAAAACAATCATTAATGGGTTGACATCCTGAATGTTTTATGAAAATATTAAATAAAGAATTTAAATGAATGTTATTTGTCAATATTTATTAATTTTCTTTAAATATATATATTTGTATTGGCAATTGACCGCATCCTCCTATCAGACAATCAAATCCATTTTCCATTCGTGATCGAGGTCTGTAACCGCACAGATATTTGAACCATTTACAGACAGAATCCAGCTCTACAACTAAAAGAAATACTAGTAAATGAAATCACACACGATGATAGAAAATGCGTAGTGATTTGCATGTGTGAAGTTGTGACCCGTTTCTCTGGCTGTCATATAAAGATGGACGCTAAATTTAACCTGCACTACAATAACAACCTGATTTTGGCAGGTCACAAAGAGATCACACCTTCTAAACTAAATTAGGACTTAAGAGCAACCTAAAAATAAATTGGCACTAAACGATGGATTAACTCGTATTAGGAAAGTTCCCGGAATATAACTAAAAGAGCTGTGTAAAAGTTAAGATCTCTAGTTTATGATTGGTTTTCCAGTTGTGCTCATTGTATAATTTGACAATTTGTACCGGCTTCGGTCGATAATCTTTGACGATTCCAGTTCAGAGGTCAGATTTACAACAGATTTAGGATCAGGCCGCTGTTATGTCAGTCATCGTCTTTCCACTTGTGTGATGTGATACTTGATACAGTACTGCTGGTTTAATGCAGTGATGAGTGACAATCTGTTACCTGGGCAACCAAACAACAAATCATCATCTCCACAAGCAGTTTACCATCGCGGGCGTCATGGAAGATTTTTTTTTGTTTGTAATGTGACGTCCTGAGGTTCATTTTGCAGAAACAATATGGTTATTATATCAATCTGTGCTACCCTCAAACATATGACCCCAGCCTTTTCAGTGCAATCCTAACCTGGCAACCCAGCCGTTCTGTTCGAATCCATGGGCGTCTAGCACTCTGCTCACAGAAAAAAATTATTTCTTCTACAAGTTTGGTGGAAAACCAATGAACCCTTAAAGATGTTCTATCATCAGAATGTTCAGACTTCTTGAATGATGGCGACTGGACGCAAAGTGGGGTTGATTAAGTTCTTTGATTAACTGTCATCAAATATACGAATACTAATGTTTCTAACCCTTATATCAACAAAAATAAGCAACACATTTGAGGATTTCAAATGTCAGTTAGTTTGCTATTCGATAACTTCAAATGTACATTTAGGCTTCAGCATGAGAATGAAAAAATGCATAGTGTCTAATGCCATAATGTCATAATGGCCTATCGAATGATCAAATAATGTAAAATGTGATTGTCAATGTATAAAACCGGGCTCTGATATCGCTTTCTTCAATGAAATGGCATTACGTTCCCCTTCACTTTGGCTTCCTGTTGCCTCCATTCCGGAATTTAGAAGGTTTTTGTTTACAAACTCTTGAACGGTCTAATACAGTTGTGTATTTACGCCACATTCTCAGATGACAGTACTCTCACCTCAGAGTGACGTGTTGTGTGGGTTCCATTTCAAACATTTCTCATGTAAAATGTCATGTTTGCTGTGATGTGTTTTTTCTGTTTTTTGGCTTTGTCTGAATAGAAAAAAACATGTTGTCTTGGTGGAATTGCTGTAGGGCACGTGTGGCTGTTTTTAACAAGTTTGTTTTAGTGTTTTTCTCCTCCGTGGTATGGATGGATTCATTTTAATTGCATGATATGAGTTAATTACATCTCCAGCTTGTTGCTACGACAACACATAGACTCCTGCTGCGATCTCAGGGTAGTGATGCCTCTGCCCAACTTGCCTCAGTGGTGACTTTTATCCCTTATTACTGCACTGGTGGGGCCCTGAGCACCAATAAGCACTTTATCTTTACTTTTTTTTATCATTATATTGACTAATGTTGCATTTTGTCTTATTGTGTGATGTTTGTCTGCAGGTACAAATAAAAACCTTGAACCTTGAACCTTATTAGGTGGTTTGAAAGGGAAATATTGCCCCTTTTCCATGAGTACCTACTTGGCTCAACTCTACTCGACTCGACTCATCTCTGCTTTAGCACATTTCAATTTGGTCTTACCTCCTCAGACCAGATACTTTATTAATACCCTATTCCCCCTCGGGCCGAGTCGAGCCAAGCAGGGACTAAACGTGACGTCCACAGAGCGCCAGACGCTGATTGATTAGAAGTGTAATGTTTCTGCAGCAGGAGACAGAACGCCGCTGTGTCCTCCGCAAACAAGTTGAGAATCGGAACCATTTATAAACGTGAGACATAAAATGCAGACCACAGACAAAAAGAGAGCGTTATAACATCCACAGCGCCACCGAGCACCAGTTAGTAATGGAAATGTAACCAAGGCCGAGCGGGGCCACGAGCTCAGAGCCGAGCCGAGTAGGGACTAATGGAAAAGCAGCGTATGTCCATTTTCTGGTGGAGATTCATTCACCTGCTTCTCTCATGAAAGTATTGCTTTGCCTGGATTGTTCCACAGTTTGGTATAAACTTCCATCTTTCATTGAGGACGTTGAGGAGTTATGCCATTCTGTGGAACATTCCATGAAAAATACGAACAACATCTCCATGGACAATAGAAGGTTTTGGACCCTCTACCTATAAAAAACCTGAAAATTGCCCCTTTAATTTTGCATAGATTTTGCTTGTCACCACAACAGACCAGTATACGCTTTGATCCGTCTTCAGTTTCATGAATCCTGCTCCTCGTTAGCACTGTTTGCTATCCCAGGGCTTGTAAATATGATCTTATTGCCAGTGGAAACAAAGTTGGAGCTAAGGAGCAGCTCTTGTGATGTTATGCCCAGTGTAAACAAATCCAGCCGTGGAACTCTTCTGAACGTAACCTCACCTTCCTTTGGGACAACAAGTGCTTCTAAAGCCCTTCTCCACACATTATATAAGTGTGCATCCCCTGTGCGCCTAACGCTCCCTATTGTGCAGCAGGTTCATTTACGTTTGGGCACAAGCTGGTGACGAGTCCGGTGGTCCGGCCAATCCCAGCGCTCACATACCAGCACCGAGATTATTTTGTTGACCCCTGATGTCAAGTGTTCTAAAAAAAGATCGTGCCATGAGGGCTCGGGGGGGTACATGTTTGCTTTGTGTCTCAGATGGTCATCAGTTCACTGTTGTAGGACACTCAGATACACCACAGCATCTTGAGGAGCAGAGTTTTCATGGACCACAAGTGAACTTAGCCAACATTTCATTTTGATGGTGAGTGAAAATACTGTACAATGTGTTTAGAGGACATTTTCACTTTGATTGTAGAATGTAGTTCTGGGGCTTAAATTGACTCTTGCAATGAATGTTACATTTAGTAACCATGTACCATAAAAGATGTATTAAAAAGTGTCTGGCTTTCAAGCAGATCTTGCATCGCTACTGTTTTGTATTGTTATTATGCCTTTTTTTTTTTCCTCCAAAGGATTTTGTTCTGTTCAGTTCTTAATTCAAATGTGCCATACAAATAAAGCTGGATTCGATCAAGTCATGCCACAATTCCTATTAGTTAATCTTCTTAATCTTTCATGTGTCCAGATGAGTAGAAACAGCCCTTGCCTTTGTAGTATCATAAGGATAAGAGAGGTTGTATTAGGAAATAGGGATGCATCATTAGTCACACTGGTATCGACTTACTGGATCCGTGTCAACTCCAGGACTACTGCCATATCTACTGGTCGATGCTCTTCCATAGTTTTGTCCTTAGACTTAGTTTCCTTGTATCTCATTGCTATAGTTTGTATCGTTGTACTGCTAACTTTTAATGAGAATGTCTTATCTCGTTTGTGAAGTTGTGATTGGCACGTCTCGGGATTAGCATGTAACGTTGTCTCCTGCCAAGTCAGTATTTAATTAATCGAATCTGAAATGTTGGCGGAGAACGTGTCATGATGTTTGAACTTTTCTTCATACAAATCTACTCTGTCGTTACTTGAAGGATCCATTTTAGTTACACAGCACATTTGCATCAGCTTTGTCATAGCTTTTTTTGCGTTGTAAGGAATGAAATGCTATTTTCAGTCTCTGCTCTGGTTTCAGTTGATATTGGGCATTGGCAGACTCTGAAAGCCAAAGGAACAATATCAACCTGAAAAACTCAACTGATGTAGATTAGCTATAATTTTCTCCAGATAATAGTCCTATGTTAACAGTCCCATTTCTCCAATCAGCTCTGACTATGTTTGGACACCGTCGGGACCTGAGGAGGTACGAGGAGGTGGATGAGGACGAGCTGTTGGCCTCTCTGTCAGTGGAGGAGATCCAGGAGCTGGAGCAGGAGCTGGACGACCTGGATCCTGACACCAACATCCCCATAGGACTGAGGCAGAAAGACCAGACCGCCAAAACACCAGAGGGAACCTTCAACCGCGAGGCTCTTCTAAAGTACTGGGAGGAGGAGAACAAGAAACTAATACAGGAGGAGCGAGAGGAGGCCAAGTCGGCTCCGGTGAGGAAGGCGGGTGGATTGGTCTTGGTTGTGAAAGTTCAGAGGTGAAATTCTTCCATTAGATGCCGAAATATTGCAGAGGCATTTTTACTATGAGCACAGATCTGACTTGTAACTTGGTCTGGTGGAGTCACCTGCTTGTCTTCAAGGAGAAAAGTTTATTGGCACATTGTGGAACATTCCAAGCAAAGGAACAACATCTCCATGGAGACAAGCGGGCGACAAAACTCTCACCAGAAAAGCTGCCCAAATTGAATGGAATCCCAAGTGAAAGAACACTCTTTCAATAAATGCAGTATTATTTTTAAGTTTTGAAATACCAAGACAGTGGTGTCAAAAAAGTATTTCAGAAAATGTGAATAGAGTAAAAGCTAAATGTTTAGATTAAAGACTTGTGGTTGTGTTTAATGTCAACAGATTTTTGGATATAAAATATAAATGGTTTAAGAAATGATGAAGGTATTCCTGCTTCATTAAAAAATATATCTGAAATACTGTACCGCCATTTTTCTAGTCTTCAGCCACATGTGTGTTGACTGAAACAGTCTAAAAATATGATGTGAGAGAAATGCCAGCTTTAATGACTGTGTGTCAGCGCTCGAGTGGCTTTTTAATTAAAAGCCAGGGCCTGCTGAATGTCAAAGCTGGGCCTAATTTTATATCCTGTCATTGTGTCCAGAAGGAGACGCAAGATAAGAGCTGCCTCCGGGGGGAGCTAGAGACAACCAATGCAAACAGGTCAACCTCCAAGAACAATGAGAAGAAAAGGGTTACGCAGAGGAACAAGAAAATCCCGGCACAAAATGACTCTGCAAAAGATGATAAGAAGTGTACAAAGGAGATCAAATCCAAAATATGTAATTCATCAAAAAGTTACACAAAACTGCCTGAGTTAAGCAGTGACGATCAAAGCGGAAACCCAATTGTCATAGATACAGCATTGGAGCAGGTATTGAAGAACGACCCAGCCTTGATCGAAGTCAATCTCAACAACAAGGAAGACATTTCCCAAGATATTTTACTCCGTTTTACCGAAGCTCTGCGCACAAATACTTGCGTCCAATTCTTCAGTCTTGCCAATACACATGCAGATGACAGGGTGGCGTCTGCGATCGCTAAGATGCTGCAAGAAAATAGCTCCATTAAAAACGTGAACATTGAGTCCAACTTTGTATCCGGAAAAGGCATCCTCGCAATGATGAATGCGTTGCGGCAAAATCAGACGTTGGTTGAACTGAGATTTCACAACCAAAGGCATATCTGTGGCGGGAAAGTAGAGATGGAAATGGTGCAGATGCTAAGGGAGAATACTACGTTGCTAAAGCTTGGCTACCAGTTTGAGCTGCCTGGTCCCAGAATGGCTGCAACAGGCATTTTAACGCGCAACCAAGATCAACAACGGCAAAAGAGGATGCAAGACAGAAAGGTACAAGAAGTAGTTGAACAAGTTACGAGCCAATCAGTAGAAAATAAAATGCAGAAAAAAATAACGCAACCGGCAAAGATTGTTGAAAAACCTAAGAAGAGTCTGACTTCTTCAAACCAAGAAGTGCCAACGAGAAAGATCGCAGAAATGGTCAAGCAACAAGAAGTGTGCAACAAAACACAGATTAGAACACCCAAGACAAAGAAACTGAAAAATGGCGCCAATGAAAAGGAGAGTGACGACATTTTGAAGGAACTTAGGAACAACCTGAAGCCGTCGGTAAAAAGACAAGAACCATCCAACCTGCCCTCAGCACAGAGATCTGAAAGAGACGATCTCATGGCGGCCATAAGAGGGAGCAGTATGTTCTCACTGAAAAGGGTAAGATCTGTGCTTGAAATGTATGTTATATGGGGTACTTCATAACATTTTAGGTATTGATGTTTCAATCAGAAGGAACTCAAGCCTCTAGACGCACACTTGAGTTCCTTCTGACTGGAACACCATTCTTCGAAGAATCGTTTTTTGAAAGGATATGTCTATATGACAGATTCTCCTGTTTTTTCTAATTAGGACATAGTTTGGTAGGATAGCACGTGTGGTAAATATTTATCATAGTTTTACTTCCAATAAGTTGCAATTTGTGATGAAATTAAAAAAAATAAAAGTAAAAAAACACAGGAAGTAGTGCTGAGTTCTAAAACGGGTCCAACCAGGAAGTACAATTATAGCATTTACAAAAATTGTCAAACTGGGGACAAACAGGCAAAATGTTTAGTAAAAATGTGTAGTTATATGTACTTTAAGCGCTAAGAGACTCTTGCAGGTACAGAAATCAGTAATGCAATAAAGGGAGGTGTCTCGGCATTTGGTTGTTTAATCGATTGATGGTGTCGATAGTCAACCATCATTTGTATTAGCCGATTTATTGTTTTATGTTCTATAGTAGAAGGATTTATATGCAACAGTAGCAGAAAGGAGAAGGTATGAAGTGAGTTAGCTGAAGATTTGGGAGCTAATCATGACGTTAATCAGCCCTTTTATATAAATAGATAATTTCCTAGCATTTTTCCTAGTTCATTTCGCATGGAACGCCCATGCGGTTGTATTCTTTTGAGTGCAGTTTGGGTCAGACACATGGATAGACAAAGGTTTTGGCGCATTACTGAAACAACAAGGTGATAAAAATGAGAGAATGAGAGTGCATTTTTATGAATGGCTTGGGAGGTCAGTGCTAGTAATCAGAGTAAATCAGGTCTGGCAGGCAGCATTTGGAAGAACTCTGAAGGTAAGAACAAAGTAGGGAAAATATTCTACTAGATTGTGTAGCTTTGCAACAGCTTAGCTTCAATGTAGATAATGTCAATACAGTGGCAGCACAATCTGTCAGAAGGGGTCCGCTGGTATTTCCAAATTGTGTTTAGTAGAGCTGATCAAGTTAAGTAGGTGGGGCCAGCAATCCAAACATTTTAAAGGAAAGAAAAAATACATGATGTTTCAATATACATTCATAGATCTCATACAATGTTGTGAAAATAAGTGTTAAAAGGAATACAAATCCGTTTAAAGTCTGTATGACTTGTTTTTCTGATTATGACTTGAGGTTCAGAACCTGTGGTAAATATTAGTTTTACATCCGAGACGTGGCAGTTTGTGAAGACATTTTGAAAAATAATCTTTAAAATGACAGGAAATGGTGACAAATTATAAAACATCAATATGTGCCATTGAAAATACAGACAATTTATACACAACTGACACAATTTTCAGACAGTTTAAACCATCATTCATCAAAATAAAGGTGTTATCACGTCATACTTATTGTCAAATCATAACTGTTGTGTAATTTATATGGATTTTGGTCCTTGTTTATAATATAGTTGCTAGGAAACAGTTGCTGCCCATGTCCAACCAGGAAGTAAAATGATAAACTTCACCAAAATTGTTAAACCCTGGACAACTAGGCAAAATGTAAAATAAAATCCAAAGAATAATCACGTTCGCTACATTTTAGGCATATGTGTAAAACTAACCTATCATGTAGACTTTAAGCGTCATGGTGTCGCGTGTAAAATGATTCTTTTGTTTTCCTCCAGTCCAAACAATCAGACATAATTGTTCCCTCTAAACCCATTATGGGCCCGTGTGACAGTTGACATGGGCAGATGACAGGAGCTGTCAGTTTGTGGATTCCTCTGGTCTTCGTCACGTTAAAAATAGAGCCACTTCTTCGTTCAAGTTTGATAACACAAAGCAGATGGGAAATGGACAAATTACTGTGATTATTGAAACAAAAAGAGCATTTTTGGAACATTAAGAGGCGAATGTGTGGCACTCCAATCAAAAACTTAAATTAGACTCTACTTATTTGTGATAATGAGTGACGAGTTGCAGTTCTTTTGTCTTTTTTTTGTTGAATGGAACATATCTTTCAAAACCGATCCGGAATAATCTTTTTTAATTATTGTCATTTCAGGTGGATTTGTCAAAGACCTGAAATCTGACTTCTGCTGAAGATGTGGCCTTCACTTGTCGACTTTCTGTATTAAAAAGCACTTGTTTTTAATTGTTTGTCACTCCACCTACAAGCAATTCATCGTCTTTGTTTGGATGTACATTTTTGAGCTCAATACACTGCTGCGTACAAATAAAGTCTGTTTTGTTAATGCATTTCTATAGCAACATGATATACTCAGGACCAAATTCTCATAGTTCAGACCAAGATTTTGGCTCAAGATCTGGAAATGGGTCTCTTGATGGGTTGGGAGTGGAAGGATGAAATGTAGAGGATACATTTCCCACTTTATCAGGCTTTAGTGTCACGATAACATCCCAAGTTCAGAATTGTTCACGATAACTTGATGCCATGACCAAGCAACTGTGAAATCCTTCATTTTCTTTCATTTACATTGTCTAACAGTGTTTCTCAAACGGTTGTACAAAGATATTAGTAGCTATTTTGACACGCATTTGTTGTGGCAAAGGTGTGGTCCTATTTTAGACCTGAAGTAATCTTGTTGTAGATCTGGTTTACATCAGCCAAGCCACATTTTTTTCTTAAGTGGTACTTTGTGTGGCGAGTTTGTTGTCTCAAATATGTGACCAGGTTTATGACATCAAACAATCATAATTACATAGAAAAGTTAGAAGTATCATGACATAAACTGGCATATAAAAAGCACTTTTGGGGTGGGTTCACACTTGTTCTTTTACCGTATCAAAAATGGGACAAAATCCACGTCAGAAATAAATTAAGATCAATTCAGGACCAAATTACAACAATGGTGAACAAAGCTAAGAAGCAGTATACACATTTAGATTTTGCTTCTAAAATTCGATTATATAGTGATTTGAACAATCACAGCGAATAATAATCCCTTTGGAACAGGAAACAAAAAAAAAGACGACTTCAAATTTGAGTTACCATAGCTGCTAAAGAAAACGCTGCTTCTGATTGAAACGTGATGACATTCTCAGGAACGTTTATACAGGAAGAAAAAAGAAATGACATGAAATCTTTGTAAATATTAACATTTATTTAAGTATACAATTTAGTATTCTGGCCCCTCCCGCCCCATTCACAGGTTCAATGTCAGTTATAACGGCTTCTCGATGCAGCATCAGGCCTCAGCTGGAGGAAGGTAAAAACGCATTTAAAGACGAACAGTTAAAACGATTCTCACAGGCATCGCCAAGCTGCTTGCACGCTTTTGGTTCATCATGGTTATTTGCTTTTTTGTTTTTTTTCATCTCCACGTGGAGGCATTTACAGTCACGTTGCATAACATTGTACAGTTTGTTAAATCATAGACAGGAGACGAGTAGGAGTAGTAACATTTCTCTATAGTATTCTGTCATACAGTATATTACTTTTTATAATGAGACACTATTTGAAATACTGACCGGAACACAGCTGTAACAGGATGAAGTAACAAAAGGGTAACACAACAAATATAAAATGCCATAGTTTTCAATTGCAAAAGTCTTATAGGCATGGAACAGTTTGTGGTTTATTTTGGTATAGTAACTTTGAGGAAAAATCTCAAACTATGAAAGCGGTTGAGGAATTATAGCAGAGACGGAAGCGTAGCCTAGTTCCAGATACATTTTAACCACTTTAATTACATTTAGAAGCAGTAAAAGCAAGCATTTTGTACATTCAAAAATGTTAGTCACTTTGATGAATTCAAAATGTTATAAACTAGAGATAAAAGCTTAGATGTTTCATTTTTAATATTGGATGGAATTTTTACTTGTAGGAAGTAGATAAAGAAATGATTTGAGAAATATTTGATCTACATGTCTTAGTCTTATGCTCATTATCAAACGGAAATTGTGCTTTCATATTTTTTCCTTTTAGAAAACCTGTTTTGTAACTCCATACCATCCGACCACCAACTGTCCAATGCCTATTCAGTTCTTTTCACTTCATAGTATTTGTCAGTCATGTTTGCTAGCACACCACTTTCAGTCTTAAAACATCCATGAACTCGAGTTGATTTTCTCCAACAATCGCACAAGAAATTGAACACACAAAAACATTATATAAACTGTGCAAACGAATACATAAAAACATAAGTAGAGGACAGCGACGCCTCGTAGTTTGGTAAAAAAAAAAGGTACAAAAACAACTAAAGTCTAGCATTTCTAATTCAAAACAAAAAATAGGACTAATAGCGTTCCCACATTGAAGCTTATATTTGTGCTGTTTTGGTCAGATACCATCCCTTTTCTTTTGCAAGGAATGACAAAAACAAAACTAAAAAACTAAAAATATCTCCCGTTTTTTTCTTTTCATATAAACCGGTTTAATCCCTCGTTCTTCCAGGAGTGTTCCATTGTAGAAAGAGATTCAGTCGTAGTCATTTGGACATCTTTAGAAAAACTAAACGTTTCGACTCTCATCTAAGAGTCATTCTCAATCTGCGTATCGAGTCTGGGAACTCAGATATTTATCCTACCCTGAGTAGGCCCTGCCCACTGGGCCTGTTTAAAGGGTGTTTACAGTTTTACTTGAGACTACTCTTCTTTATATCCTAACAGCCCTGTTAAAAACTGTGTCCAGATGACTACAACTGAATCTCTTTCTACAATCTCTCCATATAAGCATTTCTAGTATGCTATATTCTATTATTTATAAATGGTGAAGATAGGGTTAATGTGAAGATAGGTAAGTGCCTTCTTCTAGCAACAAGACGGACGTCCCGAGACAGGGAGGGCGAAGGGAGGTGTGCAGATTTAACAGATGAGGTATTGCACGGATTAATTAGAATAAAACGAAAAGGCGAAAAATAAATATGTACTGAGTTCATACAACATTTACATTACATCGTAGTGAAGTCCGATTCTGGAAGAGTTTAAGAGTTTTGTGTGGTGTTCTAGTCCTCCCACTCGTCGTCATCCTCGAAGTCTTCATCCTCATCGTCATCCTCGTCTTCGTCTGACGGAGAACGCACAGTGTTTTGATAAATATGATAAGAGAAAAAAAGCAAAGAAGGAAACTCAAAGCGTGATTACAATTCTTCACAATGTGGCGAAACTGTGCGGAATATTCAAAGGAAACAGAGTAAAAGTATGAGTGTTTTTTACCTGAAGAATGAATGGCTTTGCTCCTCTTCTGCATCACCTCCATGAGTGCGCCCACGATGCCTGCAGTAGGAGCCGGTGTGGGGGGACTGGACTCGGGCAGATCTGACACCTGGAGACACATGAAAGTGTTAAATAGCAACAAAAAAAACCAACTTGACTCTTGTGGTTGGAGTTTGGATTACATTTGAGCTTGAAAGGAGGTCAATGGCTGTCAGTTATAAAAGTTCAGAAGGGCCACATATTGCTGCAGAATCTCATAATAAAATGAAACTTTTTTTAATGCCACCGACTGACACAGAAAAAGCTAATAACATGGCAAGGCAAGCGTTTGTTTATCTCCCCTGTGCAATTCCCTCTGCAGCCAGTAGATGGAGCACTAATTCAATCCGTGAAGAGACACAATGATAAACCTCACAAAAGCTTTGGTTATGGAGCCGCTGCACTTACAGTCTTGAGCTGGATGCCCTGTCTGATCTGGTCCAACAGAGCGTCCCGTCCTGTGGTGGAGGCGGGCACGGGTTTGTGGTTCTGCTCCACCTTCTTGAGCTGCGTCCCTCCTCGGATCTGCTCCAACAGGGCCGACTTCCCCACTCCAACCGGGCTGAGCGACTGAGGGCTCTCCCCGTCGCCGCTCCCGTCCATCTCCGGCAGCGGGGGAGGTCCCGGGGGCGGAGGAGGAGGGGGAGGAGGCGGGGCGGCGGGCGTCGAATGTTGATGGGACGGCGCCGACGGAGGAGGCGGGGGAGGAGGGGGCGGCGCCGACTGGTGGGTGACGTTGGCGTGCGACGGGGGCGGCGGCGGAGGGGGCTGGTGGTGGTGCTGTTGGGGCGGCTGGTGTGCTCTGGAGGGGGGAGGGGGCGGAGGGAGGCTGCGCCTCCCATAGTGTCCCGAGGTCGGACGTGAGGTGGACGGCGGGCGTTTCGAGGCGGGGCTCTGGACCGAGGGGACCATTTTCATTGTTTCAAGATCCGTTACATGGATATTTATTATCTGTCCAACCCTCTATAATAATGGAGCTTAACAATTTACCCGTTTTTCCCTGTTTTGTTCTCGCTTAGCTTCTACGTCTCTTTGTGGTTCAGGCTCGACTGGCTCCGAACAGGAGCATCGGCGCAACGGCTGTCTGGTCAGGATCTGTCGGTGTCGTTTATTGGCGTCCGAGCGCTTGCCCAGGTGCCATCTCCCCTCCCACCTCGATCATCTGTGACAGTCTCCCTCTGCGGACTACTCTACAATTCCCACCTGATTCCGGATGTCGCGGGATTTGTAAGAAAGATCAGACTGGTTCGGGCGCACTTTTCCTCGGGTAGTCACATTATAGGACGCGTGCAGAAAAGGACCGGTAGATATTATTCTAACAAACGTGCCTGGAGTTCACGACTAGGTACGCAGGCAATAGAATAATAGCACGCTCGTCAGAATGAACTGATGCATGGACCAGGCCGAGCAAGATAGTGGAACTCTTAAACTCATGAATAATAAAATATAATATTATATAGTTTTACGCCTTTACTTCTTTGTGGAAGAAAAAACAAATGGAAAAATCTGTTGATAAGACCCCAAATGGCTAGAGCTAGCATTTATGTCACAATGTCTGCTGCAACAAAACCGACAGGATTTTTGACGGTATGTTAAACTCATTACTCAACTAAATATATTCTCGGTTCCATGTATTGTTTATTGTCATTTCAAAAACTCCTGACTGATTACCAAAGTGAGGTAGTGCGGTCCCCTCGCGGAAGACACTAACACCACTTCCGTAAACGAGACGTGTGTAGCACTGCCGGCCTGTGATTAACCACCGTTAACGGCAGCTCTGTCGTAATCTTGTAATGTTGATTATTTTAGCTCTATGGACTGCAACTAGGGATATATTTTTCATGTAATGTGGTAGTCGACGTACCGTCTCAGCGATGATTCTGTTCAATTAACCGTATTTGAGATGTTTAGAAGGTAAAAATACTTTTTTTCCTTCAAAAATACGCTGAATTTACATTTTACACGTCATTTATCTGCAATTTACGCCTCATATTGAGTCACAAAACGTCTTTTCTCAGCTCATGACATGTTCTGGAACCTGTCCACAGACCAGCCAACAAATATTCGATGACTTAAATTGGTTTGCCAATTACTTAAATAAACTCCTAGTTGCGAGTAATCGATTAACTTTTTGCCAGTCTTAATTTTAGCGCTGGCTCAGAGAAAACCCCAAAAAGATAGAGCAGAAGGGGAACCGTTTTATGAGAGCGATTTTCAACATTTCATCCTCACTTACCCTGTCGCGTCGTTTCTTTCTCGCTCCAGATTGCTGACGTTGGGAGTCGGCATCGGCGTCCTGCTCCTGTCTCTCTTTTTAACCTACGTCATCAGCTCGAAGGCGGATATTCTGTTTATCTGCTCGGGAGGGAACCCCGCCAATTGCCACCTACTGATCAACCACTGGAACTGACAACAACAACCACTGCTACTGACTACTGCGAATACTGCAAAAAACTTCAACAAGGGCAGGATATTTTTGTTGATACGCGTAGAGCTACAGCGATTTAGCATTATTATTTTTTATTTTTTTCAATGGACTCACTGTTTTTGTGAGGAAAGTAGCCATTAAAACTGAGACTCTGGCCACTTTTGATTAAAACCTGGACTTGTATAATTTGGGCCAAATCCTTGTTCAGGCCCTTTTTCAAGAGGACGAGATGTTTGATTATTTCTTTGATTTCTTCAACTTTTTCTTTGATTTTTTAAATATTGAAAGAATGTCATTTTGTGTTTTCTGGCACTAAAATTTCTTCAGGTTGGTTGTGCGGTTTGTGTGTGAGGAAAGTGTGTGGTTATTAAGTGTGTCTGGGTTTATTTCATTGAACTGAATGTCTATGATTTGGATATGATAATAATTACTATATGAGTGGTTTTAAAAGCTACACAATGTAACTTTTTTAGGACAATTATCAAAGCCTCAAAATGGTAAATAAAACTGCATATTTAAAGTTAAGTTTTTAGCCCACTGTAGGGATGATATGGCCGTGGATTACTTTAGCACACATTTGGCATTTTTAATTTTTAATTGCGGTGCTAAAGCTATCAAGAAGACGCAAAACGGTCGGACACATCTGCAAATTTAACATTTTTTGAGCTTTCTTTTAACCATGTCCTAATATTTTTCTCAAAATCACTTTTTAAAACTCGATCTGGAGTGTTTTTTTTAGCTTTCATTTACACTTGTTTTCATTAATCCTGTTTACGAGGTCCTCTCCCCGCTCAGGCCTCAGAAAACACAGTTTCAAATGCTCTAGATTTTGTGACGCCAACGTTCTAGATCTGGAGGTCTCTCTGTGCTGTGTTTTTAAATCCATAAATAATCTCCTTTCGTTTTATTTTCCCTCGTGGTAAATTTTCCTCTGCTGCCTGTAGATGGAGCGCTAACACCAAATTCTGGATTGAAAGCCAATGTGTTGATTTTGAATCTTACATTATTTTAAGGTTCCAAAACATGAGATTCCAAATGTAAAGGTACCAAGTTTTAAAGGCCAAATAATGTTTTATACAAATAATAAATAATGTTGTCCTTTTAAAAGCGGTGTTACGGGGTTGATTTTGACTGTTTCGAAACGTGAGAAAAAACTGTTAATTTTAAACATTTACAGCCTCCACACGCATCGCTCACTTACCGAAAGCATTCTGAGCATCCTAAATACTCACCACAATGAGTTTATGAACACTTTTCACACATTTTCTGCTAACAAACATTTAGCATGCTTAACGCGCCCATTTCCTGCTTCTCTGAGACTAGAACAGCTCTGTAAATTAGACACAGAGGGCTGCGGGTCTCGCTTTTACCCGAGTAAATGCTTTTACAATATATTTGGACAATATATTCTGAGGCAAAAAAAACATCAGGTACATGTTGTTTTTCACTTTTCAAAAAACAGTTTAAAAAATCAGGTACAATCGTAAAAAAAACATCTTAACATGCTGTTAAAGTAATGCACATGGTTTTGATGTTGTTTTTGCGGGTCCCTAAAAAGATGCATGGTTGTGGCTTTATAACGTTTTAAAATTGCGCCTGTGCAATACTGTAGCGGTCTTCTCTGTTGTGTTTTTAACTTATCACTTAGTTTTAATAACAAACCACTTTCTGAGCCGATCGAGCAAATATCTTTTAAGTACGTGGAAGTACAGCGACCTCCTGAATACTCGGGGACGACGCCTTAGACCAAATGTAAATATCCCGAAATAAACTGTGGCGTTAAAGCTGAATGTGTGCAGGAAAAGGACACGCTTGGAACATCAGTCCTTCTTTGAAAAGTTCATTCTTTTAATCTCCGTTTTAGCAACAGATTCTACGCAAAAAATGTCTATTTAATTTTCTGCTTAATTGTTGTTGGGGGTGAAAAGTAAAAGATCGTGTCGCAATGAGTGCTGCAACAATTAGTTGGAATAATCTCAAAAATAAATCATTATCTGGACTAAACAGACTAAAACACAACAAAGACAGTGGGCATTATTCAAACCAAAATTGCCAAAAAAAGTGAACAAAATGTGTAGGGTTTTCATCAATAATACACTTTTTATTCATAAATAATCTTTATCTAGAGCCTTCAGTCAACAATTTTACACCGTTATACGTTGATTGATATACGTGCCTTCAAAAGTCTCAAAAGGGGTACAATAGAAAATAACTGTCGACTATTAATTGGGTCGGTTGCAGCTCCACTAAAAAGGTTCTTTTTAAAGTGCAACGACTTATTACTTCTGTGGTTTTATTGTTGCGTTTTAACATAAATGCAGTGGGAATTCACGTCCCAAAGAAGCCTCAATTTTTATCAGAACACGATTACAAAACGACGCTTTTCGACTCACTTTGGTCTGACGAACAACATGTTAAATTATTTGGTTTTACTATAATTACTGCATCAAGTCAGTAAAAGTTCATTATGTAGAGATGTTTAAACTGGCTTTCCCGTTCCTGTGTACTTGGACCTGTTAACGTACTCACTTTTTCTACCTAACATTACACTGAGCGCCCCCCCCTTGTGTTGAGCTCATTAAAGATGCGTTCGGTGGGGTACTTTCCACTTTTGCACTCTTTTGGTCCAAGTTTATCACATGTTTTTATCAGTGACATTCATTTGTGAAATAATATTAGTTATATTATTATTATTATTATTATTATTTAAGTTTTGTTCAGGTTTTCTTTGGCTGGATTTAAAAAATGACCAACTGCAATTGTTTTCCATGGAAATAAAACTGTTGCTTTCTTATATTTTTGTTTGTTTGAGAATATACGTTTTTTGCTCTGTGAATGAATCAAAAAAACAAAAATCACTTCACAGACGGAGAAAAACTCTTAAGAATTCGTTTTAGTTTTTGGATATTTTTGTGCTTTAGACTCGAATTTTAGCTTATTTTTGTCTATTAATTTGTTGTTTCATTAACATTATTTTTCTTTTTACCGCCCCTCTACTGGAAGCCCATTAATGATTAAATGAATATATAAAGTATAAAATAAGTTTAACGCGTCAAAGTATTTCAAATTTGTATTATTTCACCGCTAATTTATAATAATTAATAATACTCACAATTAAAGCAGAACTAAGTAAAATATAGAGCTCCCCCTGCAGGTCTCTTGTTGAAAAATTACTACGACTATGTCAGAAGAACGGACACAAAAGCGTTTTCCCCCACTATTTCTTTCCTGTAATCGTTAATAAGTCGGTATATCGCACACAAAAACCTTGACACGTTGCCAAATATAATAAAATAGCCAGGGTTTCTCAGGAGAGTTTTGTCTTCGGGTCGACGTTGGCAAATGTTTACAAGGCTGGTTTCCCGCTTTCAGAGACAGCAATGGGGGGCGACGACGGACCACTTCAAACGCCATGAAAACACATATTTAACCATCACAGGGACTTATTTCAAAGACGTTTAAATCAGGTGAAAATGTTAGTTCTTCTTTAAAACAAAGTTAAAGCAAAGCAAAACGAGGCAGCTTAAAACGGACTAATATTGAAATTTGTGCCTAAATGATCGCAAGACAAAGCAACTTTTTTAATGCTATATTTACACATCCTAACCGTCAGACCTTCTATTACCAGACATTTACGACGTGACACAGAGCAAATGCCCACAGTTTCCAGGCCGTATTAAAGGTTGTGTGGTGGAGCGGTCAGATGCTAAATCCATCTCATTTGCATAATTAGCTGTATTAAAGGACTATTCTTTCGCTCTCTCGATCTTCAAATGGTCTAAGGATTAACTTTGTGAAAGTTTTTCTATCTGCCACTCTGGATCTGTAACTGTAACTGTATGTGGCGGTGTGGCCTGGGTGTGTCGGGTCCAGACTTGCTCTTTTACGGCGCCGTAAAACTTTCCTTTGAGCCGCTTCAATCCTCGGAGCGTCGTCGCCTCCTTCCTTCCTCCTCCTCCTCCTCCTCCTCTAATTCTTTTCTTCTTCTCTTCGTGAACGTGCGTAAATGGGGCATGTTTTTCCCCGCAGAACTGTCCCACGAGTGAAGAGCGCCTGGGTGTGGCCGTTTTACCTGGCGCATAAGAGAACGCGCAACGTTTTGGTGTAAGTCCTCTTGTGTCGCTAGGGTTGCAAGGAGAGCGTGGAGAATACAAACAATTAAAAAAAAGGAAAAGATAAAATAACTAATTAAACTTCCGATGTCACCACTTAACGCTAGAATATTAAAACATGCTTTGAATGGAGTTAAAATACAAAAAGGTGACGACACGCTTACTAAATATTCATAAAAATTGAGGTAATGGGGGGAAAAAAGAGGCGGTAATTTTGTTTTGGACGGACCCGAAGAATTGGGAATAATATATGTACTTTATAGTATTTTTATTTTTTGATACATGTTTTAATATAAAATTCGGATATTTTATGCGTTGAAAATGGTCAAAAATTGCACAACATTTGGGACATTTAAATCTGTAAAATTTTTACAAGGAAATTGGTTAAATTTCTTCTCTGTTTACCGAGGGGATTTTGGATTTTCTTATTTAGATTTTGAGTAAACTAGAGCTGGACTTAACACTTTTAATAAATCAGGCTTAGAATCTGTATTCAACAAAATCCTTCTGTACAATCAGTCAAAATCGTACGTGTTAAGTACAAGATTGTAACATTTGAAGTGGTCCTGGGTGACAGCACCACCATCCACCCAGGACCTTCAAGTGGTGAAGGCCCACCATCAGCCCCCTCATCAAGAAGGCCCAGCAGAGGATGTAACTTCCTACGGCAGCTGAGGAAAGCCAAGCTGCCAGTGCAGATGATTTTGCAGTTCTATTCGAGCCATCATTGAGTCCATCCTCACCTCCTCCATCACTGTGTGGTACTACAGCGCTCCTCTGCTGGAGCCACAGCCAGGGTCATAATGGAGACCACTTCTGGACCAGAACCTCCCGCCACAAGAATAGTTTATTCCCTCTGCCGTTGGACTCATGAACACTTCTTGAACTCCTGCCACTTTAACTATTATTTATTTCAATACATTCAGTCACTTTCAACTGCACTACAACTGAAAACATTTTACTGTAAAATTGTGTTACATAATAAGTATTTTTATCTGGGTATAGTACATTTAAATTGTTTTTCTTTAATGCATTTGCCTTATTGGATTTGATCTTGCTTTATATTATTGATCAGTGTTCTATGTTGCACCTTAAGGCCTGAGACCAAGGTTCCTATGTTTCTGTGAATTTAGTCTAATTGACAATGGCACATAAACCCTTTTTCTGATTCTGATTCCGACTTTCAGGGCTGATCTTTGTCTCTGTGGGGGGCCAAATTGCATTGGTTAAGACCTAGAAACCACTGACTGAAGTGGGAATAACATGAGAATGAATTGAAGAAAAGAAGAGAGGGTTGGCCAACACAAATGTAATATTGTTTGAATATTTTTCCCACCAAATACGTTCCCAATATTTACCACATATACTGTTTGGTAAAACTTGCACTTCGTTGCACTTGTTTCGGTACGTTTTTGGAGTAACTTAATTCAATATTTCTCTTGTCAAAACTGAAAGGTATAACTAAACCTATAAAATATAAGCAACAATTTCCTGTTCAAAATAGCAACCCAGAAACGTCACAGACATGGACAAAATGTAAAGCAAAATCCTGCGCATCCTCTCAGACTGCTGGGGCGCGGCGCATCATAAGTAGTTAACATCCATTACTCTCCTCTACGGTTACGTCTGACCTGTATTTAAACGTGCGTCTCCTTCCTCCTTCTCCTCTCTCTCTCCTTCCTCCTCCCCCCTTCCTTCCTCCTCTGCCCGTTTTCCAGGTCGATCATGATGAAAACTGAAAAGCGGCTCTCGGAGACGTGGCCGGCGTCGCCGTCGTCGAGGGCCGAGGCGCGAACCTGCCGGCCGCGGGTTCTCCCCTCACAACGCCTGCCCCAACGAGAACACAGGCGAGCGCTTGAAATGAGGTCTGAAAGTGCAAAATAATCCGTTCCAAAATACAAAGGCGTCGGCGACAGTTAATCGACTTACTCCCATGACTGGGCGACGGCGTGACTTTTAAACGCTCCGTACGACAAGTGCTTTTACGACACGGACGGCGGCGCTCAGAAAATACCGTGAAATATGCCGCGTCCAAGGAAGCCGTTACAAGATTTCAACGTTCACGTGGTTTATAATGTTGTTTAAAGCTCATTTTCTGTGCAGTGTCTTTCTTAGAACCTCCAGTTACAAATGGTATGAAACAGATTGAAAGAGTGCAGTTGTTTTTGGTAACCTCGGCCGACCGCTCTCCTGGTTACATAAAGGTTAAAGTGCCCCCTACAGGTTCGGCACGACTTACTCAACTAAAAAATGGGAGTTTAGATCAATATATATATCAAACCTATACACATTTGATTCCCAGAATAGCTCATTTTTTTAGGTTTTGTAATGTTACTTCCTGTTTGTTATTGATGACATCACACTGCGACCGGCTAGTCCAAAACGTATTATTATTTTAACGATATTTTTAAATAATAACATACAATAGCATCTTTCATTTGTGTTGAATTATTGTTTTAAGAGAGTTCAAAAAAAGTGTTTGTTATTGTGTTAAATGCTGCATAAACTTTGTCTGGAATGCAGTGTCCCTGCTGTGATGTCACTTTCACTGTTCTTATTTTCTACTGATTTTTCACCTTTTTCGCCATCAAATACGTTTAACCCTCTTTTTGTTTGTTGTAAAAAAACCTTATGGGATTATTTCTATGGAAGGTGTTATAACGGGTAACAAATACTCCAAATAAAAGTCAAAATTAGTAACATCATAAAGAATATCGGCCACGCACCCTTTAAATGGTTCTAACCGTCTTCTTCTTCTCTGCTTCAGCGTGTTACACGGAGAAGTACGACCCCGGGCCTACGCCCACTGCAACCGGGAACTTTGTGGAACGCCAGGGGAACGAGCCGTGTCCTACGAAGGAGTTCGACTTCCCCATTTTCTCTCTGAAGGACCAGACATACGACAACGCAAATCAATACGCCAGGTAACCAGGCGGTTTCCACGGTTTCCGAGGCGTTCGCGAACTGCTGATACTTAAAAGTTCTAGTTTGAATCTGCGCACCGTTGTAACGGTTAAGGAAAGCAGCGCGCTTGACGTTGTGTCCGTGCGCGGTGTTGGCAGTGTTTAGCCTGGACCCATAACCGCGGCGGGTGAACGGTCAGCGTACCCGGAGTACCCGCCTGGTGTGCCATGCAAGCTGTTCTTTGCTCACATGTCCGCGGTCACAGGACACGTCCCACCTGCATCAGGAGGAACAGGATCATCAGATACGACTTCAGCATCCAGCCCCGTTTATCCAAGCCAACCTAACCCCTCCTCCTCTCCTGCGCTCGACCCCCTCCCTCTTCATCCTCTGCTTCCCTCTGACTCTCCTTCCTCTCCTCTTTGTCCTTTGCTCCCTCTGACTCTCTCCTCCTGTCGTCCTGCTGACCCTCTCCTCTTTGTCCTTGATCCTCTTGACTCTCTCCCTCTTCGTCTCTGCCCTCTCCTCTTCGTCCTCTGACCCTTCTCCTCTTCGTCCTCTGACCCTTCTCCTCTTTCGTCCTCTGACCCTTCTCCTCTTCAGTCCTCTGACCCTCTCCTCTTTCGTCCTACTGCTCCCTCTGACCCTCTTCCTCTTTGTCCTCTGCTCCCTCTTGACCCTCTCCTCTTCGTCTTTCTGCTCCCTCTGACCTCTCCTCTTCATCCTCTGCTCCCTCTGTCCTCTCCTCTGCTCCCTCTGGCTCCTCATCCTTACTTCGTCCTCTGCTCCCTCTGACCCTCTCCTCTTCGTCCTTCTGCTCCCTCTGAAACGCTCTCCTCTTCGTCCCTCTGACGCTCTCCTCTTGTCCCTGACGCTCTCCTCTTCGTCCTCTGACGCTCTCCTCTTCCGCTCCTTTGACGTCTCCTCTTCGTCCTCTGCTCCCTCTGACCCCTCTCCTTCTTCGTCATTTGGCCCCTCTGACCCTCTCCTCTTCGTCTTCTGACCCTCTCCTCTTCGTCTTTGACCCTCTCCCTCTTCAGTCTTTCTGACCTCTCCTCTTTGTCCTCTGGAACCTCTCCTCTTTTTCGTCCTCTTGACTCTCTCCCTTCGTCCTCTGACCCTTCTCCTCTCTCGTCCTCTGGACCCCCTCCTTTCGTCTTGACCCCCTCCTCTCGTCCTCTGACCCTCTCCTCCCTTGTCGCTTCTGACCCTCTCCTCTTCGTCTCTGGAGCCTCTCCTCTTCGTCCTCTGACCCCCTCCACTCTTCTCCTGCTGACCCCTCCTCTGGCTCCACTCTGACCCTCTCCTTCTTCGTCCTCTGACCCTCTCCTCTCTCCCTCTGACTCCTCCTCTTCGTCCTCACCCTCTCCCTCTTCGTCCTCCTGACCTCTTCCTCTGCTCCCTCGTGACCCTCTCCTCTGCTCCCTGACCCTCTCCTCTTCGTCCTTGACCCCTTTCCTCTTCGTCCTCTGACCCTCTCTCTGGCTCCTCTGACCCTCTTCCTCTGCTCCCTCTGACCTCGTCCTCTGACCCCCTCCTCTTCGTTCCTCTGACCCCCTCTCTTCGTCCTCTGACCCTCTCCTTCTGCTCCCTCTGACCTCTTAATCTTCGTCTCTGGAACCTCTCCTCTTTGTCCTCTGACCCTCATCCTCGTTCGCCTCTGAACCCTTCTCCCTCTGCTTCGCCTCTGACGGCCTCTCCTCTGCTCCCTCTGACCTCGTCCTCTGCCCCCTCCTGCTTCCCTCTGACCCCCTCCTCTTCGTCCTCTGACCCTCTCCTCTGCTCCCTCTGACCCTCTCCGTCCTCTGACCCTCTCCCTCTTCGTCCTCTGACCCTCTCCTCTTCGTCCTCTGACCCCTCTCCTCCTGTCCACAGAGATGGTGTTGTGATCCTTTGGGCGGCCCTCAAACAGGTTTGGACTCTCGACTCGACCCTATCAACAACACGCAGAAACATGGCACAAGGAGATCGACGAGCGTGGTCCTCGCCGCCGCCAGGGTAAGTTGCCCCTCCGTGAGGAGACGTTCTTCTCCCTCAGGTCTTCCCGGGCAACCAGATCACACAAGCGCTTTCTCCCAAGGCAAAAAGGCAGCCAGCATTCCGCTCTTGTGTTCAATGTAGAAACGTTTGGGCTTCGTGTTTCATTCACATTTCTCTCTCTCTTCTTCTTCCGTCTTCTTCCGTTCTATGTCCGTTCTTGTCCTCTTCTTCGCTCCGTCTTCGTCCTTTCTTCTTCGTCCCTCCTTCTTCTCCTTCTTTCGTCCTTCTTTGTCCTTCCTTTGTCCTTCATTCTTCTCCTTCGCGTTTCTCTTCTCCTTCGTTTGTCCTTCTTCGTCCGTCCTTCTTCTCCTCCTTTGTCCTTCTTTGATCCTTTGTTCCTCCTTCTCCTTCTTCGTCCTTCTTTCCTTCTTCGTCTCTTCGTCCTTCTCCTTCTTCGTCCTTCTTCTTCGTCCTTCTTAATTCTTTCGTCCTTTCTAGGCTGAGGTATAATCATAAAACACGTTGTGGCCTTCTGGTCGTCCTTGTGTGCCTTCTTAAAACGTGGCCTCCTGGGGTCGTCCCTCCTCCCTCCTCAGCTGGACAGGGCCCGCTCATTCTTCTTCGACCGTTGCCCCCGGCGCTCAGAGAGCGCGTCGGGCCTAGATCGCTCTGTGGCCGCCGCCCCCAGGCTCTGAAGAAAAAAGCGTCCCCGGAAGGAAGGCTCCAGCCCAACCAGACCATTCCTGGCCTCGAACACCGCTGCGTTGCGAACGAGGGGGGTGAGCAGGAGGCGGCGCCGTCTAGTCCTGAGGTCACGCTGTCGCACCGCGTGGAAGAGCGCGAGTGCGAGGCGCAGCAACGCGTGGCAACGGAACGGGACGGAGGAGAGGAGGCTACTGTAAAGTGAAATGACAAGAAAGCAAACCCAGTGAATTCATTTTTGTACGAGACTTAAACCGCACCGAGCCCGGTATCCCGTAAACACACGCTTTTTATGTCACATAATCACTCTTGTGCGCATTAAAGCTATTGTTAACAACTGTAGGTTCGGTCTTGTTGTTTTCAAAGTGCTCGTATCACACTTGAGATTTCGAGGCGGTGCAACAAATAAAATACATTTACAATAGAAGGAGTAATAGTGGGAATCAAAGTGTGAATTTTCATTAAACTATGTATTGAGGCCTTAAAAAGTGAAGAATTGACGAAGGTTAACCCCTTTCAGGGATCACCAAAAATGGTGGGCGCCCGTTGTTATAAAAAGAATTTCCTAAGCGCCAGTCAAATTCCGAGCGTGACCACCGCCTCTGATGCCCTTTGACATAGGCGACTTTATTCATGAGTCGGAACGAAAGCAAAAGTATCAGATCTGAACATATATGTTTGTTTACCAAACAGCTCCCCTAAAACTTTCCCACTTTTCTATTAATAAACAACTCATTTGATGTTTCTCCAGTCAGGTTTTTAAACCTACAATCAGCAGCACAGAGCAGTACATTAAGAACTGCTGTCAAGGGACAATAGTGTGACATCCCCAGAGCCTTATCAACAAAGCTGACGCACCTTGCTGCAATTAAAGCCTCATTTGCAATAATAATTGCGTTTGTAGATCTGAGTGGCTGCTTTAATTACAACTGTGTTGAATCAAATGAGTCGTAGTTCTCCTCCAAACAAAGAAAGAATCTAAGAGACTTGAAAGTGTGCAGCCTTATTAACTAGACCCCTGAGTGTCTGCGCCCCAACTGAAACACGCGTATATTCTTTAGGATGCCCCTCTCTTATCTGCGAGATGACAGAATACGTTAACGTGTTGTCCGAATAGTACCATTTCTGCTCACAAGCGTAGATACTCTCACGACATGCAGACTGCCCTATTCTGCCGAAGCCTGTAGGAGAAAGAGGTGTGCCCATAGCCTCGCCTGATTGCCCCAGGTATCCGGACCGCCATTTTGTTCAACCTCTACATGCTGCCGTTAGGTCAGTTATACGCATAGCGAGATATCTTGTGCCTATCCACAATGTAATGGCTCACGACACTCAGATCTATGTTTTCACGACGGCAGTGGAACTTGACCAGTGGATCTCATGTAGCATCCATGCCCACTCTCCACGTTCCCAAAACCAAGTCTAGATCACCGATGTGTGGGATCTGGGCAGACCAACTAAACCAATCCTTCTCCCTGTACTAAGAGTCTAAACTCAGACGTTCAATGTTACCTGAACCATCTCATTCACCCAATGGCAAAATCGTCTTTGGCCCACAGAACAAAGAAAAAAGTGTTCACCAGTCACCCTCAGAGTTCTCCACTCTAAAACCTTACAAATCAAGTTTTTAGAAATCTGCGGCGTAATAATGGAGACTCCATACTTAACTACCTTAAACCAGCCACAGGTTCAGAAATGCTCCCACAAAAAGATCGATGCGCAGATTTGTACCAACGCTATATAAAAAACAGTATGGCCAAAAAACTCACCAAACCAAGTTCCCGCTCTACTAGTGTACTAAATCTCAGACGAATGGCAGAGCAATCGTGGAACACCGTTTCCCACCCTACCCTCCATTGCCCTTTGTTTGTCTATAGAGGTATAGGATATAGCCAAGCTACGTTCCAACGGGCGCCGTGCTCCTACATTGCCCCTCATATAATTCCAACGCCAACGACTGCTGTGATACCACAGTCAGCTGCAATTTCCGCAATCATTCCAGAAAAATCGAGTCTTGCCTGCTCGTGGGCCGCTGTAGCGTAGACAAACCAGTGGAAGTACGATCACGAGTGTAAGCCCTGTGCTGCAGCCCTGCGCCACTGGGCCACTCTCCCTGTGGCTCAGCGAATAATATGAGCTTCAAAGGCAGCTCCTCACCCTGGTGCCGGAACCCGTGTGATTACTACGAACGGTCTCATCCATGGCCTAGCACCAAAAACACCCTTAGCCCGCGACTGTTAGTCCATATGAACCATACGTCCGGACTTCTGAGTCCAAACCGCAAAAAGAGTTCTGGCTCAGGAAACGGCTCTCCTCTTGGCTGACCCAGAGTCAGAACTAACATTGGGGAATCTGGTGGACCCGTGTTTGTTTCTAGTTATGCAGCTATATTAAGTCGTCCGGGACAATATAAGTGCCCTTAAACACCAGGCGGCTATTGAAGAGTGAGCCCACGTGTGCGCGACTCGGACCTCTGGCAAATAATCTCATATACGGTTTAATATGCTAGAACTTGGTTTGAATTGACTAGTGAACATAAACTGAAAAAAAATGCATAATTTCTTTGCACTCTCATACCTAGCCCGGATTATGTCTTTGACTGAACAAGAGTTATTACGGATAGCCTGAAGATCCCGCGCACCTGTGGGATCTTGATATAAACAAAGAAGTGTGTGATGATTTCTGCCATGGGTACGCCTGGTGTGACTTTAAAAGACAAATCCTTGTAATTTACCGTGCCTTTGTGTGAAGCTCTCCCGTCGACCCAATCGCAATTGTGTTAGACGAAACCTTTTGTCTCTACACAAAGATAAACTAATCTATACTTGCCCCGTACTCATCAGTTGTGTGACTTCCAAGCTAACGTGCTGGTGTATTCTTACGTAGCACCCTCACATATTAAAGAACCCTTAAAGCGTAGCCGATCTACCAGAGCCTATACGGCCCGCTTGTGTGGAGTTCGAATAGGGTACTAGAAGTTGGAACACCGTTAATAAGTCTATTATAAAATGTTCATAACTATGTGTTGGTAATGCGTCAAGTCGACAGCTGCACAGCAAGCGAATTAGCTTGAAAGTCCCTTGCTAGTTTTGGAGCGAGCGTAAAGACTGAGTTATACTGTGTCGACCAAAAAATAACTCCACCAACACTGTTTGAGAAGGCATTCCTGAAGAAACTTTGTTTATAATTATTTCACGTGATGTTCGCTTTGGCGGCTAACAACAAATTCAATTCCTTAAACGTTTTTAAATTTGGTTCCCATACGAGACGGGAATCAGAGAGTGCAAGGTTTACGTGCCGAAAAAAACCCGAAACTCTGCTGAAATGCGGAACACATTGAGGTAGTGGAAGTAGTAGTGTCACGAACATTAAGTGAAACCACAGTCTCGACAAAGTTAATTGAATAACGTCTACCTTTGGTTTCGTTCACATTAGGACTATTGTTGTCATCTTATAGTTATATGTGTAATTTTAGATAAATACCACGCGCTCTCTGCTCCTGTGTTTCTGATAAAAAAGTGTAAAATAAGTCCGCCGATTTATGATTTGGAGATGTTATATTTTAAAGTTATACACGAATATATTTTGTATTTTAAGAAAATTTAATAGGGGTATTTTGATCAAACGAATAACTTAGAAAGAAATTTATGATTAAGATTGATGGCCGATCTCCTGTTAATTAAAATCAGTAACTAATCAAAGCCCTGTGCGTGGCCAAACATCTATCTATCTACTGCCAGTTCCCCGTGCTGAACCATACCATGGGAGGCAAAACTGAACTGATATTCTACCTAACTTAAACAAAGTAAAATGTTAATATTACAAATTAAACATTGTTATGGGTTGTAAACGAGTGGACATCAACCCATTCACCCATCAGACAGTTGTTGTTAGTCTTGCGTAAAGACCCACACTTTGCCAATTTTTTTAAAAAGCCCAAATGCTCGGATACAGCAAATAAGAACATTTGCTAAAATAATTAACAAATACGAAAAGAAAATCACAGCGAATGTAGTACTTAATGAATATTCTCCTTCAGATTAAATAACCCAACCCAACAGTCTATTGGCTCATTCTTTCGCAGTTCTTCGTAGTTTCTAAATAAATGGCAAGAGCGACCAAAATCCCAGAAGAACTGAAACCCGCCCCTATGTTTTTTTTTTTAAAAGAGGTAAACAAGATTAAAACTTGCGTCGAGTGTCTCAGCAGGCGTCAGAGCATTTTTTGCATTGCAGCTCGGACATGGTCAGCTCTGACATTGCAGCTCTGACATTGCAGCTCTGACATGCAGCTCTTGAAATGACTAGAGACCAACAATGCCCGTCCATTTCTCCCTCTAGACATTTGTAATCAGCTACTAAAATAGCACACCAAATATAGCAAGTCATCCACTTTTCTGCATCTCATTGCGAGCTCTGACATTAGACAATGCCTCTGACGATCCCCAGCAAGATTGCTCTGAAACCCTAGAACAAGCTCTGACATGCAGCTTCTGGACATTGCATAATTGAACAATTTCTTAACTAATCCTGCAGCTGCCTGTCCACACTTAGTGTCACTGCGGTTCTTGATTAACAAAGTCTGAGCTCTTAAGAACACCTTGTGCAGTCTCGGACATGCAGTCATTTTCTGACATGCACTCTGATGCTGATGTGTTCCAGAGCCTGTGAGCCGCCGCCACAGAGGAAGAAGCTCGAATCCCTCTAAGACCTTCTCTCAGCTATTGACCTGGGCACATCCAGAGGAGCTGAGAGGAGGAGCATGTGGTACGAGCAGGAACATGGTGGGACAATAACTCCCCAAATAACAGAGCCAGAGCATTTTAAACCAGGGGGTTCCAAACTTTTTTCACAGAGGGCCGCATTTGAAACTTATTACAGAGCAAAGAGCCACAGACAACCCGACAATGAAGTGAATTCAGTCAAAAATTTTGCATGTGACATTGTTTTGATGGGCCTCCACATGTTTAATAAGACTTGAGCATTAATATTAGTTGGTATACACATCAAAACTGCTTGAATGTTTCCAATTTTACAGTAAAAAGTACAACTTTTTGTTGTTTGGATCAATTTAGCAGGAAGCCGGAGGGCCAACAAAAATTGGTCTGAGGGCCGCATTTGGCCCCCGGGCCGTGGTTTGGACATGCCTGATTTAAAGACTTAAACCATGAGTAACATTTTAAACTGGATTCTCTGGAGAACTGGAAGCCAATGACTCTTTCAAGGTCCTTGGCAGGCAAGTACGGACATATGCACTTAAAGCGGTTTCCCTGGAGCAGCAGGGTTTGCAGTGACCCGGGTTTAGTGCCCATCTCAATTCCACCATCAAGCAGCAAATATATAAATATTTGTGCTTGGCAATATCATGTTATCCAAATAAGATATTAGACACCATTCCAACACCCAATCCTTTGACCTGCACGAAATGTCCTTAGAACACTTGGTACAAGCACTAAAGTTGACAAAAAGATCAATCTAATAAGTACTTTGAAAACAAAAATAGGAGCTCTAAGCACAGTGTTTTGGATTCCGCTCAGCCTCACACCTCCATCCTTCTGCCGTCAAAGCCACATGAATAAAACATGAGCAGACGCTGGTCAGAGGAACTGTCACAGAAAATAACAGCAGCCTTAAAAACAGTGTTTCATCTGCACTCAGCCTTAATCTACGTCCAACACAGAATACATGACAGAGTGATGAAGCAAGAGCTGAAACATAATTGTATACGTCTACCACATGTGAAATACCACGCTTTGTTGTTGGAGTGAATTTCTTTGGAAAATCCTTGACGCTACTTAAAACTTGCCCTTGACTAAAACTTCCACAAAAAGGACAACACGGGATTAAAACAGCTGAAAAGTGAACAATATTTTAAAAAGCTTTTGAGATCAAGATTTTTTTTCCCCAAGCAGACAATGATGATTTTTACTAAAGATTCGCTCTCTTATTGTTGCCGTTCGCCTGTGACCTCTGACCTTGTCTCCGGAGCTCGTTCTTCACAGCCTCGACTCCTCCCTTCTTCTCGATGAAGTCGTAGATGACTTTGGACGTTTCTCTGTCTTTGAGCTGCGCCTCCGAGATCCCGCACATGTCGAACAGGTTCTTCAGCTCTGGGTCCAGGTTATTCAGCTGAAGGTGCACGAGTCAGAAGGTGAATCACACATTAGTCGCATATTAGAAACATTAAAAGTAGTGCGAGTTCTCTTGAGCGTTGTCCTGGTTTCTATTTAAGCTACAGTCGTTGGGTGCCCTCTAGCGGCCGTCAAGGAGAAATGCAGTGTGCCTTTGATTAAAACAATGCAAACGTGTTATTATTAAACTATTTGCTAAGATATGTTTCCATACAAGCAAGAAAGGTACTGTACATACTCCCATACTACACAAACACAGATAGTCAAATCATTACTTCAAATGGGACTTTGAGATTTTTTGTTTTCGTAAAAAAGATAGTTTTAGTTAAAAGAGTAATAAACTACATTAACAAGACAAAGCAGACATACTGTACATGTTTAGTAAGCACATGCAACAACACAAAAACATTGTGTAACTGTCTATTTATCTACATGTCTAAGCTGTTTAGTGAAAGCCTCATACATTGTTTGGGGTTTAATGTCCTCCGTATTGAATTCCACTCTCTGGCTCCTCTCACAAACCAGGATCACTGACGTAAAGTGTATTTTTTATTTAACTTGACCTTGTTTTCTCGTCTTGTTTTCATTTATAACAAAAGTTACAATATTACAACCGGTTCTTTGAGTCCCGGATGATGGAGGGGATCATTCAGTGGTTTTGGCGGTCCATAGGCATGAAATTGAAACTGTGCTAACTTTATGACAAACCCTGTCCCAGTCCTATCAGAATAGTCAAATTAGTCACGGCCATTCCGATAAATATTTGCAGCTCTAACTGTGACACTGTGTTTCCGCAGTGAGAGTCTGAGATGTTTTGAACTCGAGGACACAACAGAGGCCTATTGTTGGTTACATCACACTCTCCGCTCTCAATTGTGTCAGAGCTGAGGACAGAACTCACATCAAAACCGGTGTTCGGGTCCCAGCCCACGTGACCAATGTGTCTGCAGAGGAAGAAAGAGAGGGTTAGCGGGGTTAAGCAGACTCATACAGTTACAGTGCAATCACAAAGGACTTTCAGACTTCAAGACTGCAATTACATTTGTGAATATTTCAAAGTTAACTCGCAGATCAGAGCCCATTTCAGGATGGTTTCGTCCAGTGCAAAGTGTGCAAAAATACAGTGGCTTACCAAAGTAAGAGGAACTTTTCCACATTGTGTCACGTCGCAACCACAAACTAAACTGTAAAATAAAATGATGTTGTATTGGCCTTTTTTTGTGAAAGAGCAACACAAAGTGGCACACAATTGTGAAGTGTAAAAACACTGAAAAGTGCAGTGTGCAAACGTATTCTTCCTGAGTCAATACTTTGTGGAACTGACTTTCTCTGCAATTATCGGCGAGTCTTTTAGGGTTTGTCTCTACCAGCTTTGCTCACCTACAGACTGGCATTTCTGGGCCGTTCTAACACATGAACATGTTTAGTTTTCAAGTATTCCATTGTAGCTCTGGCTTTATGTTCAGGGTCGTTGTCCTGCTGAAGGTGAACCTCTCAGTCTCAGGTCTTTTGCAGGTTTTCTTCCATCGCCTTGTATTTGGTTCCATCCATGTTCCAGAGGTATGAATACTTTTTCAAGCCTTTCACAAGAATTCTACTATATCGACTTCTTTTTCTCTAAATGACATATATATATATCATATATATTATATTTTTATATATACACACATATATACACACACATACATACATGTATGTATGTATGTATGTATTATTATAATATTATATGTGTATATAATATTATATGTATGTATATATATAGGTATTAATATTATATATGTATGTATATATATATAATATAATATATATATATATATATATATATATATATATATATATATATATATTATATATATATATATATATATATATATATATATATATATATATAATATATTATATATATATATATATATATATAATATATATATATAATATGATGTGTATATATATATGTGTATGTGTATGTGTATGTGATGTGTATGTGTATGTTATGTATATATATATATATATATATATATATATATATATATATATATATATATATATATATATATATATATATATTATATATATATATATATATATATATATATATATATATATACAACACACACACACACACACACACACAACACACACACACACACACACACACATATACATCATTTGAGCTGTAAATGGCTGAATAAATATCAGCTTTTACACAATGGAAGTCATCATTCTTTGCACGTTTTTTTTAAAATTCCATCTCATGTTTTACGTGCTCATTCTTTTGAAAAATAGCTTACTGGGATTTTTATGCTTAAGGATTATAATAATCAGTGGCACAAAGTGGTTTTCAATGTTATAATTCCTCGTACTTCAAAATGAGCCAAGCTGTCAAAAACATTAGTTAAATCAGGACCACTATACATCAGAGCGTCTCAAAACTTTTTTTGGAGCGCCCCCCCTTGGGAGAGAAAAAAAAAAAAGTATCCACGCCCTTGATTGTTGCCTCAAAAGCGCACAAAGCCACCAAAACCTGCCGCTGGACCTCTGCTCCCAGTCGCCCGCCGCTCTGATGCTAATGAGCGAGTCCACGTACGTCAGCTCCTCAGACAGAGCCTTCATTGTCGCTAGTGTTTACTGCTGCTGTCCACTGTCCAATAGAACTCCCCCCCCCCCCTTCTGCCTTCACCTCTAACCCCCGACAAAATCCCAAAGCAGAAAACGAAACCGAGCGCGTGCGCAACCGGAGCCCGCAACGGCGCGTCAATGACCAAACTCGGACTTACTGGAAGTTGCTGGGCGTTCCGATGTCCGCTTTGGTCAGTTTCTTCTTCTTGCCTTTGGTCTTCTTGTCCTTCCTGTTGAGCGCGCTGTGGCTGAGCATGTTGTTGAGGTGGTAGGGCTGCTGGACTTGGGGGGGCTGCTGCTGCTGCTGCTGCTGCTGCTGGTGGTGGTGGTGGTGATGATGGTGGCTGTGGGAGTTGTGAAAGCGAATGTTGTTGATCTCCGGGTTCTTGATGTCCACTGTGGCCATAGGCAGCGCCGGACCTACACACAGCACATACAGCACAGCGACGCAGGGAGGAGGGGTAGTGGTGTGTGGGGGGGGGACGGGGACATCGGGAGCGGTAGGAAAAAATTATTAACATGTTCTGAACGCGTTAAGTGTTGTGCAATTGTTTATCTCATACTTCTATATCTTTTGGAGAGTGGAAAAAACAACTGAAAAATGTAGTGTAGTCGCAGTAGTGAGTAGGTAGAGGCAGTACAGAGGCAGTTTGAAGTACCGACAACAAGGGGTGGGACAGGAAGCGTTTACATTTGGCTGCTCCAAAAAGCGGTGCTACAGTGACAACAAACATTAAATAAAAAAACCTAAAAATTATGATGCAAAAATTGTCAACTGGACCACAATAAATACATGATAAATGATGGCAATATCTCATCTTGCCTCATTCGTGCAGCCCCAATGTTGTGGCTCATCTCGATCCAACGAACACACAAATCAAAGCTTGTTAGGCCTCATTATTCTAATCAGTTATTTCCTATCATTTCTTCAACTACCACACACTTCGGCATTAGAGCTGCAATTCACTATATTTTCCCTTTTTTCCTTATCGTTTTGCTGCAATTTCCAAAAAAAATAAAATAAAAATTCCCACAACAAAATGTTCAAATATGAGTAGAAGAGAGCTATAAATACAAATAGTTGTTTTAAAGATAAGCAAAATTAGAAAACCTTGTCAGTTTATTGTTATAAGAACAGTTATAAAGTGATGTTTGGCCACTTCTATGGTCAATTTTACAGTCCATTTCCTTTTTCAGCACCCTAATGTTCAATAAAAAGGTTGAGTAAAATCCTGAGTAATGAGAGGCCAAACAAAACTAGTCAATGGTTTGAGCAAATCCACAATAGACTCTTGTTGATGGTTTTCGAGGGCAACTGTATCGAATACTTCATGCACGTGGTTTGAGTGTCACATTTGATCCGTCTGCTCTGGGCGTTTAATGATTCATCTCAATATTAATGTCCTCCTCTTCGCTCTGAGCTGCTCGGTCCACAATTTCTTCATAAAATGCATCAGGCGAACGCTAATCCATTGATAATCCCAGAATAAATCCCGTCTCCCCGCGAATCATAGACCACAGGACCGCAGAAGTCCCCCGAGGCCTGGGAGTACGGGACTGAGTGGGCGCCTTATTAAAAAACTGCACGGGGTTGGCCTGGTTAAGAAAGCACTGAGTTATGCAAAAGCAGAAATGAGAGGAAGTTTAAGCAGCAGAGAAAGTTAGGGTGAACGCTCCTGGGGAAAATCTGAACAGATGTTGAAGTTATCTTTCACGTGAGATTACTGTACAAAGTGTAAAGCTTAATATAGCAACAGAAGGGAAACTGGAAAGCTGGTTAGTTATCTGGCAGCTGGCAACTTCATGAAGCGTACTATGAAAATGTATTAAGGGAGTAACTGTTCTTGCTTTGCCTGCGATGCTGCGCAGTATTACATCTACCAACATCTTGCAATTCGTCCATCATTTACACACGTTTCTGTCGCTGAAAAATACCTTTAAAAACAAGTATTCGCACGGATTTGACCTGTAACTTGCCTTGCTGGTGACATTTGCTTGTTTCCATGGAGATAAAACAATAACATTTCCATGCCACATTTAAAAATTCAAAATGAATACAATTTTGTATTGATTTAACGCATTTATTCAAGTTTTGGTTTCTAAAATTTGAATCAAACTGCCTTTATTAAAAATTCAAAAACAACAATTGTCATTTCTGTGTGTGAGTAATGTAAAAAATAACTAATAGAAAGGAAATGCTGGCTGAATTAGTGAACTATTGGTTACTCTTTGAGCAAACGGTGAGTAACCCCGGACGCACTCGGGCCTTTTGTCGCTGGTGTGAAGACGATCAGGGCAAGCATCTTCGGGACAAAGGGACCGAGAAGTGAGAAGAATGAGGCGCCTCCCACAGAAGCCGACGCAGCCCTCATTCATGTCTACGGTTTCAGCTCGAATGTCAGAAAGAGAGAGTTTACCCAGCGACTCGCATACAAACGCACAAACACACAAACACTACGGGTTTGTCCAGCCTGATAATTTTGTTGGCCTCAGTGAAATGTGTGCTCGAGTCACTTTTTCTACGGGTGATTTATTTTTTTGCAATGTGCGTTATGTGCAGTCATTTGTTTCTCCAAATATGCAACAAATTCCTGAAACACTTTGTTGAACCCACCATCTCCTTTTAAGTAAAATTCAAGCACATGCGCACCACTAGACATGTTTTGTACGTTATTTAGAGTGCGTCGGGACCCATTTCTTGTTCTATAACTGTCGTTTTTCTCATCATAAATGTACACACATTTCATTCCATAACTTTTCCATTTAGCCGAGTCTATGAACAAAAAGAACAAAAAGTCTAACAGCACGTCCACATTTATGTAAACTTTGTCTTTCTGTGCTTTCTTTCCCACTTTTCTTTCCAACCTCCTAATATAATCGACATTTAGATAATCGTGTGCGTATTGTTTTAAAAAGATCTCTGCCACAGAAAGAGCGGCTCAAAAATGAAAAATGGCTTACTGCATGTTGAAAACGTTCAAATAAAAAAGGGAAAAACGGTGATATTTCTGCTTGTTTGTGCTTCATTTGACTGATGACTAAACCAAAACTCCTACGTTTAAATGCATGTTTTAACGCATTTCTGTTGGATTTACATTATATATATATCGTTCATTTCTGTCCACTGCCAACTACAGTCGCAGTAATGGGACAGGAAGAGCATAAGAATTTGCAATATCACAGCGCCAGAAGGCTAACGAATAAAGAAATCCCTGTTGTCATCAATTAAACGACTAAATCTCAATTCTGATGAAAGAAGAGGTGTATTTTTCAAACTAATGACATTGTCTTTGGCGTCACCACTTATTTTACCCGTTTGAGACAATCAAAACAAGCTCACCTGTGGCGTGGTGAGGATTACGGATTAGACCCAAAGAGAGGCTCCGCAGGGTTTAAAAGGAGCAGCGCGGAGCATGTGGTCTGCATATGGAGCAGATGGACTTCCTGCTGACCAGATTAACTCGCAGCCCTCGCTACGCTGCCGGTACCGCGGCGACACAACCGCTGCCGTTCAACTGCTAATGTGTACTTCGACTATAGTCATTATAAACCCAAATGAACCAAGCGGAGTTAAATACTGTGCAAATAAAAGTTGAGAACGAACGGAAAAAGAAATGTAGAGGTAAAAAAACAAACAAAAAAGACCAATACTGTGGGTAAAGCTTTAACATACCATTTCTAGGGTCACTCCTTTTCTCTGCAAAAAACAAATTACACCGATTATACGAAGCTGCATCAAGACACGAGCTTAAGAAAATAAAAGGTTTAAGAAGAACGAGGAGAAGGCAAGAGCTGAAAAATGGTGTGTTAAAGCTGGGTTAGTTAAGGAGACGAAACCTGATAGAGGTGCAGATATTTGGAAGGGCGTGTTAAGAAGTTAGGATGGAACTTTTTTTTTGCACGTGTTTTAATGAGACTTTGCCGCAATCAACAAAACATTTAACAAATTTCAACTGAATGTAGATTAAATTGCAAATTCAAAAAAGGTAAAAATGGCTATGATGACAATGATAATCAATTGAAAATACAATCAATAGTTGTGTATCAAGTCATGGAAAGTGTAGTATTAGTATTGTTAGCTTCGTTAAAGTCAAAGCAGAAGTGATGCAGGCGTCCAGCCCTTGAAACGTACCTGTTTTCCTTTGTCTGCGATTGAGGAGGTCATTGATGGCGGCTCGGAACCTCTTTGCCTCCTCTTCGCTTGCAAAGTTCAGGCCGATCTGACTGGTCTGGACACGCGAAGGGGACAATGTGTCAGTCAGTACAATACAATAAAACTAAACTATTGATATGTTTGTGTTTGGTGAAAGGCAAAAGACTCACATCTCCTGCAAACGTGATAAAGTAGGATCTGGGGCTGCTTATAGAAAAGTTGTGGTAGAGCTCCTGTTCGTACATCGTTTTTCCTTCCTGGAGAAATCAAAATGGGAAATATTACACAATGGAAACTGAACTTTTCGGAAATACAATTGTGAAAGTGTGTCTTTGTGTGAATTTAATCATTGAAATGTAAATTGTTTATTGCGTCAATGCAAAGTGCAGCCCGATCATTAGTGGATAGTAAAGCACCGGGGAATTAATACATTGGAGTTGAATACTTGCAGATTACCTTTAAATCCTTGTTTTCAGCGTAGTTTTTAACCACCACCGTGTCATAATAAGCAAAGATGATAGAACACTAGTGCACCAAGTTGAGGGCAATGTTTTTCTTAACATGTGTGTGTTTAATAGTTAACCAAAAGCCAGCAGCTCTACTGCATTTGGTTCCAAAGAAGCAGTTTGACCCAAAGGACAACAGAAAGCTCATCAATAAAAATGTAGGCCCCTCGGCTACACTACAGGCCTTCTGTGAACAAGATCATTCTGTGATGGGATTGTGAACAAAAACCCTTGTTCATAGGTTTGTATACTGTACATTTCTGTATATTCTAGTACAGCAAGAACATACTTAAAGTACATACACAAATATCATTATTTCAATGCTATTTGAATGAAGTCCCTGGAGGAACAATGAATTTGCCAATAAAGCACAAGAGTGTCCAACAGAGGAGTGTCAAATTACTGATATATAAACCTTATACTTCAGTTGTTTGCTGATATTGCAATAACACCATAGCCAGTCTCAGATTCTTATTACTTGGAGGACATATTTAGAATCCAATATAGTGCAAAGTCATTGGATTAAAATGGACCATATTGGTATTAATCAGATTTTAAAATGGCAGGAGCCAGACTTCCATATTGATTACACTTTTTGTACCCTGAAAAATCTTTAAAAAAAAGGCACATTCACAAATGCTTGATTATTTTCTTCTTCTTCTTTTCTTTTTCATTTTAGCTGCCCCCATATCTGTACTAAATATTTATTGGCCTATATAATGTGATGTCCTCTGAAACAATGCAATTGGTCGTCTTTGCGTTCTAGAATACCGTTACGTCTGCATGTGTTGAATCTGATCATTAAGATAGTTTACATTACGATCCTGCTATATTTGTTCTACCACACCTCAGACCTACTGCACAAAAACGCTGCGTCGTCATCTGGCCTGAACCGTGCACCCTGCCGCCCTGGGCACCCACCTTGATGTCGAACACTCGGATGAAGTAGGACCTCTGGGGGTTGTCTTTGACCAGGCAGGCCACGCCGCAGCATCTCTTCACCCACGTGCAGCTGCGATCCGCCGCATAGACCTGGACCACGGCCGAGCACAAAGACTGCAAACACACACACAGGCAGAGGAGAGGGCGCTGAGCCGGGAAACGACAAATCAGCACTGAAGAAAGGCTTTAATGTGAGCGCCGAGAGGTGAACGTGACTGCGCACAGCAAACTCATTTACATTCACCAGAAACGCACCAAACAGACTAATGTAAGGGAAAAGGGACTGCGCTGCATGTTCTTAATGATGGGATTTAAAACGAAAGCGCACAAGTGGGACTGCAGACACTGGCCATGCATGAAGAATCGAGAAAAACAAATGTAGTATTTGTAAGTAACACTAGTAATTTAATGTACGGACCATGTTGAGGTTAGATTGTGTGGAAACTTCGTATTTGACACTTTTCAGACAACAAAAGGCCTTGAGAAATAACATTCTGTTTCCCCCCCCCAAAAAAGCAAGAAGATTCCTGGAGTTATCTACATATTTTTAATTTCCTGTTGCGCTTTCATAACACTGTTCAAACATTTGCCCAATTCACCCTCAGCATCTTATATTTTTCCTCATATTGATCAGTCACAATTTTAGATTTTGCGCCAGAAAAAACAAAAACAAAAAAGCATTTAGAGTAAACTCATTAAACAAGACAGACTTTAATGACATTTAACACACAAAAAAAAAAAAAAAGTCACACAAATGTCTCTCTCCAAACATGCATTAGCTGTAGACCTGTCATTTTTCTATGTTTTGCTAGCACGAGTGCATTGAAATAAAAGAAGCTTGAGCTTTGCAAGAAATAAAAACTACTGGATTTTGTTATGAATGTTCAGCCGATGCGGTAAATAAGTTAAATCTAAAGAACTACTAGTTTGTCAGTGTGCGTGTCACTATATCTCAGTTAGTCATAATTCAATCATCGAAACATTGCAGCTCAGAGCTAAAATGTTCTTTTATGTGCCCAGATGCTCTCAACCCATCTGTGGACGTGTTCAATCCTTTAAAACTGCACGTGTGTCTGAAGAAACGGAAACAGAGCTGCTCAAAACGAAGATGACATTTACATCTGACATGGTGTTTGTCAATGAAATTCAATTTACAAAAAGGTCTTCAAAAAAAAAGGCATGAAAAAAAGAACAAAAAGATGTTTCATGATAAGAGTATCATTTCATTCATCTTTTCGAGGAAGCTGGATTAGTTTACAATGTAAGAATAGTCTTTTTTTTTTATGTAGGGGAGTTTACTGGTAACACAAGACGATGAAGTGGGTTATAGCCAAATCCAAGAGGGTTTTATGCCTGGCTTTGCCTTTGTGGCAGCTGTAAAGAAACACTGCCGGTAAATTCATCAAGGAGAAAGCAGTTTTACATCAAGAGTTTTTATGCTTGTGGCACTTTCCAGTTGGGGAAAATCTTTTCTTAGACAGCCCACAAAAAAGGTTATTTTCTTTAATTAGCGTCAAAGATTTGGGTGTGTACATGTTGAATAATAACGTTGCAAATGTGTTTTTTGATATAAAAATAAATACGTTTTGAATTAAAAAGTAATTAAATAATAGCTTGCCTTTTACTCAAAATGTAATTTCTACCGCGTTTGAATGATTTGGTAGGAAAAAAATCTAATTGTGATTACGTTTGAAATGAACACATTCATTTGAGGTGCACATTCTAAAGATGCTCAGGAGAATCACAAGCATGTGAGAAAAATAGTTTGCAGAGGTCACAGAACAACAGGAGTAGCTGGTTTTAAGCATAAGCCCCCGGGGGAAATGGGATATTTAGTTGTTTACACAGGAAGTATTGCCAGAACGATAGCTGCCTTTTTGACCATAAAAGTAGAAATTATAATTCAATTCCAATAAATCTTGCAGACCTACTTTCAAATCAATTTAAAAGCAGCACTGTGTAAGATTCCTGGATGACTCTGTGGAGACAGTTACCGGCAAACAAGATCATCAGTTTCATGCCACTATTTGGAATGTTGGAGGCAAAGTAAAAAACATCTCCATGGAGACGAGCAGGTGCCCTTTGCCAGAAAAGTTACAAGACAAATCTGTGAAGAGACAAAGCCCCAGCAAGTGTGCGTTCAAGGTTTTTAGAGGGATAAAAGCAACTGTAATGAAGTAAATGCCTTTTCTATCTGCGTTTTCCCTGAAACCTTACGGGCTGGGGCTTTAACAAAAACCCATCACCTTGATTGCTGCTTGACAGGAAATGCCTGCCATCCTCAGCACTATCTAATCCAAATTGGCCTGCTCCATTGTGAGGTCTGCAGGTTTTTAAACGGAGGTCACGCCGAGTTAGCGCTTCTCTCTGAATATTTCTGCAGAGCAACGTCGTTCTTCGTATCTCTCCACAGCGAGGAGAGAAGGAAGGGGAAACGCCAGAGGGCATGTTGTTTCCTGGTCTGAGATTTACAAGGGAGAGGTCAAAGGTGTAACGGCAAAACACTTACCAGCATCACAAGGGACGGGTCTTAGGTCGCACGTTAAAAGCCCCAATCAGGACTTTTGAGGGCTCGCACTGGAGGGAAAGTATGCAGCAGTAAACACAAACACACTCCAGCCGCCTCAAAGTGACAAACCACAAACACGACAATGGCACTCTCAACTTCCATCTTACTGGTATGCATTTTGCCAGTTTGCAGTGCAGAAAGGATGTTATTCTCACATAATCAGGTACTCCGAATCCAAGCGCTGTTAAAAAGCTGTCAAAGTAAGGCCAGTGAGATGATGAATAATAATAATAATTTTAAAAAAAACACAATTTGCAAGGCCAAACACAAAGGTTGGAGCAAATTGTTTTCAGGGTATAAAATGTCCTCTGTAAATACCAAAAGATACATGGAATTGCATTACGTGAAAACTTGCCAACCCAGCAATGTAGAGCACAACAAACATTTTCTGGAATGCTTGTGATTCTAGTTTTAGATATGGATTCTCAGATTTTAAACTGCACTGTGAACTGGAGTTACATATTTTGCCTACGTGCATTTAAAAAGGTGCACAATGTAACTTTTATGGTGGAGGGTCGTCATGGAGATGTTATAATTACCTTGGTGGGAATGTTCTTGTTTGAATTCAACTTAAATATCTCACATTTTTACAATTACAGGTGGTTTTATCACTTGAAAACATGCACTCTTACATGCACTCTTACAGATCTGACCTGCAACTTGACCTGGTGCTCGACTCCTTGCAAGTTTTAAGTCAAGTACCCACTGCCAGGAAAAGTTACATAATGCACCTTTAAGCAGTAGCAGTTTAACAAATCCAAATGGCATATTGGGCAAGTCATACACCACTGCATCCCTGCATTAGCTTCCATATCTTGACAATTCATTATAAACATACTTTAGACATATCGATGACGCACAGTCAAGTCTAATACACGTTTCTCTGGGGTTTATTTTTGGGCAAACCGAGGATGTCAATAGTCATGTTTGTATTTTAGACATTGGCCTGTAAACACAGCCACTACTTTACTGCGCACAATATCAAGCAGCTCATTTCCCCTTCTGTGTATTGAACCAGCTTTTAAACAGGTTATAGCAAATCATCACCGATCAGATCAGCATCTGTTGAACTATGAATGATAAAAAGTAGTAGATAAGTAAATCAAATAGTTAGAATGTGTGTATTATACGGTCTTGGGGGAGGTTATTTGCAGCTTGAACCAATGCAACAGACAGAATGCTGCATAACAGCGGCGTGTGATTCCGTGCACCTGCGGGTAAAGCCCGAGTGCAGGTGGTAAACAAACTTACGGCACATTTCCTGCCCAGGTAGCTGAACAGGCACTCGTTCTCCTGCGGGGTCAGCAGGATGGAGCCCACGTTCACGGCCCTGCGCGGCGGATGGTGGCTGTTCATGGCGTCCCCCGGAGTCTTTGCAAATTCAATCCACCTCAAACGGGTGAACTTATTCCCGCACGGGCTCAGCAAACACCGCTAATTACGCCAAATCCATGCGGGCTGCAGTCGCTCCTCCGGCCTGCAACCCGATCATCTCTCCTTCACTTCGCACCGATACTCTCCGGGGCTGGAGGTGGTGGAGGGCGGAGGGGGCACGGGGTCCGACCGGGACGTGTTCCTGCTCAGAAAGTATCCTTAAATGTCCCGGCTAAAAGCGAAATGTAATATGGTTGTCTGTTTAGTCTCAGTGGAAGATTATCCTCCCAACTTTCATGAGAAAACTCCGGTAGCTGCAGTAGCTATGCGTATATCCAACATGGCAGCGGGGCGGAAGGAGCCACTTTAAAAAAGAGGAGAGGGGGGATTCTTGGAGCAAACTTTGGGAATGTTGCCACGATACTGCAAACTAAATTTTAATGTCAAGTGAAAACATGGTATGTTATTTGTCGAGCTGTATTATAGGCTTGAAAACTGTATGTAATTTCAGTTTTGTTGAATAATGTGAAGCCAAATTCCCGTTGCTATGGGAAGTGGTGCGGTCCGAATGGAATGCAGCTCTGCGGAGGGAAGGCGGGGATGCGGAGCGTGACGTAGAGGGGCCAGAGGAGGACGTAACGTGATAACTAAAATGAACTTGAGGTTTTTCTTTTAATATTGTTGTGGACAGTGTTTTGAAAGAATATACTTTGAAATATAGGCCTACTGTATTCCGAATAGCATTGTTATAAATTAAGTGCCGTGAAAACAGCGTTATGATTGTTGCACCATTTGTGTTTTTTACGAAACACAACAAGAGCGGTGTTTTCTTACCAATTCTGGGAAGTTTGAAGTCTACATAAATGATTGTGTTTATAACGATGTATTCCGTTGATTTTAGGAAACTAACTTCCCCATGTTTGCGCTAAGTATCTCACTAATGCGTTCTCCAACTCATGCACGTTCCGCGCATTTAAATATGTAATGCAAACATTTAACATTGTATAGAGGGCCGATAACACAAAGTGGGCGGAGCCCACTCAAAAACAACAAAAGGGCCCGTCAGTGACCAGGGACCCACACCATGACGTGAAACGCGAGCGCTTTCCAAAAATGTTTAGTTTATGATAATGGTGTAAGTCGAAGCTCCAGGTTCAGAAAGAGATTTACAGAGAGAAGTTGTACATGTACAACCTCATTTTATGTAGAACTAGGGAAGGATATTTTTCTGAAATAATTGGAAGCTGTAGAAGCCTGTAGTAACAACTTGCGTGTCCTGTTTGCCACAGTAAACTGATTAAACAAACCCTCCAGCTCAGCTGCCGTTAGAACTCATTTCCACATCCAAGTGTAATGAGTTTGCATTATTCTTTAATGACAAAGTTCAGGGCATTAAAAATGCTATAAATTCTACAATGCAAAAAATAACCCTCAAACCACCTACACACTTTGCACCTGTAACTGACAAAACTGTCCAGGAGATCATCACCAGTCTGAGTTCATCTACATCACACCTGGGCATTTGCGGGGCCCTCCTTCCCCGGGATCATATGTGTTTTACTCTTAGTTTCTTTTATTTTTAACTGTCTTGGCGCTGTAACATGTGTCTGCACTTGTGTCCTTAATAAAGATAACATGAAATTAATGAATAATAGATTCAGTAGACAGTATTTTACAGAAAAAATGCTTATAATGATAAGAATTTTTACACCAATGATCGCGGGCCGGCCCTCCGCCACTCGCCTGGATTCCAATATGGCCCTCGAGGGAAAATAACTGCCCACCCCTGATCTACATGCTGCCTCGATGTGTTACCCACCAGATTTCTAAAGTCTGTGCTGAACAGTGTTTTAGCATCACTAACTCACAAAGTTAACATGTCGCTACAATCTGGAACATTCCCAATTTCTTTGAAAACTGCGGTCATAAAGCCTCTCCTAAAGAAGAGCAGTCTTGATGCCGCAGTACTGAGTCATTACCGGCCCATCTCTAATCTGCCATTTTGGGGCAAAGTCCTTGAAAAGGTTGTTTACCAACAGCTCACTGATTTCCTCTTAATAAACAACTCATTTGATGTTTTCCAGTCAGGTTTTAGACCTCATCACAGCACTGAGACTGCTCTTGTCAAGGTGACAAATGACATCCACCTGAACACTGACACGGGCAAAGCCTCAGTCTTGATTTTGTTGGATCTGAGTGCTGCTTTTGACACTGTCGATCATGGGATACTTTTACAGAGACTAGAGGACTGGGTGGGCATCACTGGCACTGCGCTAAACTGGTTAAAGTCCTATCTGGAAGACAGCATGTACTTTGTTGAAATTGGTAACTGTGTCTCAGACCAGATGCCCCTGACCTGTGGGGTGCCCCAAGGGTCAATCCTGGGACCCCTTCTATTCAACCTCTACATGCTGCCGTTAGGTCAGTTGATACGCAGCGAGAATGTGTCCTATCACAATTACGCAGACGACACTCAAATCTATGTTTCACTGACGGCAGGTGAATATGGACCAGTGGATTCACTCTGTCACTGCATCCAACAGATCAGTGTGTGGATGCAAAACAACTTTCTCCAGCTGAACTCAGACAAGACTGAAATCATCGTCTTTGGCCCACAGAAACAAAGAGAAAGTGTTAACAGTCACCTCCAGAGTCTCGCTCTAAAACCTACAAATCAAGTTAGAAATCTGGGGGTAATAATGGACTCAGACTTGAATTTTAACAGCACCATCAGATCAATAACATCAGCAGCTTTTTACCATCTGAAAAACATTGCCAAAATCAAAAGTATAGTGTCTAAGACCAGACCTGGAGAGACTTATCCATGCGTTTGTCTCTAGTAGATTAGACTACTGTAACGGCCTGCTCACGAGCCTCTCCAAACGAGCTGTAAAACAGCTGCAGTACATCCAGAACGCTGCTGCTCGGGTCCTGACTAGAACCAGGAAGTACGATGACATTAGTCCTGTGCTCAGGTCTCTGCACTGGCTCCCTGTGGCTCAGAGAATAGACTTCAAAGCAGCTCTGCTTGTATACAAGTCTCTCCATGGCCTAGCACCAAAGTACATCTCGGACATGTTAGTGCCATATGAACCATCTCGGACTCTGAGGACCTCAGGGACCGGCCTCCTGCTGGTGCCCAGAGTCAGGACTAAACATGGGGAATCTGCGTTTCAGTTTTATGCAGGTAAAATCTGGAACAGTCTTCCTGAGGATGTGAGAGAGGCCGCTACTCTGGCAATGTTCAAATCTAAACTAAAAACTGTTTTGTTTGGCTGTGCATATGACTGAAATGCTTTTCTTTGCACTCTTCTCTTTTATGTCTTGAACTATTATTTTGTGATTTCTGCCATGTCTTTGTGATTTTAATGCATTTTTTCCTGTTGTGTGAACCACTTTGAATTGCCTTGTGTACAAATTGTGCTCTACAAATAAACTTGCCTTGCCTTGCCTTGCCTGTGATATTTGAAAAATGGGAAACATTGTTTTCGCATTGGGATATTTAGGCCTGAGCCCCAGCAGGGCGTAGGGCCTATTGGTCCTGCAACGTTGCCTTAATTCCACCCCACGGTGACTTCAGCTCTTTGAGCTCTACTTTCAACCCCTCAACATGCTTAAAAACTCACAAAATGTTGCCCAAAATTCAGAATTGGCAAAATCTTTTGGTTTTTTATAAGGTTACGGTTGTCATAACTGTCGTAACTGCCTATATGACAACACAATGTATAATTGAATTCATATTAAATCAATATTAGACAAAATGTCTCCGTCCAAATAGAGCTAGGGATTGCTATGGCAACGGTACTAATTTCATAAACATGTTTAATTTGAGTGATCACGATTCTGGACACAATATTTAAAAGCTGGATGATTAAATTGAAAAATACAACAATGCTGTTTCTTCTGCTATTTCAGCTCTAATTTAACATTCTGAACATGCTCAATAACTCACAAAATGCTGCCCAATATTTTGTTTTTAGTTTGTTTTTAGTTTGTCCAAAAATATATATTGTGGCCACGCCCCCTGACTAACCATACGTCCGCCATCTTCGGTAGCGTTGCAACTGTCCAACCGAACATGCGCGCGAAAAGAGTCCTCATGCCCTCCAAAAATACTAAAGACACTGGTATCATGCAGAGCCAGTGAGTGAGTGGGCAAGCTCGACAGGATGGTGAATGACATAACCTTTACAAAAAAAACAATCAAACCACATTCTGATTACTCGTCAACTGAGCTATACCCAAAACACTATCTCTTTTAAAAACTATGATATGACCAGAAAGGTCAATAAACCTAGTCAGCGTCCAAAGAAAAGAGTTTCTTACCATGACTGGTCAGTGAAGACCCTTGATGTGTGAGACACACGCTGCTGCTCACAAAAGCAGACTTTTCACGACAGATGAACGCACTCGACTGAAGTCAACTGAACATGACTGAACTCAACTCGAGAATGAGAGGACTTGGGACAGGTTGGACTACTCATTGAACTAAAATGCAGTTAAGATAAATATAGCTTACACATTTTGCTAAAAAATGATAAAACATTTATCACAGAATATAGCAAATTTTTTAGGTTTATAATTTCACTTCCTGTTTGTAATTGATGACATCACACTAGGAGATTACCCAGCAAACACTGAGTGCCACAATTTTTTTTATTTGACAAATAAAAATATAAAGGAGCGACTTTATTTTATTGAATTCATGTTTGAAGGATCAAAAAAGTTGTTTTTTTGATCTTCATAAATTCTGCATAAACTTTGACTGGAATGAGTATCCCTAGTGTGTCATTTTCCACAGATTTCTAAAGTTTTCTCCACAATTGCCTGCTCAATTGATGTAAAACTATAATGTATATATTCATCAGGTATAAATATACCAAATAAAGTCAAAATAAAAAAAATCTTAAAAACCTTTCATTTGCACTTTAATGTAAAGGAGGGTCTCTAAAGTGATGGTGTGTTACTTTTAATGGCGGTTGACATCCTACCTAAAAGGTGCGTTTACCGCCACCTACTGTAGTTGTACGTCTTCAGAAAAAAAGAAGAGAGACAGCGATAGCGAGAGAAAGAGAGAGAGCCTCTAAAGTGATGTTTTAGAATCTTGGCTTCATGACACTGTATCCTGACATCACAAAGGTTACGGTACGTCTTCAAAGTATGTGTTTTACGCTAAACCGAAAAAAGAAAAAAGGAGAGAAAGCGTGAGAGAAAGAGAGAGAGAAAGAGCCTCTAAAGTGACGTTTTAGAATCTTGCCTTTATGACACAGAATCCTGACGTCACAAAGATTAAGTACGTCTTCAAAGTATGTGTTTTACGCTAAATTGTAAAAAGAAGAAAAGGAGAGAGAGAAAGCGAAAGAGCGAGAGAGAGAAAGAGAGAAAGAGCGTCTAAAGCGACGTTTTAGAATCTTGGCTTTATGATACTGAATCCTGACATCACAAAGGTTACGGTCGGCATAACAACCGTAACTGCCTGTATGATAACAAACATAATTTAATTCATATTAAATCAATATTATAGGCACACACGTCTCTCTCTTTCTCTCTCGTTTTCTTTTTTTTTTCTCTCTCGATCTTTCACTCTCGCTCTCTTCTTCGCTATCTTTCACTCTTTCTCTTTTTTTGTACGATATAGCGAAACACATACTTTGAAGATGTATCACTACAGAAGACGTACGACTAAAGTGGGTGGCGGTGAATGCATCTTTTCAGTTGGCTGCCGTCCATTGAAAGCAGCAACAGCAGACACAACAACACAACAACAACAACAACAACAACAACAACAACAACAACCCTCTACTGGAGCTGGTGCAGGAAGCAAGTCTAAAGAATAAAGTCTAAAGATGGATACCAACCGCCATATAACACCACCAAAAAGAAGTTGAGACACAGTTGAGACTCCTTCTCGCGTCTTTCTTTCTCTCTCTCTTTCTTCTTTCTCTTCCTCTTTTCGCTCTGTCTTTCTCTCCTCTCTCTCTTTTCTAGCTTTCTCTTTCTTTCGTTCTTTCTTTTCTTTCTTTTCTATCCCTTTCTCTCTCCTTTTTTATGGTATAGCGTAAAACACATAGTTTGAAGACGTACAACTACAGTAGGTGGCGGTAAATGCACCTTTCGGCTGCCAACAGCCATTAAAAGTAACAACAATAAGAACAACAGCAACAACAACAACAACAACAGCAACAGCAACAACAACACATCAATATTAGACTAAATGCCTGTCCCAATAGAGCTATGGTAACGGTGCTAGTTTTTCATAATTTCAAAGTTCATAAACAACATGTTTCATTTCAGTGCTTGAGTTGATAAAAAAACCTAAAACATTTAGGTGCAGATTGGCCAATGCTTTTTCCAATTGAAAGTTAAAAGAATTATGTGCGGTGTAAAAACGTCAAGCACCGTGGTCCAGGGGGGAGTTGGACATCAAAAGTTATCCAATTTATTTTGAAAGCCACAAACTGTATTTCAGAAATGTCCCAAATTTTAAATTTGCTGCCATTTGCACACCCAAAGTCTGAATTGCGTAAAATTTGAAACAGTTGTTAAACCCTTCGCAATAAAACCTACTTAAAGTTAGAAAAAAAACAATTGGTGGGATAGTGCCCCCTACAGAGCGAAATAAATTTTTATATGCGGAGCAAAAAATTTAGCTTTTCGAAATGTTATGAAATTTGGCACAAAATTCTATTTTGGCATCCTGACCCAAAAAGTCACTGAGACCCATATCATATTTGTTACGGCGTAGCCGCAGCGTTGTCAGAAACCTCCCATGTTATTCCAATGGGAAAATTGCCAAATCTCTGAAGTTTTAACATGCTTACCCTTTATACTTTTACAAACTCCTCCTAGGGCGTTAGCCATATTAACGTAAAGTTGGTGAGATTTATCTTCAGGAGTGGGGCATCAAAAGTTGTCATTGTGCGTCGCAGCCGCAAACCTTTCCCAAAATATTGAAATTTTCAGTACCCAATAATGCACCTATGTGTAAAGCAAAGGGGAGAAGGTGCGAAAGCGCTGCGGATTCGGCAGTAGGTGTAATAAAAGTAGGAAGATTGGGGAGCGGTGAGGGCCGATCATTGCCGCTTGCAGCTATATTTTATCTTAATTTTAATCTGCTTGGTAAGTGAGAGTTCCAATAATATATTTTGTCATGCATATGGGATTGGGTACTCTATGGGGATCTGTCCTGTTCTGATATAAACTGGAGCATATTGAAATTCTTACGAACGTTTTTGGGACAGAACTATAAGCGTGGACGAGAAAGTAAAATATAGCCATGTCCTTTTTCAGTGGTAAGCAAATAGAATAGTTATATTAACGTTTGATCTATATTGAATATCTCCCCGCTGACTAATTTAGGTTTGCGCCCAAGGTTGTCTCTGTACCTAAAATAGACGCAGGTAGGTAGGTCTATTGTTTTGGTGCACAGTACTGGTGACAGATGGACTGCGAACTGGTCCCACCCTAATCTGGAGACCACCTGCCAAATGCGCTCTGTTCACCGTATCAAAGGATGGGCCAAAGCTAAAGGGGGTTTTGAGCCATGCAGATCGAAAGCCAAAAATAATAAACTCTTTACTCAAATAAATTAGTCTCATATTTTTTTTTACAGTATTCCGATTCACATATACAGATCGGACTGAGAAAACAGTCCAGCAGATAACATAAAATAGAAAGTCGTGCATGATTTTAAAGGAAACATATTTACACTTTTGAGTATTTAGCATTAAACTATAACATAGATCACTATTCAACTTTTTCCTCATTATAAAGCGCAATATTGATCTAAAAATACTCCATGACAGGAACAGGTTTATTAGCTTAGCAAAAAACGGCCTCACCTCTTGAGTGTCATTTTACCTTTGCAAAAATATTCTCTTTGTTTTAATTGTTGAAAAATTTCTAGGTGGCATTTCTGAAATGTAAATGTATGACCCGGAGTCTGAATTCTATGAATAAGTAAATACAGAGAAGGCGGGGACTGGGGGTAAGTGGAAACAGACATTTTCTTACTCAGTTGCAAATTGCAAGATTACTCAAACATGCATGAATCAATCAAATCCCAACTTTGAGTGAATTAATAATTAATAAATAACTATAACATTATAAGATGGTTAAAAGCTATGAAATATAAGTGGACTTTTACATAATATGCCCCTTTAAATAGTCGGTGGGAGAGTGGTTAGCTCTGCACAAAGAGGTTGAGTGTCCTGTAAATATTATCTCTAGGATCTGAACATTGTGATGCTGCAAATGTACAGTAAGAATCACCTAAAACAAAAAAAAGTTAATTCTCATTCATTCATCCTATTGCAATACAAACATTGTCCAGCAGACTGCAGCAGATATAAATATTGAATTTGGGTGCGACCTCTCTGTCTGCTCCAAGCTGCTGTGTCTCAAACTTTCAGTGATGATAATGCCATAGTCAGTATAGAGTACTCGAGATTTGTAGTATTAGATTATCAAGTCAGACAAATCGATAAATGCGTGTGCTGTTTCCTTTTAACCTCAGACGCATTTTCTCACTAAATGAATTTGCTCCTGTTTGTCTATTTGTGCTGGCTGCTGCTCAACATATGTTGCATCCGTTCTGAAGTGAATCTCATACGTGCTGACTTAGAATACACACATATTTAATAAGATATGAGGGATAATTAAAATTTGTGTGTGATTCCAGTGGGCTCATATGTGACGTTCTGAACCGCAGTAAAAGAAAAAAGTATGTTAGCTAATTTAAAGCATGTCTATATGCTCTCTTCAGCATTTCTGATGGTTCCACAACCTCAGCTCCTTAATGTAACATGGCACGTCAGAAATGCATGTCACCTCAACTTCAACAAGACCAAAATAACACAACAAGAACATTAAACATTTTGATTTCAGTTGTCTCTGTGTAAGATCTACTGTGGAATGGCTGTCGGTACAGTCTGAATAATACATCCCCTCAAGTGTTTAGTCTGACTTGAAATAAATATAAAATTTAAGACGTTTTATGCAGCACTGACGCAGAGGTGGAGTTCATATCCGTCTGATATTTTGTTAGCTGCAAACTGAAGGCAAGGAATGGTCAGCACCTTTTTCATATGAACCGAGATATCCGTGTGATAAAACATCTGGAAAACTAAACTGCCATGATTTGCAATAAAATTCTACCAATCAGCAATCTTTTTGAAACATTTCATGTGGTATTTCCTGAATCAAATAAGTGGTTTTGGCTTACAGTTTGGAAAGTGAAGCAGTATTCTTCAAGATGTTATTCACCAGCAGGGACCACACCACAACAATGGAGTATGAGAGAATGTTTATTGATAATAGTGATGATGATGGATCGATGGATCGATGATGGATCGATGGATCGATGGATCAATGATGGCTCGATGATGGATCGATGATGGATTGATGATGGATTGATGGTGGATCGATTAGAGTTGGCTGGGTAGAGACTAAAGATAGGGGCTCCATCTTGGGTAATCAGCCCAGCCGATTCAGAAACCCCCCCTCCTTAGATGGTGATGTGTTAAGGTGAAGATGATAGAGACATGGGGTGGGAGGGTGGGGTCGAGAGAGCAGAGACAACAAGAGATGCTGGGATAGGCCTGTATAAATAGGGCTTCTGGGTAATTAGAGGTGTGGTAGTAGGAAGTTGAGGTATGGTCCCGCTCACGAACCTCAGTCAATGATTAACATCATCAACGACATATAGAGACAAATAAATGTGATAGCAAAGAGGTTGAATTAATATTTGCGTTATTAGTTATGATAATCAAAACAATTGGATGTAATAAAACATCGCTTAGTGTTATATTATACAAGTTTACTGTGACTGAGAGAGCAATGGGGGTGTGTCTTGCCCAGAGACGCAACAAAATGTGCTTTGGGTGAGACTTGAAGCTTGTACTTTTTAACTGCAGGGCAAATGACGGCATAGTTTATTATTTTATATCAAACAAACTTGTCAATTATACTTCAACTTTGTGAGTTTGTGAAGGAAATAGAAGTTGTAGTACGTGTGAATGGGTGCCGTCACATTCTAAATTTGACAATGTTATAATTTCAGATGGATTTCAGGTGGATCGTAAACAAATTTACGTTCCACAAATGTTGAACCTCATTATTTTGTCCAGTTTTGTCCAGTGGCGCCGTCTTTAGTTTCTAACGGTAGAGGCAGGACAACAGCGCCATCTGCGTGAGAGTAAAGAAGCCCCATCGCCCCATCGTTGTGGGCATATTTCTGTATTTCAATTGCCTTCTTAATCCAGCTACGATGTTTGGTGTCCTCTGTCCCTGTGATGGTGGCTCCATCCCAATCGTATTTCTCTCTTTTACAATGATCAGAAATGGCCAATTTGAGTTGTTCCTGTTCTGCTTTGTGTAATGTCGCTCCTGTGCACGTCCTTGTTTATTATTTGTTTGGGGATGGCTGCACAAATTTGCCATATTAATCTTTCAACAAACAAAAGTCACAACTTTGGGGTTAAATATTTTACTTTTATTTTATTTATACTGACAGAGAAGACATTGAACTTTGTACCAGTTTTTGTTTCATGTGATTCTCATTTTGTCCAGTAATTACAATGATGGGAACCATAAACCAGGGCAACAAATCTACAATCCGAAAATTCTACCATGGAATTCTGACCTCCAGCTCAATTTTAAACTATAGGGATTCAAGAAAGTTGTGATGTCACGTGACCTAACCCTTTTGTGCAGAGATGGGAAACAGAGTTAGTCCGGTTTGGTCCAGTTAATGAGCAGATTCACACAAGGAGGGGTCACAACAATAATACCCACACTCTGAATGTGAGGGTCCCCAGAGACAGAGAGGTTTTTGCAGGTTTAAAGATCAGCAAACTCCCCAAAGATCTGAAGGTAAGCCATTTTTGTTTATTTTGGTTATAAATATAAGCACATGGATGAATTTATTTGAATATGATTATGCAAAGAACATCGTTTACCCAAGGAAACCAAAAACTTCAACAAGCATTTTTTAAAAAAGTTATGGAAAGAAGGATACATTTCACACTCCTTAATGTATTGTTTATTTGAGCAAAATTCTGCAAAAAAAGGTTTGGTTGAGGGAACTCACCTTTTCAATAAGAATCTTTGTTGATATGAAAAAGTATGGCAAAAGTTAACTAAAATGTGTATCTAGTATTCATTAAATTATCAGGTGAAGGTCTGTTTATTCAGAGAACCACCAAAGCTGACTATTTAGACACAGGCGATGTTTGTGAAGTTACTTAAGATGTGTCAAAATCCACACAAGGGGCCAGTGGATATAGTCTAACTCAGCAGGAAAAGAAGAGAGACTGTTTTAATGAACAAATGTGAGTCAGCGGTTCTGTTCAGCAGGGAACTGTCTGAGTGTTAATCAAGTCCAATCACATCTGGAAACATTTGCAGGGAAAACCACAGCCGAACCAGCTATGAACTGTAACCAAGAGAAGGGTTCATGATGGTAATAGGTTTGGACAAAAGGAAATCAAAGGTTTGTTCAAGATGGTGATCAACACTTTCCTGCAGAAATGTATAAACGTGCTCCCAAACATGGAAGTAAAGTTAACTTTATTCCAGTGTTTTGTTCATTAAACTGGTCTTTCACAAATCTGTGTTATAGCCTGAACCTTGCAGAGGGAGCTATTGTTACATTTACTCAAGAACCGTTTACTTGAGAATTTCCTGGCAGCGTGACAGCGGCTGACTCTGACGTAACAGCACTATAGCATAAACCAATGTGCTCGTCCTCATGTGTGGCTTAAAGCGTTCTCAATGGCTGTCTCCCTCTTTGGTCGTGAAAGATTAATGCGACATAATTAACTACCGTAATTGCGGCTGACTTCATATTTTCCGCACCGCGCTGTCCAAGCCGCTCATGAACCACAGAGCTGAAGATATAAACATCAAAAACCAGAGCAAGTTTATGACCCTTTGAAATGTCAGGAGATTTTCACACAAGTCAAGCCAATTATTACATTTGATTGACGACGAGGCTTTGCAGAGTCTTTGGGTTATGAAGGCTTCGTTGGAGATCTAGCACTAAGAAGAACAACAACATGTCAGAGCAGTTCTTAACTTTGCAAAACTTCCAGGCATAGTGGTGCAGGAAATCCATTGAACTGAGCCTGTAGGTCGCCATTGACAACCCTAACACCAAAGCTCCCACCTTCATCCTGGCCTAAACCATAACCCCATAACAACACCCTAACCTTACCCACAACCCTACAACAAGGCTCTAAACATAAGCACATTTTGAAAAAAATGTGGAAACCAAACTTTTTCAAGCAAAGCTGGCAATAAAGATTTGGATATAAAAAGCAGTAAATTAATTTATATACATTAACACAGAAGAAAATGGTTGACTCATCTCTGAGTGAAATGATCCCAGACGATCTTCAAGTTAAAAATAAGCAACAAAAGCCAAAAGAGCTTGGGATGTTGTCATCATATCTCAGACAATTTACAATTAGTATGTAAAAAAAGAAGACAAGATTTTTAGATGATACATACTAAACATAGCCTTCTTTCAAAAGCATTCAGACACTATAGAACGTGAATGTACAGTTCTTACCAGTAGTAACCAGTTTATCGGGTTGTTCCTCGACTCTTTTGTTTACATTCTTTTTTGCTAAGGTTTCTGAATGGTTTGGTACAGTTTGCATGTCTCCTTGCCAGAAATGTAAAGTTTTCTAAATCTATTCCAACCTCTATTCATGGTTTTCTTGTTAAAGCAACATTAAGAGGACTTTTCACTATTCAAAAGATAAGGATAAATTGGTTAATCTTGTTCATTTCTATAACGATGTTAACATTTTTCATCATTCTGAAAAACATGTCAAGTAGAAAATGACCCTACATATCAACTCAGCAACTTTATTGTCTCAAAGGTCATTAGTTTACCCATTGCCCATTGTTCTAGTCGTCTCTGACTGTTTCTCATACATTTCTCAAGATTGTCCCGTGTGAGTTTGGCCCAGTCTCAGTATTTGGGGGGTCTTTCTGGTGGTGTAGACCTCTGCATGTCCACGGTCTCCAGACCTGACGTGGTTTTAGTTCTTCTGGAGACTGGCTGAGAGGCTTCACCGCACTGTGTTTATGTTGGCGCTACATCACCAGGAAAACCAGCAAACTCACAGGATTATTAGAACTGGAACTGCCACAGGGTTGAGGAAATGAAATAATATTTCATCCAAGATAATACATTTGGTAGAGTAATTCATTTTGTGCATTGCCATTAAAGAACTGATTATTGATTGACGATACGTTACCAAGCAGTTTTGTTTTTATATTTTGAAGATGGAATAAATAGTCCTATGTTTAGAACACTTTTTCTGGGATATGGATCACAGCAAAAACGTTTCTGGTTTTCACTCCTAAGCGTCATGGAGCCTTTTTGAAAGAAGTTGCCTTTTCTCTGTGTCTTGGTTGGGTTTATCCAGGTACTTCAGTTAACCTTATCAACTACAGCCTCCAGCCAAGGTGCTTATGACACGTGGTGTATTATAGTGTATTATAGAGTTACAATACTTTCAGAATTGGGGGCAAAATATGAGCAACTTGTACAAAACCATAGCATCTGTCATAGGTGTGACACCATCATCACGGCAACTGTACAGGACATGGCCATGAAAAGTGGCTACGAGACATTTTAGTTGTGTCCCTACGTCTAAGTTTTTTCAAATAATTTCAACTAAGTACAGGGAAGAAGATAGGGGGTAGGTGAAAACAGGAATTTTCACAGCAGTTGAGCTGTAGGACAATACAGGATTTCTTAAACATGCAGGAATATATTAAAATAAAACGTTGAGTACATTAATGATGAAGAGACACCATTCTCCAGGTTAATAGCTCATTGAAGTTGCATAATACAGTATGTCCCCTCTAAGCCACATAGCCCTATTACCACTGACCCGTAGATGAATGAAAGTTTGACTGATTGAACCAGCGTCAGTGGTTTCTTGGCCCTGATCTTGTTACACGCCGCACAGAGGGGCATGATGGGAAATTTTCTGTGGCGTCCTTGGAGGCAGCCTCAGAGATGAAGCTTCCCTCCCCTATGAGCTCCTGACAGTTGAAAATGGAAATATGAATTGGTTGCATATGAGATGGCGCCATGAACACAGTGCTTTGTATATGATGGAGGTCTGTGGCGTGAAGAGGTGCAGTTTTGGACGATTGATAAAGAAGAAAGTAGGGACAAAGTGAATGTAATAGTGAGGCGCCGTTTGTATTGTGGTTTGGGACTTTGAGGAAACCACACACGCATGCAGAATGTCAACATCTTAATCAAAACCATCAGCAGGATTCTAGTCTGTTCCTTAAAGTCTTTCCCCAGAATTTTATGAGTGTGGCCAGGTAGTTCATCATTGCCTCAGGTTAATGTTACGTAATAGGCAAAACCTCATGAGCCGTTCCCTTTTTTTCAACTGCTTGGGAAGTCTATAGGTCAAAGTTTGTAAGATTGGAGAATGCATGGGACAATCCAGAGGGTGATATTCAGTCTGAAAGGTGTAGAAGTGCAATCATTGAAATGAAACATTCTCACACTATCCTTTAATGAATGTGAAATATCAAACAATATCAACAATCAGAAACCATTTTATTGGTGTCCATTATATTTCCCAATGTAGGACTACTCAATTGATGAAAGGTCATGAATTATTCTATATATTTTTTTAAATTATGGGTATAATAGAATATCAAAAAACAATACCCATGTTAAAATTAAGGAAAGTACTATTATTATATTATCTTGAATACAATTATGGAAATATAGAAAAAGGGAAAGTAGAAGTTTACGGCATGGAACCATCAATGCATGTTTTTATTGTGGTATCAAGTTCTTTCCTTAGCATCAAAAGTTTTAGTATTGTGACGACACATAGGTCTAATATCCCAATTTATTGCACAAAACATGGAAAATAATACAATGAGTTGGCCTGTGAAGTGCTTGTCCTTATGGCAGACTACACTACACTTTGTGTGGACAATTCATATTTACACTTCATATAGTGTATGAGTTTGCCCTGAAACCGTCTCTTTCATCAACCCATTTGTTCCGTTGTGGAATCTGGAGCATCCACTTCATTGACCCTGTGTTCTCTCACTGTTTGCCTGCTTATTTTTGCTCACCGAGGCTCATAATATGTTCATTCTTCTTCTCCATCCAGTGAGCATCTGATAATAACCCCATGTCGACCCTCCAGCCATGGCATCCAAAGGGCTCCCCCTGGTGGTGGTTTTGGCTGTACTGGTTTGCCTTGGAGTGAAGCTGGAAGTTTGGGGAGACCAGCTAAAACCAGGGCGTGCGCCACTCATCCCTCATAGACCATTCGTCGTGGTCTGGAATGCTCCTACCGAATCCTGTCGCCAACGATTTAAAGTGGACTTGGATTTGAGCGTTTTTGACATTGTCGCAAATCTTAACGAAACTCTAAGTGGTCCAAATGTGACTATTTTTTACCATAGCCATCTGGGATACTACCCGTACTACTCCAACTCTGGCATACCCATTAATGGCGGTCTTCCCCAAAATCAAAGCATTACGAAACATCTCAGCAAAGCAAGAGTTGATATCGATAAAATGGTTCCGCACAAAGATTTTAGAGGACTTGGTGTCATTGACTGGGAGAACTGGCGACCACAATGGGTACGTAATTGGGGCGCTAAAGATATATACCGCAACAAATCCAAGGAGCAAATTCGGAAATTGCATCCAAATTGGCCTGAAAGCAAAGTAGAAAAGGAGGCGAAAGAGAGTTTTGAGAAAGCAGGGCAAGCATTTATGAATTTGACATTGGCGTTGGCGAAAAGCAGAAGACCAGAAGGACTATGGGGGTTTTACTTATTCCCCGATTGCTATAATTACGGATACAAACAACATCCGCAAAAATATACAGGAGAGTGTCCGAACGTAGAGCATGTGAGGAACGACCATCTGATGTGGATGTGGAAGGAGAGTATGGCCTTGTATCCGTCCATATATTTGGATTATGAACTCAAGTCTTCGCCCAATACGGTGAAGTTTGTGCACTACAGAGTCAAAGAAGCCATGAGGATCGCTTCAATCGCACGCAACAACTACATCCTGCCGGTTTTTGTCTATTCCAGGCCTTTCTACGCGTATACCTTCATAGTGCTATCCCAGGTAACGCTGGGGTTTTTTACATTTACATCACATTGCACAAAATGTCTAATGTTAGTATGTTGGGATATGGTTGGTAAGTTTTGGGGATAATGAAGAATGTCCATTGTCATTTTATATATCCCTTATGCACCATTGGGTCACTTTATAGTCATTTTAAAGTTTAAATTGGCCATCATTTGTACTGTTTTAGAGATAATAGAAATATTTTGGACAATAAACCTTAAGTTTATGCACATTTTTCAACACTCAGGTTACAATTTTGCATTGGCCACTAGCACAAGATTCAAAATACCCTTATGTGACTTTGCAGCTCTTACGTGGCGCTCTTTTGACAGCTGTAAAACTAAATATGTTTCAAGCTTTTTTTTTTTTTCAATATTGGTCAAAGGGTGCCAAGTGTACATAAGGGATATTTCCAACACAAAATATGTTTCTCATGTGTAAATTCTTTTTGATAGAGTGACCTGATCCACACCATTGGGGAGAGTGCTGCTTTGGGCGCGGCTGGCGTTGTCTTGTGGGGATCGTCAGAGTATGCCCGATCACAGGTAGTAACATTCAAACCTATAAACAGCAAGTGTTTAATATGTGACAGTACGTATCAAGAGTTAAATACATGGTCCATTTGTGTGTTCGCTATGACTCAATTTCTGTCATTTAAATATACAAAATAATTTAATTTATCTGCAACGTTGCTTGAAATAGCTTTCTGTATAGCCTCATTGTCATGAGCCTCAGTGTCATGAGATCATGTCATGTCTCTGACAATTTGCTGAATGTCCCTCCCCACTCACTCATCCCAATTTCAAACTGTCAAATAAAGATTATGTTATACTTTATATTCCCTATAGAAATTAATCATTTTAATCCGACCCATTCTTCGAGGTAACCGATCTTGGCTTGGTCAGGAGAATCTTAGATTCTCAATTCTGTTTTTACTAACGGCATGTCAGGATGTTGATTGGTCAGACTATCCATGTCCATGTCTGTTGGTCAGACTTTCCATGTTATTCCATTAATTCAAATGGAGAGGAGAAAGTCTTGATGCTAAATTACTCTCTAAAGTAGGCTGATCTGTGTAAAATGTTCAATGTTCATGTGCACCAACAAGTCTACAATCACTGTTTCTCAGGGTGGCTTGAAAAGAGCTTTATAGTCTGTACAGAATTTATTTGCTGTCGAGATTGGCAGCAAAATCATACAACCGGAATTAATTCCTGAATAAGGCCAATAGAGTCTACCTAAATGAACCCTTTTACTGCAATGTCATTGTCTTGTTCTTAATATGTAGCAACAGAAGTTAGTAGTTCAGTTCATATAATAAACTCTTGGAAATTTCAGAACCAAACCCAATGTTTCTGTGTCTCTCTAGAAAAACTGTCTGACGGTCAAACACTACATCGACGGTCCCCTCGGTCACTACGTCATCAACGTCACCTCTGCAGCCAAACTGTGCAGCAAGGCTCTGTGCAAGAAGAACGGACGTTGTGTGCGCAAAAGCCTGGACTCCGCCTCCTACCTGCACCTGAATCCTCGTTTCTTCCAAATCTACCGCAACCCCTCTCCAACCAGGGGTCCACTCTTCACCGTCAGAGGTCATCTCAACAACCATGACATCCTCGACATGAAGCATAAGTTCACCTGTCAGTGCTTCCAGGGTTGGACGGGGGTGTACTGTGAGGTGCCCCAGAATCCTGTGCCTGTCCAACCAGAGGATTCGCTGCTGCCCCATCCCAGAGAGCGCGGCCTCCTGGGGGATCTACTGCTACTGTTGTCACTGCATTTTTCCTGTATCTGTGTTATAACGTTTTTAGGTTTATGTTTGATTATTAAGTGTCTTATATTGTGAGAACAAAGGAATGAAGAGGTGGTGAAGAAAGCAAAAGTAAGTGGTACTGGGTCAAGAAATGTGTTTTAAGAGAAGAGTATAAAAAGGGTTCAAAAGACTATGAAGGTGCACAACCTAACTTTTCTAATGGGAGGTCTACAGCTTGTTTGTTTCCATGGAGATGTTATTACTTTGCTTGGAACGTTCCACAGTATGACATTGCAGGTGCTTTGAAAAACATGTGAGTGCTGTGAGCAGGCTTTCCTCTCCACAGACCTGGCCCCTCCAATAGAAAAAGTAATAGCACACCTTTAAGAGTGAATATTGTCCACATTGAGAGGGTTTGGACAGAGGACTGGGAGGATTCAGAGATGAGAGCTGGAGCTGGGTGAGAAATCAAAGGGGAGCTTTGTGGATGTAGTCAGAGAGGACATTAAGTTCGTTAATGTGCTACAGAGGAGGTTGCACAGGGTAGGTTGAAGAAAATCATATTATTTAACTACATTGTTCACAATGTTTTAATATTCACCCTCATGAATTACAAATTATTAATAGTATGGTTCAATTCCTGATCGTTGTCGTTGTGTCCTCTGACCCACATATCCTGGTATGAAAGTGTTTGGTGGTGGCAGCTTGCTCCCATCTGTCTGCCCCGGGGCAGTTGTGGCAACAACAATAGCTTACTACCGAGTGTAAGGCATAATTATAGTTTTTGTAAATGATTTTAATGGCTAAAGTACCGTATGTTTTATTGTATTATATCTTAAGCCAAGTACATTTTAGAGCAGGGTCCAGGTCTAACTGTGAAGCCTTTGCTTGTTGACTTGAAGGTACAGGTCTTTGTAAGTCATTTTGATGGTAAAAAAAAAAAAAAAAAAAAAAAAAAAAAAAACTATTTGTGTATATATGTACAATTATTTTGTCACCTTTTGTATATGTATGTTTCAATAACTTTGGGTCCAATATAAATGATTTAGAAATAACCTCTCCTAGAACAGTGCTAATTTTCCAGTTTTCCGTATACACATATAGTATTTTACCAGCAGATTTATCTTGTAGTTGACAGAGCATGTTTTCAGTGTCTCTCAACTGAACTTTGTTGATGCTGATGCCTTTTATTGGAGTCGCAGTGGCTTGCGGTGGGACAGGTCACATGACTAACCTCTTTAACAGTAGACCCGGTTTGATCTCCTGGGAAAGGGAGGGACACATGGGTTTTTGGTTTTCTGAGCCGAGAGAGGGGAAGCTTCTGTAATCGCACCCATGGATTAAAAATACGTCAAAGTCAGCTCTGTCAGAAAAGATGGCGAATCTGCTCCAGCTGACTGATCATGATTTAGCATTTAAATCAGAGTTTTGGCTCCAGAAGAACACATGAAAACTGAAGACGTCAAGTTTATTTTTTACTTTGGATGCGCTTAAATAAAGTTTATTGTGTCGTAAATGCGTGACGAGCGGATCTAGGCTTATCTTTCAGTGCACAGTGCAGTAAAAGACCACCACACCCTGTCTGCAGATTCAAAAGCAGGGTTCAAGTGACAACACCGCACATCTATAAGTAATTCAAAGTAATATCAATAATTTAAACCTGACACATAGTTCAAATATGTTGTTGATTACTGTTAAAAGAATTTAAACTTTTAACAGTAATTTAAACATACCTTTGTTTGCAGAAATGTTTTCAATTGGTCCCACCCACATTGAAACCTGGGACAATAAAATCTACCTTGCCCTGACCTATAATGTCCTTTCATTTAAAAATCCAAAAGAAAATATTTGTAAAAAACAGCCAGGAGTAGTAGTGTCAGTAAAGCCATGTATTCTAAGTCTCCATGACACTTGAAAACATGGTAACCTGACGTAAACTTGCTTAAACATTTCCAAACAATTTGACCTTTTGAAAACGATTTAGTCCAATGAAAACAAAATTAGGCAACATTTCAGCTCCTCTGCCTGACCAACTCATAAACCACTCAGCTGTCAGCGCTGCTCAAAACATCCAGCCAGACCTCCCACTATTGAGCAAAGTGTATTTCACCAACACAGAAGGGAAAATAGCTTTTAAAATGCTAGGAGTGCTTACCTCCAAACGAACATTGTGTAACAATGATAACAAGAGTTTGGAAATCTTTCTTATTTGAAAACCACAAATCTTACTGAAAATTGGTGCAAAAATTCATACTTAAAAATAATTACAATTAATCTTTATAAATGCAAGATTGGAACGTTTGGTATATGTAAGTGCTACTTTAAAAATGACAAGGTCGCACATAAATATGTGGATGCACATATGCAAATTGGTTGAATGAAAAAATAAATAAAAAATAGGTGCAGATTGGGCAATGCTGTTGTTTCCAGGTGAAAGTTGCTTGATGAGTCGCTCCATACAAAAATATTCGTCTTTGAACAGGGGTATGACTAAATCCGCTCTATGGGCTCGCCAAGAACAAAGGGAATGAGTCTGGTTCCCATATTTGATCTTTTCAGAACAATGTGATTCAAAGGTTGCATTTCTTTTCTTTAGAAATATGAATACGTTGCACTGCAAAGGCCAAAGGTGCATCTCAGTGACACTGGTAGAGGATAGGCACCTTTAGTACTAGTCAGTCGCTTTTGTTTGTGGAGGTAATTTGCACACTGACATGACGAGAAGTCAAGTGTATGAGGAGCTTCACGGATTATGACACACACACATAGGCCAGTGACGGGCAAACATTCTGGAGAGGCACAAAATATTTTCTCATGGTTAAAACCTCATAAACGTGTCTAGCATAATGTGTATTCCCGATGGCTACTGTAAATATATAGATATTATAAGAATTAAGTCGTTAGCTTTGCCCGGTCTCACAAAAATGCTGTTCAGATCTAAATATGTGAGATGACTCTGCTAAACCACTGTGACAGGCAAACTGCTGGAGCTATCAGAGGATTATGATGACTGACAATCAGGAAGCTGACTCTATCCATCCATTGAATTCTCACAACCTTTATACATGCTAACTACCAGAAAGGCTATTAAACAGCAATCACCTTCAATTCTCAGTGCAAAGTCAGAAAAAGTTGCCATCTCTGCTGCCAATCCTGGTGTTTAGTGTCATCAGAGTTCAAGACTGTAGGACTGTATCCCCATTACTTGCTATCCATTCATACGCACTATAATACTGTATTTAAAAAAAAACATGAAATCACTATTTTAATGTGTTCAATTTGTACTTCAAAAACCCACAGTAATGCATTGCACATAGGACCTTTCACCAAATTGGAATTTAAGTGATTTAATAAATGTCAACAAATTGGTTCCTGTCATTTGTTTTAAAGCAATAACAATATATTGACATTGCACATTTGTTTTCATCTTAATAGAAACGGAGTTATTAAAACATGTGGAACATTTTTCATTCTTGATGGCATCTGAAAAATTGTAAAAGATGAAAAATTGTACTTGCGTGTCTTGAGCCGTTTGTTTTATTTGAGCATTTTCATGTGACCACATTTGAAAGAATCATTTACTAAATCACTATCACGTTTCCATTTTAAAACATAAACTTTCGAGTCTCATATTACATCTCTCTCACAGAGGGATCTGGCACATGTAATTTAGACCTCAGACATGAGCGCCTGTACTTAGAGGAATCACCATAATCAGCCACAGTGGAGTCAGCACTCAGCTGCTCACGATACACAATACAAACTGGATTATAACCATGGAGTTTTCATGAAAGCAATAAGTCATTTGCAAAACATACCCTAAATATGAACCAATAGTTTATGAAGAAAAATGTAGGCTTAGTTAATTAACAGTGCATGTTGTGTTGGGTTTTAAAGTCCGATCTAGAAGTCACTACGCTAAACTATTTGTTCACTATGAATGAAGTGTTTGTTCATGCTTTATTAAGGTTAATCAAGGTGTGTTTCTTATGAAGTTTAACAAGTTAAAACATTTTTTTACCAACAATGATTCAGGCTTAGTAACGACTTAGGATTTAGGGTTAGGGTATTTAGTAGTAAGCCTGAATCATTCTTAATAAAGTATTTGTTCATTATTAATAAAGTCTTTGTTCATGCTTTATTAAGGCTATTAAAAGTGTCGTTCTAATCAAGAGTTACCCAGGTAAATTTGAGTGGCTTTGACCAAGAAGGGATTTATTTTTTGTTTCTACTACTATGGTTTTTGAAAAGTCCCCAGGGAAGGAGCCTGTTGTACATGTTTTATTGGTAAGGGAAACCGGAGCACCTGGAGAAAACACAGACACAGGGAGAAGATGCAAACTCCACACAAAAAGGCCCCACACCGCCCGGGAGTAAAAACCAGGACCCTCTTGCTATGAGCCCAGTTTAGTCCAGCAGAATTTGCTTGGTCACGTTCTAGTCCTGGTTTTGTCATGGTCAAGTTCAGATTTAGTTTTGGCTTCGGGCCCCTCAAAGTATTTGAACGATAAAAGTGTGAGAGTGTCAGAAGTGCCACCCAAATACCCATTTACACAACAGTAAACATTTCCATCGCATGTCCATATAGCAAGCCACAGTTACCCATAATCTTAGCGTTTGTGAATCCAAATGGACTTTTTATATCCTTATTTCTAAACAGATATTTATCAATGTCATACTGTTTGACTCCTGCGGTACATGCTTTGGTTAAGTCCTGAAGTTCTGAAATACTAAGACTTAACGTGCGATATACTGTTGGTTCGCTGTCATTTTCAGTTCTCAAGCTGTTTGCGCGCCTGATTGGCTGTTTAGAGCACGTTGTCACCTCTCTCCTGCCTCTTCATTAGTTCTAAGTGGCTTGTAGTTGATTACAGACTGGAGCTGTGCTAAATATTTATGGCTCTCATAGACAAACAGTTAACCTGAGCTAAACAGTAAAAACAAAGGCACCAGAGCTCAGGAAAGTCTTACACAAACTCCATAAAAAACATCTAAATTAGCCCTATTTCCTGTTGTGATTGAAGTTAAGATCTACCTTGAGCAAAACATGTAATTAACTCCAGACTTTTAAGATGAGACGATGAGCCATGATAGGAAGAGAGCTTCAGATGTGGTGGCTTAGAGGAGCAGGATTGAGAAATTTGCGGTACAATTGCTTGTGCTAAGTGACGCTACTTTCTCATATAAATTCGTCATATTTTAAATTATAGCACAGTAATAGGATGGTAAGGAAATAGCATGGTGAATGAGATAATGCATTTTGTTTCCATATTTCCATATTATAAGAAACATGTGGTTAATGGTACTTTACAGAATTCCTACTGGGTTAGCACTGGAGTTTATCATATTACCGTAAAATAACATTTAATCATAGATGTGCCCCGTTTCCATGAGCAATTAAAGTTGTCTTTTCTGTGGAACATTCCAGGCAACCCAGTAATATATCCATGGAGACAATTAAAGTTACACCTTCAATTATTATGTTATTACCATTTCATTCCATCTGATAACAATGCTTATTGTTTTTTATTTATAAAAACAAACAAAACCGAACCATAAAATGATGAATTTTGCATCAAAGCAAAAATGTATTAGGAAACCCACTCTGATGTCTTTTACCAATTCTGAACACCATGAAGGTTCACGTTTGACTCCTATACAGCTTGAGGCCTTTCAGTGTGGTACTTGCATGCTGGTACATAGATATTGCTCTGCTTTCTCTTGAAACCATTGCTCTAGACCAGAGGCGTCCAAACTTTTTGAAACTCATACGGAGCAGAGGGCCACAGACAACCCGACAATGAAGTGAATGATTCGAAATTTTGCCTTTGACATAGTTTTGATGAGCCTCCACACCTTTAATAAGACTTGTAACATTAATATTAGGTTGGTATAACATCAAAATGTTTGAATTCTTCCAATTTTACAGTAAAAAGTACTACTTTTTGTTGTTTGGACCAACTTAGCGGGAAGCCGGAGGGCCAACAAAAATTGGTCTGAGGGTCGCATTTGGCCCCCGGGCCGTAGTTTGGACATGCCTGCTCAAGACAGATTGCTAATTGCACGAAAAGATGGGTCAATGCACTGGAACAGATTTATTTTCTTATATGTTGACTTATTTTCTTTAAATTTCTTATTTTTGTAATCTCTATTTTCATAAGATTATATAGACATGGTCATTCAACACTAAAATCCTTGGGTTTCATTTATGACATGATTTTCACTTTTAACATTATTTTTCTATTCTAAATAAATATTATTATACTGATTTGAAATTCTAAGGTGTGTTTAATGTATTGGGCCAATGGTTACAAATTCAAAGCAACAAAAGGGGAGACCAGGCACAACCCTGTCTTACTCCTCTTTCTCGAGTCAGTGGACCGTTAATGTTGATGTTGGATTATTATAAGAGCCTTAATATTATTCATTGGGGTCATGGGGCATATTTTTTGTTGTTTTTTTTTTTTTAACTTTTAACATTCTTTTTTCTAACTAAATTTTATTCTGGTTAGAAATTCTCAGTTAGTCAAAAGCCCCTTAAACTTTCTCACTCTTAAACACATTGTGGACGATTATCATGACAGAAATCAGCTTGGACACAGTATAAAACTCTACCTCCAATAACAACCCAACCCAAACCAGGGCTGCAGTCCAAACCTCTCCTTCAAATCCAACATATTTCTCTGATCCCTGTTCCAGACCAACACAGGACCCACCCCAGATCTGCTCCTCAGGGGTCGTAACATGCCGACCTTCCCCGAGACAGCGAGGAGGATGGCACAAGAAGAAACAATAACCAGAGTAAGCAGAAAAACTGTTCCAGGCGCCAAACCTTGAGGAAGAAACCACAATACTTTTCCACACTCAAGGAGGTCAGACTGAAGGGGTGGGTGGTGGTCTACATGTTGTTAAACGCATTTACTCTAAAGGAAATAAGTGGACAAATGTAGTAAAATAAACAGAAATGTCTTTAACTACTTCCTGGATCATAAAACTAATACAGTTCTGGATATGTCTTTGTGTTGTTAGTTTAACCTTGATCTAATAATTAGAATGCAGATACAAACTGGATGGGATTAAAATAGTTCATCAATACAAACCCATTTTCATTAATAACGTTGATACATTAATGTCAAAAGGAACGACAAATGTGTAAATTATATGTTGATTAAAATGTAAATGCTACTGGAAATCAAATTCTGCATTCATGTGATACTTTAATTTGTGGATTATTTGAATAAAAACGGTAATGAAATCACCTTTTTAGTGTCATTTTTTGTGTGTTAAATTAACGTACTTTTAAATTTTGATCTTAATTACTTGCATTTGATCAACAGAAAAGATTTAAATGGGAAAATTTGATGTGTGCAGGGTTGTCAATTGCCTGTCAGCGGCGTCACCACACAGTCTTGCATTTATACTTCTTACTTAGAATCTAAACTCTAAGCTTTAATTACATTTCATGTGCTATGTAAAGTAACACATTGCTTTATAATTGTCAAAAGGGGGTACACACACAACTATTAAGTGTTTGGGAACCATAGCTGTTGTCAATAGGCTCTTGCCACCATGACCCTATAAGTAAATAGGCGAAATAAACAAAATGTGAAAGATGAAAAATATGACTGTGTTAAAAATACACTACATGACTTGGATTTTCAAACCGGGAAAAACTGTAGCCACGCAACATCGTCTATGGCCTAGCTTTTTTTCCGTTTTTTCAGATGGCGAAGCAAAGCAGGGTGGATCGCATTTCTCCGTGTTCGCAGTTGAAAAAGTTTTACAATTAGATGAAGAAGTCTGATTTTGAACCAAAGAGAGGGAAAATGCCATTGACTGAGTTTGATGTCTCTGACTGTTATAGTCTGAGTCAGATGCTTCATATCGAGCGCTGTTTATAATGAAATAAATCGAATTTGGAACCATCTGTATCTGCGCTATGGAAAATCAGCTCATTTGCTTTGAACCCTTCCATGTCGTGCAAAATGTATTGAACCAGTGCCGCCGCTAAGCCAGTACTTCCTCCAACAAGTCCATGCCTCATTACTGAATGCATGTGGAGGGTGCGCAGCGTCTATTGGCCCGGACATTTTCATAACGTGCTCCATATGTGAGAGAGGAGACTGGGATGTCCCTCTGCCGCCACACGGGACGGGGGGAGGAGTGCGTCTTCTTCTTCTCCGGAGGTGGTTAGGACGGGAGAGCATCGGCAGGCCAAATAACCGCGCCAAACCCCCTCTCTCCACTCCTTTTTGTGTGGGAATGCGGTTACCGAGTTACACACTGGGGCATTATGAAATCAGTTTCCAGCGAGTTTGCATTTTACTGCGTTTTAACAGCAGTTCGCTCAAAGGGTCTTCCATGTACGGATCATGCGCGGTAATGTTTTATTGTTTGAAGTACACTTTGGCATAAAACGCTCGTAAAAGTTGGCGAAAATAATGGCTGTATGAATTAGTGCACAAAAGCCATGCAAAATGTTATAGTTTCTTGAATGATGTTCAGCAGAATCTGGGTAGAAATCACCACGCTGAAATGCTATTAGCAGACTGGTGCTGAACGGTTCTCCCAAGGTGCATATAAGCAACGCCGTGTGTTGAGGTTTTTATTCTTCACACACACTTTGGACATTAATAAGGCTGCGTTCACACTTGCACATATGTCCACATTAAAATTGGGACTAAACTGGGTCTAAATATGGACTCAAACAGAACCCAAGGGACTCGTCAACTTTTTTCTCTCTACTCACGGTTCGCGTGCTCACCTGCTGATCTCCGGGAAAATGGGTCTTCTACAGGAAGACACGGAAATTCACCCAGATACTGTCTGACAAAAAGGAGTTGAGTGAAAGGATGAAAAGACTCGAACAGAGACTTGAGTACAGTATGGAGTAACTCAATGGCACAAACGGATCGCTACACAGAAGACCAGAAATGATTGGACGATTTGATCTGGCAATTTCTGATCAAAAAAATTCTGTGCGTTACCTTGTGCAAATGTATTCATTATATATGTTGTATACTGTGTATTATTGTTATGCTTATGCTGAACCTTTTCTATTTTTCCAAGAATTTAAGTATCCCTGCAGGCGCTGAGTGAAAACTAGCTGCCCGGGTGACTGGTGCTCTTCTGCATGTCTTTCCATGTCGCATCTGTCATCAAATCAAGTTCCTATGTTGTGAATTTTGTTTATTGACAATGGCAATGAATTTATCCTGATTCCTGATTCCTGATTCCTGATTCCTTAGAAGACAAAAGTGGGTTTAAACCATGCAGGAGCAGAACAGGACAGGTGAACACAACCCAAAATACTGTAAAAAAAAGCAACATAAAACAGAAACATGAAGTGCAGCTCCAAGCTTATGCTCTTTTTCTTTTCCATTCATGCAGGCCCAATTACGATGGGAAATCAGCAAAGAGATCCCAGTTTTGATTCCTGGAATGCATCAGCCATTTTTTCTCTCCATCATGGCTAGGTTTCTTAAAGGCGATCCAGTTTGCCCCTTCTGCTTAAAAGAACAATAGGCTAATCACTGAGCTTGGTCCTCCTGCCTATGTCTCAAATGCTTAAAGGTGCTCTATGTAAGTTTTCTGGTGCAGCGTCTGCCACCTCCGTGTCTCCATGGATTTGAAATTGCTTTGATTGTTCCACATTTAGACATTATCCAAGTCTAAACCCTAGACCCTAACCTGAGTCTATCTTCATGGAGGCAAGCAGGTGACACCACCAGGCCAAATTACAAGTCAGATCCGTGGATAGGCAAGCTTGTTCACAGTCACGACTCCTTTATGCTCTACATTTGAAACGCATTCGGATACACATGGAGGCTTCTGCCCATCCTCTGCGTTGTTCTGGTCATGATTTGGTCGGTCTCCTCAGTCCTCAGAGTTTGTGCATGTGCAACAATATAAGATGCACACATGTTGACCTCTAGTGACAGTAGTGAACACACTGCAACAGTGGAAGCTCAACTTATTAAAAAGAGATGAGAACAAGCTGCAAAACAATTAAACGTTTCTCTTACCTTGTTTTCTTGGCTCTTTTCCAATAAATGTGACCTAAAAACTATCTTGGTCATCTCCATGTTTGTTTTTCTTGTTGCTCTTTTTCTTCAGTTTTGGTCATTTCTCTAACTGACTTTGAACTCTCTCTGGTGGTTACTTAAATTGAAATTGATTTGACAACGGTCAAAACGGTTGAAAGTATTCAGGTTTATGTTCACGTACATAAATGGAGCCTAAATGAGCCTTAACAATGCATGTTTTCAATAATTGGTTCTGCAGTAAAAACACCAATAGTTGAATAAATGCATGATAGATAAAGTTAATGCCATTTTGTGGAAAATTCTAGGAAAAGTAATAACCCTGTCACAACCACCTTTGAGTATCTTTAAATACTATTCTTTAGATATCGGGCCGTGTATAATAGCAACATAACTACTGTATGTCTGCGTAAGGCCCACAGGAGCATCTCCAGCGATAATGGTTTTGCCCCTATTCAAACCTCCCCTGTGAGAAATAAAACAAGTGCAAACAAGTGTTGTCATTTTCCATGTTTCTTGGAGCAGCGTCCCGGGACACTTCACTGCCACTGTGAGACCTTGCCGGTGCTAATTAAAACAAACTGCTCACTATTTAGATCTTGACTGGAAAAATACGGGTGTGCGAACAGTCAGCAACATCTCACTTTCATTTCAAAAACATTCCTTGCCAAGTTCGGGCCAATGGTACTTTTCTTCAGATGGATTGTGTTTCCTGGATTGGATGCAATGGAAAAATATACATAGTTTATATTGGAAATCTCATGTAGCAAGTTCACAGTCCAAAGTGCTTGTACTAACATAACTTGCTCCCGAAAGCTGGTTTTCGTTTTTCTGTTTAATTTGGGATTTTATTTGGGATTTGAAACCAGAAACAGCTAACTGCTCAGGTTTCTAACACTAAGCCAGCAACCCAGTCCCAGTTTCTATTACTTTATTTTTGGTGGATGTTATTGTATTCACCAATTGCCCTGGGAACGCCACTTATTACAATTTCTCACATATTCCTACACACACACACACACACACACACACACACATGCCACAACCAGTTCAACTTCAGTTTAAATGACTAAATCCAAACTGCCCATAAACATTAGTGTTACCGTAATATAGTAAAGAGCTGAGTTTTTTAGATAAACTTGCCCATGGAGTTAACATTCGCGGTAAATATTCTATTATGAGCTAATACATTATGCAGAGTCATGGGGAAGTCTATGATGTAAAATAAACTTTATGCTAAATAGTTTCTGGACTCTTCTGGGATTATTTTAACCTATTCCTGACCAAGAAAGCAATGGTAGCAATTATTCTTTAGATGTGGAATAATGACATTTAGTTGATTAGGTAAATGTTGTGTCATGACGAGCATTAGACGAACATAATCTGGGGTTTAAATCAGCATCTCCAAATCTGAGGTAATGGGTCTTGATCAGAATTGTTGTAGGGCACTCTTTTAGAAATAGTGAGGAGCTTGGTCACACAGGAGGAGCTCGGAGTAGAGTCACTGCTTCTCCAGGAGGAACTATGTCTCTCGGTTGGCCTGGGAAGTGTGCCAGCGCAGGGAAGTCTTCTTGAACAATTATTTTCTTTTGGAAAATAAGGCTCATCCAAAAGGTTTGGAGGAAATACTTGTTCTTCCAAAGGCCTGAGCAGAGTGTTAGACTACGGAAAACATAGTGTACAATTGTTTTAGCTCCCAAATTTGTCTTATCCACTCTGGGATTTTGACATGATCAAATTTAAGAATGTGAGAGCAACCTTACATAACTGTTGCAGACAAAGGGTCACACTGTGGAAATGATGAACAGCAAGTCATTCTCTAGAGGGCAATGATATTGGTTCATATTCCTACACATCATAACACTCCACTGTATTTCCACTGAACTGTGGCACAGCGTGACCTAGAACAGGCCTTTTTCTCCTAAGTAGTTTTTGAAATTCAAGCAATCGCAGCACAATCAAAGATAAATTGTATGATTTATACTCAAAAGTATATAGGAAAGTACTGACGTACAGTATGTGTAATTGTTAGACCTTGAAAACTCAAGAATGTGGTTCTTTTAAACATGAAACTCTGAGCCAGTAATCTTGGTTAGTCAAAGCTTACAGAGTAAACATAAAGGCAGCATCTATTGTCTTTATGTTTAGTAAGTAAGTAGAGCCATGACATCTTGCTGTATTTTGTAAAAACACTCCACACAGTTTTCCCAGATGTTTTTATTCCACAAATTCTTCTGTCACATGAAATAAAAGACTTGCAAGAAGTTAAAATTGATCAATTAAACAATTTGTTATGGAGAGAAAAAACAAACAAACAAACAACATAAACATACAGGCTGTTTTTGTTTCCTAATTTGAATTTGACTCTGTTGACTTCCACTGTCACACACTTGCAATATCTTTAATCCTTTAATCCTGCAACTCATAAATATGACCTCATATTAAATGTGTATGAGTTCAGACCTTTGCCGTCACATTACTTATACACATATTATTTACTGTAAAGCCCCTTCACTTTACAACGCAGCTGTAGGCAAGAGGTGATGATGTCATACATAATGTCGCATACAGTTTTTCTCTTTGAGGTCGCTCCATCAAACCTGCCCCACAGAGATTGGCCTTTAGTCCTCTCATACTGGTCAGTATAGTGGTCATATAGAAACATATATCATTGTAAGACTGCAACAATATAATAATTGGGACAAATCGATTTAATAAGCCAAAAAGTAATTTAGTAATATATAATTGACAAACTGTAACATGGTAAAAGAGTTGTTGTTTTTTATTGCCATTGTCAATAAATAAAATTCACAAACATAGGAACTTGTTTTGGTGATTTAGTTCAACATACAACGATAAACAATAATAAAAACAACATATATAGAATCAAATAGAGCATGCATAGAAGAAAAATAATTAAAATTTACTATAAGATAAAAATAGGCTTACTATGTACATAACATTTTCAGGTACATTTTCAGATGTAGTGCAGAAAGTGTGTGTGTGATTGATTCAATTATAGATAAAGTGGCAGGTGTTTAAGAAGAATGGCAGAGGGAAATAAACTGTTCTTGTGGCGGGAGGTTCTGGTCCGGATGGACCGTAGCCCCCTGCCTGAGGAGAGTGGTTCAAATAGACCATGTCCAGGGAGAGAAGGGTCAGCTGTGATCCGACCTGCTCGTCCCAGAGCCCTGGAGACGTACACGTCCTGCAGAGATGGAAGTCTGCAGCCGATCACCTTCTCAGCAGAACGCACAATGCGCTGTAGTCTCTGTTTGTCCCTGGCTGTGGCTCCAGCGTACCACACGGTGATGGAGGAGGTGAGGATGGGCTCAATGATGGCCGTGTAAAACTGGCACCATCATCTGCACTGGCAGCTTGGCTTTCCTCAGCTGCTGCAGGAAGTACATCCTCTGCTGGGCCTTATTGATGAGGGAGCTGATGGTGGGCTCCCACTTGAGGTCTGGGTGATGGTGGTGCCGAGGAAGCTGAAGGAGTCCACAGTGGTGATGGCAAAGATGACATTTGTGATTTTGATGAAAAATATTCATTATTGAAGTCCCTGTTCTTCAGATGTACTACTACCACATACTACTACCAAATACTACTGCATCTTTAAATATGGTTCAAAGGCACAATTAAAATTTATTATTTGACAAGTCGACAAATAGTAATGAATCAAAAATGTTGACACCATTCATTTTCTCCATAGGGATTCCAGAAGAAAAAATAATATTACATTATTTATTTAAAAGTTATTACAATATTTTGCTGAATTTTGTTTGTTTTTTGGAGTGAAAACGACTGCGTTATGGACACATAGCTGCTTAGCCTCCATTATGCCATTTAACTCTTATTATTTTATTTTTTATAAGAACAATATGGCAAAAATGACGGAGACATTTATTTCCGCAGTAGTAGTAGTAATTCACAGTGTTTTTTGCTTTGAGTTACATTATACAAGTGAAAAAAAAAAAAAAATAGGATTAAAACAGCTTTAAATATCCCCTACAATGTTATTTACAGTATCACTGATGACGAGCGAAGGAAAACAACAACACATGCACAAGAGAAATATTCCATGAATTTACACCTACATTACATGATCAAGTACAGTATTCTGAACTCTGAATTAGTATTCTGAATATGTATTTAGTTACTCCCCAACACTGTTCCTTCATTGTCTGTCAGCAGCATCACCACAGAGTCTCGCACTTGTACTTTGAGGCTTTATACCCCATTAAAGTCTTAACTCTAAGCTTTAATTACGTTTTATGTGCTATCTAAAGAAATTCATCACTTTTTAATTGTCCATTCAAGTGTCTGAGATGTTTTGAATTCAAGATGTCAAGTTCTAACTTACCCAAAACTGTGCTGACTGGAGAAGTCCCGTTTCAAACAGGGAAAGTCCATGTGAGCGTGAGGGCCCACAGCGGCAGGGTTCAGGGTGACTTTTGTCCTGAGCTTGTAAATATGTGTGGTTAGCCGCAAGAATCTCGACTGGCTCTGCGCTTTAAGTGCTGGGCCCATATGTGAAGTCATTTACCAAGGTGACACAACGCACAAAATTACAACAAAAAATGTCATTTCCAAACTTCAAGTAGCCATTACTCATAATATACAATCCTCTCAAAAGTTTCGGATGGTTTAGAAAAGAGGTTATAAGATTGGTCTGAAAAGTTGAAATTACACGCAAGATTTAATGTCAAGTCAATTATAGAGAAAACATGTGAACTCTGAGTGCTTGATAGTTAAATGTTGTGAGACGCCAAGTTGCAAGACCCAAAATTATCGTTCCGTTTTATATTTACTCATGGTCGGTGTGAAAATGAGCATCTTCATAGGCTTAACGTAAACATGCTGCTTCCTTAGTTTAAGTTGCACATGGTTCAATTCTAGAAGGATTCATGCATTCTATCAAAATAAAATAACACGTTTGATGTGATTGATGTGAATGCCAAATTAGAAATGTGACAAACTGAACTAGTTTCATTTTAAACTGTTGGCAGTGTTCCAAATAATTCATTCCTGGCATTGTAATTATTTACGTTGAGTTTAGGAATGTTTTTCACAGGTCTGGAATTAGTTTGGACTTGGTCTGGACCTTGTTTGGACTTGGTCTGGACCTGGTTTGTGCTTGGTCTGGGCTTTGGTCCCTGATCTGGACTTAGTTTGTACTTAGTTTTGACTTGATCTGGAACTGATTTGGGCTTGGATTTGGTCTGGACTTTGGACCCTGGTCTGGACTTGGCCTGGACTTAGTTTGGACTTATTTTGGACGCGGGTCTGGACTTGAAGGTACTGTGAAGGACACTCTGCCACCGCGGCAAAAGATTTAAAAAGTTTCATTTTGAACAAACAAAAAAAAAAAAGACATGAAACTGGAAAAAATAAAAACAAATTTAAAAGGAAATAAATTAGGAACTTTAAAAATAGAAAATCAGTTAATTATTTTTCCCAGCAACATGAACATTGAACATTGAAACAGGCCTTTCAGGTTTCACATGTTTACCCTCCAGTTTCAAAGATTATGGACGTCTTTTGGCTCCATTTTTAAAAAAAAAAGCTTAGAAATAAATTTGCTAAGAGAAAAGGAACAGAGGTATTTTCTTTCATGCCCTTCATGTTTTACGTCTGACTCCTTCACAGTGGCAGCAGTGATTGTCTTGCAGATTGGATCAGGCCACATTCAACCCTCCCCTCGACTCTTCCTCACTCCTCACTCATACCACATCTTGCTGATGCTTTCCTTTTTCTCTCCTTTCCTTTCTCTCCTTTCCTTTTTCTCTCCTTCCTTTTCTCTCCTTTCTTTTCTCTCCTTTACTATTTGCTCTCCTTTCCTTTTCTCTCCTTTTACTATTTCTCTCCTTCACTATTCCTCTCTCTCTCTCTCTCTCTCTCTCTCTCTCTCTCTCTCTCTCTCTCTCTCTCTCTCTCTCTCTCTCTCTCTCTCAGACCTCTATTTTCTTGCCTTTCTCTCTCACACTTATCCTTGTTATAGTAGTAAACTGAGCTTTGTTTTGTGTGTCTTCTCTCTCTCTCTTCCTCCCCCCATCTCTGTCTCGTCTGTCTCCCTCTCTCTGCACTAATCTTTTGTTGTGGCTCAGACTCTCTCTCCTCCCTCTCTCCCTCCCTCCTCCCTCCCTCTTTACTGTAGTATATAAGCTGCTCTAAGTCTGTGCTTCTCCACTGAAAGGACCAAAGCATGTGCTAGGTCAAACACTACAAAGAAAAACCCACCATGACCTCCGTGCTGACCCTTACTCCTCCCCTCTTTCACCCGCTTGCCCTTCCATCGGTCCGTATGCATCTACAGGTACGTTTTTCAACCATGCACATTACATTTTCTGGTGTAAAATTTAGACTTTGAACGCTGCACAATTGTGTTTGTTTTGATAGTGTAAGTAACGGTGGCGGAGTGGACAAGGGGGGGCGCAAGAGTTTTGACATGTGAGGAATGTGACTCACTATACTCACTCTAGAAAATGTGCTGGTTTCCTTCATTACGATAACAAATAACAAAGTTGTTTTACTTGGATTTTAGTTTGCCTTTCCTTTAATCGATACTGTCCCTATAACAAAATACAGGTGATATTGGTGTTTATTTGTGCAAAAAATATTGGAGACAGTGCATGACAGTTATGATGAGTCAAGTTATGGCAAGTTAGTGGAGAAACAGGTCAGTTGACGTTAATGATGTAAAAAGTAGATAATAGTATTTGATCTGTAAAGCTAAAAACTAGTAGTAGTGTTGTCACAAAACTAACATTTCAATCTCAATTTCAATACCAAGGAATAGGCTCAATTCTCTATATCAATAATAATAATAATAATAATAATAATAATAATAATAATAATATAATAATAATAATAATAATAATAAGACATTTTCAACACTACTACTTTCTTGATGTTACCATATGGTTTTTATACTAATTCTGATAAGACTCCAAGCTCTAGATAAAGTTTATTATGGATTAGTGTCTAATTTGGAGTACAAGTATGTTACAAAATTATATTTAAACCATGTCGCCTCCAATGGAGACAATAGATGGGTATTGGAATGTACTTGTGGATGCAGCATAGTTAAATTAAAATTGGACTCATTCACTAATCACTGGGACATATATGCCAAACAACAAACAAATGTAGAAATGTAACTGCTATGGAGTCTGCGGTGGAGTCTGGATGTCCTTCTCGTGTTACTGTGGGTTCTCACCGGGTTGTCTGTGTCTATGTCTCTTTGTTAACCCGACGACGAGCTGGCCCCTGTCCAGGGTGTACTCCGCCTAAGGCCCAAAGTCACTGGGATAGGCTCCAGTCATCCGCGATCACTAACAGGAACAAGCGGTCTAAAATGAATGAATGAAAAAAAAGTAGCCTCAACCAATTTCAACTAATAGGGCAATAGCCTGAGAAGTGACAAAATCTTAAAAATTGAACTGGAAATTTGCACTTCAGATACTTGTTATATTAAACTATAACATTGCAGTGTGCACTGAAGAAACAGTATGCAAAACACAATATGTAACCAAAACATTATTGCGCTCTTTCTGAATCTTATTCGTTTTGAGACATTCCTTCTCATGTCTGCCTTCTTTAGAACTTCCTTTTCAAACAGACTAAAAAACCTACAAAAATCTAGATATGTTCACCAGCCACATTATGGCGCTGATTTGGCAGATGTGGCAGTAAATGCAGGGAGGTCATGTGCTACCGAGGAATGTAGTGAGATTGAGGTTCATCACAGCTGTCTATAAAAGCCTTATGTCTGCTGTTTATGGCATAGGATGGTGCTCTGCTGGTGCCCGCCCACAAACACACACAGAGACAGTCTGGTTCAGGGGATCAGAACCAAACATGTGGATAATTAGCTGAAGGATTTGGTGCTTTTAATCTGTGCGTAGTGAAAGTAGATGAGGTAAAAGCGGCAAGAAAAGTTGAATAAAGAATGGTTTTATTTGTACTTTTCATGGTCTTGACAATTAAGTATGACTTTTTTATTTTCCTAGCCCTTAAAGCTGCACTGTGTCATTTTTCTGGTGGGGGATTTGTGCACCTGCTTGTTTCCGTGGGGATGTTATTGCCTTTGATGCTTTGTTTCACAGTATGGCATTAAGCCTTGTGTCCATATGAGATTTATGGATGTCATTCGCGGATGACCAACGTCTGACCGAGCGAACAGCCGGCTCCACGCTCCTCTTGAAAAAGTCAACAGCGGGGGGTAGCACTGCATGCTAGCGGTGTATTTGTGCCTGTAAAAGTTTAAAACAAGAAAGGGAAACAGGTCATTTGGGGGGGGCTTGTGTTTACTTCTGGTCACAAGTTTGACAGAGATTGTTCGTAGATGCAGCGAGAGGAGGGCTCTTTGGTTGTATGAATTTAAAAAATGAATTAAATATCCTATTATGATCCACATTGGCTGAACCAACTTGCCATAATTAGCAAATGGCTCAAAGTCAACAATCTCGTCTTTGAGGTTCAATAATGGCACCACTCTCTGAAGCTATTGTGAGGATTATTATGCTAAAAAAGAAGACATTGAACTTTGAGCCAGTTTGTGTTTCATATGGATAGGCCCTGTAATTAGAGACCATAATCCACGTCAACAAATCTGCAATCTGACAGCAAATTCCCTCATAGAATTCTGGCTTGTCCTCCACCTAAATTTCAAACATTTTAGAATATTATGATGTGATACAAACCCAACCAATTGAACGGTCAAAGGCGACAATGTATTGTTACTATTATTATTATTATTATTATTATTATTATTATTATTATTATTATTATTGTTTTGTACTTTCACTGTTGTGTCCAATACTAGCTTTGTGTTTCTCTTGTGGGGATGTAAAGCACTTTGGTACACTTTGTGTAAAGTGCCCTATAAATAAAGTTTGATTGAATATCTTAGCACTTACTTTTCCTGTATCTCTTCCCATGAATCAGGTTCTTGTTTCGGGCTTGTTTTAGACCGCTGTGGTTCTACACACAATGGTGAAAATTTTTTTGTGCTTAAAGGACTCGGTTGGCTTCAAAGCAGTTTAATTGCTATACATTTCTGTAACTTGTGATCTTTGGAATAGTGCTCTCACCCATATGTCATGGAAGAATTGCTCATAGATTTAACTAAGACCACCAAGCAAGCTTAAAGGTGAGACTTGAACAGTGATTTAAAGGTGTATGTAGTTTTATGGGACATCTAGACATGACATAGAACATTAAAATTAGGATCAATACAAAACCCTTGCTAACAAATGCTGTTGACCAACAGAAGACCAAATTCAAATGGAATAAAAATGGGGTGTGAGCTCAGACTCAAAATTAGGTAAACTATGACTAAACCCAGAACACACCCAGGACTAGATCAGGACAAACCTAAAGTTGAACAAACTCTTGCTTCTACAGGTTAGGTTAGGCTTCTAGGTTGGTATCCTTGCGTAAATCTGGCTTGCAACTATTAAGAAACATCGAAACGACATAATAGATATGAGCTATCAGTTGTGCTGAGTGACTTTTTAAAAAGAACAATGGCTGCAGGGACACAATTGTCTCTCTAGATTTTGGTCCTATTTTGGCACGGTCTAGTCATCACAACCACATCCTTCTGAACAAGCATATTTCCATAATCCTTTCTCAGAGCTTTTGTCCTCGTAGATAGTGTTGGTCCCCGATGTGTTTTCCACATCTGACAGCTCTCCTTCCAACCCACCAATCCCCTTCAACCTTGCCCAAAGGCTGGCTCTGGCTGGGTCTTATGGAAATCTGTGGTTGTCTCCAGCAATCTCTTGGCTTTTGGTGCTGTGGTGCATTATACTACATGTGTTAGAGAGAGCTGCAACCACCACACTGAATTAGAGTGTAAAAAACACTACTCATTTGGAGTGATTCATGCAGAGCCTCCATGCAACGTCATGATCGAATGAAATGGAAAAAAACACGAAAATCACTTAGAAGTGTTTTGTGTGTGGTTCATTATCACTGTGTAGTCAAAAACATGGAAGGGTTTTGTATCCAATATCATCACTTCAGTGCACATGTCTCCTCAACACCAAAAATGGTGTGCAAAGTCCATCAACTAAATCCTGATCAAACCTAATATCTGCTCTTGGCAGCTTGTTGGCAGCAGCACTGACGGATGAGTCGAATGTAAAGGGTGAAGTTTATACAAAAAAGTGCATTTTCAAATTTTTTACAAAAATCAAATCAACTAAATTAATCAATCATCAATCAATCAATCAACCTTTATTTATAAAGTCCTTTGCAACACTCAAAGTGACCAAAGTGTTTCACAATAAAAAACAATGCAGCATAAAACTATGTAAAACAAATCAAACAAATAAAGTGTTGCTACATTAAAGCAGAGAGTTAAAAGCCAGTTTTGATTAAATATGTTCGTTAGCCTGGACTTAAAATGGCTAAAGTCTGTGCGCATGTCGGGGGGCAGCTTGTTCCAGAGTCTGGGACCAGCGACAGTGAAGGCTCGATCCCCCCAGTGTCTGAGTCTGGCTCTGGGGACTTCCAGCAGAGACTGATTTGTCGACCTCAGAGCCCTGCTTGGGTTTGGAGCAGACAGAAGCTCGGCCAGATAAGGAGGTGCCAGGCCTTTTAGAGCTTTGAAAACATAAAGTAACATTTTAAAATCAAATCTAAAAGAATCGGGAAGCCAATGGAGAGCAAAAACAAACTAAGGGGGATGTGCTGACGTCTGGGTGTGTTGGTTAGGGTGGTTTCGGTGGCTAAGGGCAGACTGGGAGACACCGACAAAGTGCATTTCAATAGTCTATTCTTGAGCTGATGAAAGCATGAAATTCAAAAGGTTGGAGTTGGATATCAGACATATTGGCATCGAGTGGTTCTTCCTTGCATCATCCAAATTCATGAAGACAAAAAGGAATGAGTGTATTGCTCTGTGTTTTAGCCCTGTGATACGGCCCTTGTCCACAATGTTCCTCGTGGGTATATACAAGCTTAAAGTTAGGCCTATAAACTTCAGCAATTCGTAAGAGATTTCATATAGAATGTCATGCATAGCTCTTGCCAAGGTGTTTTAGCTGAGGGAAGAAATTAACAAATACATTTAAAGGATATTTACTGCGCAAAATTGACGTTTATTTTTTGCCTTTTAACCATGTTATAACATTCATTAAACAACATACCTGAAGTTTTATTTAGCTTAATTTCATGCTTGTTTTATTACTGCTGTTTACAAAGTCATCTTCTCTGCACCTTCCCTGAGCCTAAGAAAACGCTTGGTTTCAGATTTCAGCAAGTCAAATGTGGAATAACACTAAGTTGAGTATTTAATGTTGTGAAATCATTCTCGGCTTGGTACTATCTTCACGGACTGGTGGACTTGGCAGTAGCATGTGTGGGGGTTTTGCAAGGAGTGGGGGCAGTGGTGAGATGTCCCGTTCAGGAATGCTGGTCCTGGACAAAACTCTTGTACGAGTTCTCCTGCAGCAGCACATTCTTTTTTCCTACCATACTGTGTTTTGTTATTTTCATTAGTCGCACTGAACATTTATTGTGTTCCAGTTAATTTGGGTCCATCACATGACCACTTTTGTGTGAGTCTGGGCTGGGCTATGTGTCTAGACTACAAACAAGGACAATTCTATTAATACAGTAAGCATGGAGTTAGAAATAACCAGAAGAATAATTAGAATAACTTTTCAATTTGAGGTTGCTTTAAAGAACGAATTACGCACAAAAAGTGATAAAGTATGGTATTTCTGAATTGCTTATGGAATTAATAAAGCATTTGTTCTATCTGTACAAAACAGCAATGATTGAACACTTTGGATCAGATTAGCTAGAACATTGCCATAATAAAGAGTTTCATAATACCGTCCAATGCGTGCACATCGGCTGTAATCATCAGCACAAGGGGAACATTTTATACTATTGCCCTTTGTCCTTTATTATCAGGGGCCCTGCAAGTGTCTGTTGGGGCCCCAAGCAAAACATCCACACGGACCCCTCCGACCTGATTGTAAGACACTTTAAAAAATCCTGACAAAAACAAAGAAAAGTCGTAATACTGTATATATTTGAACCCAAAAATAAACACTGTTAAGTTATTGTGGCATGTTAAAACCATAGATGAGGTTGATATGTAAAGGAACGGGTCTTCTTCTTCTTCCATTGTGGCCAAAATATGAAACGGCCGCAGTCTAGAAAAACTGTTGATGATGGACAATAGGAACGTCTTCTCTCTGGGGGGCCTTTGTCGTCAGGGGGTCCCAAGCATTTGCCCGATTTACCTAATAGCTAGCAACACCCCTGCTTCTCATAAGGGCAGGTTAGCTTTTCTTTTTCCCAAGGAGTAAATCATTTCCCCTATAATTAAAACAGGTCACATGTGCCTTTGATGTTCAGTGATTTCTAGAAATGACTTTGTCCCAGTCGTGCCGGGACATGAGGTGTATCCTGTTTCACGTACATTCAACAGCCTGGACGAATTATGTAACGTTGGGAGTGCTGGTGGTGCCTTTACACGTCCTATGGAACAGATGGTGTATTTAAAAGCAGTGAGTGTTTTGGCGGACACCTCAGCTCCACCATCAGGGCGTCCGCTCCACTCCCAAACCTTTAACCTCAATCTTCCTCTCGCCAATGTTTTTGTGGTTTTATATTGACTCATCAAAAAATTCTTAGAGATATGGGAATTTAAAGCGAGACTGTTGGAGATTGTTGTGGTTGGAGCTAACTACAAAATTACTTCCTATGAGTTCTCCAGTGGATACAGAGAAAAGGTATCTCTTATCAGAAAAACAACATTCCACTATTGCTCCTTATCCTGTCTGAAAGCAGTGCACTCCACATATACAGCTCAAGATGCATAGAATTATACTGTATTATATCGTAATGCAGGTTAGACTTTGTCAAATTCTTCCTTTCCATCAAGTGTCTGAGTTATACATATTTGTCGAGAGTTGAAATTACCGCGCTAACAAGAAAACAACCGCCAGAAATGTGGTTAGATGAGAGCAGATGGTTAGATGTAACACAAATGCCTGTGACAAGTTCCAGGCAGCTGTTTATCTGTCATGGTTCGACCTAGACAGAAGATATAGTAGGAAGTAGAGTGGAAAATGGAAAGGTGGTGCATTTGGCATTTACTCATGGGTAACTAATCATCTGCAAATTATTTTCTTCATACGTATCTAAAACATAATTAAGCAGACATGGTTGTCCTTCCTGTGCCCTCCATATCTCATCTTCTGTCATCTTCGGTAATCTCTCGAGTTGTTTGGTCTAATTGAGCCTGGTTTTCCACTGGAGACACTAGGAATGAGACTATTATTTTTTTAACTTGAATGTGGAGTGAACCAGAGTCTTAATCTGACTTTAAACGCTACCAGACCGACTGGGGGAATTATTAAGGAGCCTGTTAAACAGCAGTATCGCTCTGTTCGTAACAGTTTGTATTATTTGAAGTATTTGGTTACCACACAGAGTAGTCTTGTGGCCTAAACAGTATGTTACAAATTGTAGGCCAAAGGGTATTGGTTGAAAAGAAAGCAAGAAAACATAATGCTCTCCTTTCTTTAAAAATGTCTTTTCATTGTATGCTTAAGAGTGAATCAGAATTAATCTTCATCCTCTTTGCTGAAATACATCAGGTTCTCAGCAGTCTTCTTCTTCTTCTTCTTCTTCTTCTTCTTCTTCTTCTTCTTCTTCTTCTTCTTCTTCTTCTTCTTCTTCTTCTTCTTTTCTTCTTCTTCTTGTCTGAATTGCTCTTCCCAGTGTCCGTCCTGCTCCTCCTGCTGCATCTCCTTTAGCCTCAGCTTGTGTTTAGAAGAGCCATGTCACTTTCATGTCCGAGCTCCTCGGAGTGGCCTGTGTCGTCTTTGCTCTCAAAAGGTACTCTTCAGAGACAGGTCCTTTTAGAGTCTATTGGTCCTATTTTCTCCTCCGTCCACTTGGCCTCCTTCTCATGGATCATTGGCTTTGTACTGGAGACGTTGAAATTGATTTACAGTAAACTATACACAATAAATACATAAATGAACACATAAATAAATACATACACAAATGGAACGCTTGGAAATAGTAAATATGTACTTAGAAGTGAGGCATTATGTGAAAACTCTTATGTTTGCATTTGTAAAAGTGAACACATATTGGGCCTATGGACATTTAGAGTAGTTCTGCATCTTGAATGCCTTTGAAACAGTTAAGCTGATGGGTCGCACTTAAAATTGTTTCCAAAAGCCATGACAGAATTTTTTTAGGATCGCAAAGACAGATCCCATTCCCAAACCAACATACCAAACATATAATGGTGTATTTGAATGTGCTGGAGTCTCGTAAATGTAATCTCAGCGTAAACGGTTCAAGACGTTACCCAAGCAACCATGTGGAAAAGGCTCTTGTTTGGATCTATAATGGACTGTATATAAAGAGTTTTTCTTTCTTTGGCATACACTTGTTTTCAGCACAGTATCACAAGTATGTTTTTGTTGACTGGAAAATAATAAGGTTTTACATTTTAGACACGTTCAATTAACAGCATGTTGTTGTTTTTTTCGATTTAGGAATATTAGTTAAAAGTTTAGTCAGTATAATGTACATTTCTATTGTTCTTAATATCTCCCATAATAACCAAAGTGTACTGGCATGCCTGGAACAACTGGTGAGCTTGTGAATGGCCCTAAGAGTCACTCCAGTCATGTGGTGGTATGGATTTTGCTGATATATGGACTATCAAGCAACTCTCATCCAAAAATAATTCTCAATCTGTGGTTCTTGTCTGAGAACTCGGATAGTTATCCTACTTTGATCTGCGTAAGCCCTGCCCACTGGGTGGAACCTGTCCTATTTATCTATTCATTTGTTTTAAATTTCCCCTGAAACAATTCTTCTTTGTTACCCTAACAGCCCTGTAATGGGCCATAGAAATCCTTTTGTTAGCTTGCTGCAGCTGCCTCACAGTACCTGATCAACATCTGAAAGTCCTGAGCTGATCCCGCCCCATGGTTTCAAAATCCCGCTGTACATTGAAACTTAAACCTCCATTTCTGTTTAAAGGGGGATTCTCTTTATTCATTTATTTTTATGACATTTTTTAACAAAAATGTTAACTTCTTAACTCCTCTTTCAAACCATCTCTTTGTCCTGCTTAGAATCTTCACCTCATTGTCTTCAAAGGAGTGGTTTATGGCTTTAAGATGAAGATGCACAGCACTCTGTAATACTATATTTGCATGCCGTCTGTGTGAATAAAGCCTCTTATGTAGAGGCTGTTTATTCTCGCCTATGTAACACTCTTTACAACTTTCTTCACCGCATTGGATTGAATACACTACATTGCTCTGTTTCTGTGTGGGCATCTTGTTCTTAGGGTGATTCAGTTTTTGTTGCCCAGTTTAAAAAAAACAGGAAAGAACTCACACCTCATTGATTACAGGAATGTTCCTGTTCAATCTACTTTTTTCTTCTTTTAGTTTTTCCCTCTTCAAAACTAGTATAGCAATTGAGTAGTCATATTTTAGATCTACTTTATCTAATTTAGAAAAGGTATAGCCTGGTTTAGATCTGGTGGTATTCAAAAGGACTTTAATGGTACTTGGTGGGAAAAGTTTTAGAACCACTAGAAGATAAGACCCAGACAATACATTTTTAAGGATTAGGAAAAACGTGTGGTGTTGGCTGACCAGGCTAATGTCTGCGCCTCTCTGTGGATGTAGTGATGTATGAAGTAGGTCGCAGACAGTACCACAGCGGAGCAGCCTGTCATTACTCTGAGGTCAACATTGTGGACACAAAGTCACGTATCAACCAAAGACTGGTGCTCAAACACTTCCTCATAACCTCTGACCTCTCTTTGACTTTGAAACCTAAATTCACAGTCCAATCTCAAACACAAACCAACAATAAAAGTTGTCTCTATTAACTTGTAGAATAATGGTTTATGTTCAGTTGTAAGATGGGAAAAATAACATAAGTTTAGCTGTAATTAGGCCCTGCAGATGCAAGAGTCTATACAAAATGATCAAATGTATTATTCATTAAATATCAAATGGTGTATAACCATAACATGTGTATATTTGACACACTGCTAGCCGACTTTGAGTCAAGGCATCAGAATGTATATCATTCGTAAGTTTGTAGATAGGCTGACACTCTACAGTTTGCAATTATCTTGAGAACGACTCAATTCCAAATTGAAATTTTGAATTGAAGTGATTTTATGTCTTTGGCCGTGTAGCACAAAGCAAATTGGAAATAAAATGATGGTTCAATGTAGATACTGTCAGTGTGACATGGGTCTGTTTGTTTCTGGTTTGAGACTGATATGAAATCTTGCTTGTTAAATGATAAAAAAAATGCTGAGGTAAGCATGACTGGTTGCAAAAAGTAAACAGCAAAACAGCAGGGTGGATCATGTCCTATCATTCACAATGGTCTCAATGTGAGACTAACATATAATTAGGTTCTTACCCTCAAGGATGACTATTATTAAATAAACCAGACCTAATCCCGCACTCCATACATTTACCACACTGTGCTCTACAGGAATGATGCAGCCAAAGCTATCTGTGTCAGTGACCATGTTATTGTATATTTAGACATGTTTCCGCTGGTTTGGAAAGTTCCTGGTGTAAAGCTGACTTCATGGCCCACAAGTCACATGCATTTTATTCAAATGGACTCTCTGCACAGTGGCACACTGGTTAGATGACCTTGGCTCAAAGCGCATGATAACTTTGATCAAACCGTAAATTCAATACGATGTGTAGATACTTTAGTTTCTGGAATTATCTCAATATTTATTATTCCTCAAAATGAGCATTAGCGTTAGCATTGAAACCAAATTACCTACTTTTACAAACACAGTGTCCGCGTTGAACTATTCACCTCATATTGTACAGTCTGGAACATGTTGTCCAGTGACGATCCACTGACTGATCTTTACGTATTTATTATTTTGAACATGACTCCGCAAAAACCCCATGATATAGTCATTGAACAGGAAATAGTGTCGCCAACAATGAGCTTGTCGGACGGTGTCATGCACAGAGCCAATTGCGTTTAAACTATATTGCCATTTTCTTTTCTGAAATAGATTCATTATCATTACCATGCTAGCGCCATCCAGTTGGGAGGCAGAGGCTGGAGACCAGTGTTTTTGACGCCCTGGATTTTTTAACTAGACAAAATTCTGCCCCTCGCTGGTTATGCCATGACTGCTTAATTAGGGGATTACTGCTGCCCTGGAGGAAGCTCCTGATTGGTTGACGCCCCGCAAACGTCACAGAAAGTTCAGAATTTTCAGCTTTGGACGCTGGACACGGCTGTAAAGGATGACACGCAAGAGCCGCACCAAGTGTACAAGACACGCCATGGATTACATTGACTTTGCATGTAAATTCAACACCTTGAAATACCATAATACTGTATTGTTTAAGGCTTGAGTGCTCAGAAAATTCCTGTTTTCTCGTGCCCCCTTTATCCGCCCACTGCTTTGTACTTACATGGGATAACAACTTTGACAATAAATCCTGAAAAAACGACCACACAGTTCTTTTCGACAGTTTTGGAAGTCCACATCTATTATAAATTGCCCACATCTATAATAAATGTAGATTCAAGAAATCCTTTATTATTAAACATAAGCCTGCCTTTATGCTAAACTTTAATTCTGTCCCTCTTTCAGGATGATTGACAGCCACTGATCCCAGGATGCCTGTGGTGCCGGTGGGCGGGACTTTCTCCTCCCCCATCGTCCCAGTGTCTCTCACCTGCTCATGGCTCCTGCTGCTCTTCCATGCTGCGTTCGGACAGAAACCAGCCAAGCTGCCTCTGATTGGCCGAAAACCATTCATCGCCGCTTGGAATGCCCCTCTGGACATGTGCACCATCAAATACAACATCAACGCCAACTTTGAGAAACTCTTTCACATTCACGGTAGCCCACGTGCCGGCTGGACAGGCCAAAATGTCACCATATTTTACGCCAATCGACTGGGATACTACCCATATTATACCCCACAGGGGGATCCAGTGCACGGCGGGCTTCCTCAAAACTGCAGTCTTGAGCTACATTTGTTTAAAGCCTTCCAAGACATCAACCATTTCATCCCCGCCGAGGACTTCAGAGGTCTGGCTGTTATAGACTGGGAATTTTGGCGGCCGCAATGGAGCCGGAACTGGCACAAAAAGGACATTTATCGTAAAAAATCGAAAGAGTTGACGAGCAAGGCGTACTTTAACGTAACAGCGGCGCAGATCGAGGAGCTGGCAAGAAGGCGATTTGAAAAGAGCGCAAAAGCTTTCATGCAACGGACTATACAATTGGGCACGCGCCTACGCCCCAATGGACTGTGGGGATTCTACCTCTACCCTGACTGTCATAATTACAACCTCCACGAGCAGAACTACACAGGCTTCTGCCCCCTGCTGGAGAGGATGAGGAATGACGAGTTGCTGTGGCTTTGGAACAGCAGTACGGCCCTGTTTCCTTCGGTGGCCATAAGAAAAAGCCACACCAACAGCATCAGTAACTTGCACTTTTCGCAGCACAGGATCCGGGAGGCGACGAGGGTGGCTTCACTGACCTCAAAGGAGTACGACCTGCCCACCTATGTGTATCTGAGGATGGGCTACCGAGACGAGGCACTGGCTTTCCTCACTAATGTAAGTTATTTAGTTATCATTTACTATATACCAAGATATAGCCTAGGCAAGTAAGGACATTTTATGAGTGGTGAACAGGTAAAGCTCAGTGGAGTCAAGACTGGCTTCCATCCTGGTGTTAATCTCAGAAGATCAATGGTAAAAATTGATTCGGCTGGAAATACTGGAAAACAATGATAGGATAAGTATCTTAATATTGAGTACATTTTATCAGTGGAGGAAAAATACCAATTTTGCTACACTTAAAAAAAAGAAGTTGCTTTTTTAAACTTGAAGTAAGACAATTAGTAACAGTACGCTCACACCAACAGAGACTGGTCAAGGCACAAAACTTGCTCCTAATTACCCCGCAAATGACCCCATTGATTTAGTCACTCTTGGTACAAATGCAAGATAAATGAGATAAATGAGTCAGAAACCAGTTATGTTCAATGTATTAATGTAGTTTAGTACATAACAGAATATTTATCTTGTGATCATTTGTTCAGGCACTGTTTGATAAAGTCTATTTATGCAATTCACTGAATACAGCAGAACCAGTATTTTCTCTAAAGCACCACAAGAGGGAGACAATTGATAAGGTTCTGTTTTAAAGTGCTGTTCTATTCTGGTAGGGACATGAGAAGTTATCATTAAGCAAAAACCTCAAGCATCTCTCTCTCCTCTTTTTTCTGCCCTGAAGTATATGAATGCACCTTTACATGTAGATGTATTTGTGTTTTGTGTAGAAAGACCTGATCCACACGATCGGGGAGAGTGCAGCTCTGGGGGCAGCCGGCTTCGTCATCTGGGGAGACTTGAACCTGACATCGTCCAGGGTGAGTCTCCAAACTGTACTGTCAAGATTTGGTCAAGTCAAGTTTATTTATTACATTTATTTATTTAGCATATTGTTTGTGTCTGCTTACACTCACAGTAAGTACAGTGTTCAATAGTCCGCCATGAATAGTTTGTCTTTTGCCTGCAGACATTGCGACTGTCGGACATGAATGCACTTGTGGTTTTGCAATCACAATACAACAATTCAACAGTGGAATTCTATAGTGATCTAGTGGGGACATTGTTAAATAGTTTATATTTTATCTCCCAATGAATACATGTTTGAAAGCATTCTGCAGCAGCATTTTGCAAACTATTTTGAAAAGGTAGCTGTAACTCATCATACAAAGTATAAGGAACATGGATTATTCTTTTTTTCACTTCTTCAAAATCTGGAATATTATGGATTTCCTGTTATATGCAACATTTTGAGGACTTTTTTCCGTTCAAAAGATAACATATTTAAATTGTTGCTCACTATGGCAACGGTCAAGATTCTTATCATTATGAAAACTGTGGATTATATTAACGGTATGTTAAGGCTTTGTCTTCACTTATTTTATGTGGGTCCAGAGCAAATATTTAACCTTCTCAAATTGTATACATTCTGTGAACATAAGATATTAAAGTGGAATAACTAATAACACATCCAGCATAATAAATCTTCTTATAATATATAATAAATCTTTCTTCCCCAGCACAACTGCACCAAAGTCAAGCACTTCCTGAGCCACCGCCTGGGCCAGTACATCACCAACGTCACCCGCGCCGCCGAGCTCTGCAGCGACTCCCTGTGCCAGAGCAACGGCCGCTGCGTCCGAAAGAACCCCCGCGCCCGCCACTACCTGCACCTCAACCCCCTCAGCCACCGCATCATCCCGTCCGGGGATGGGGACTTCACCGTGAGCGGCTGGCCCTCGCAGCACGACCTCCAGCTGCTCCGGGACCGCTTCAAGTGCCACTGCTACGAGGGCCACGAGGGGGAGAGCTGCGACAGTATAAACATAGTGAAGGAGGAGGACGAGACGGGATGGGGGGAGGAGGACGAGCAGGAGAGGAAGAGGACGGAATGGGAGGATGAGCAAGGCGAGCGCTACGAGGGGAGAGAGAGTGCAGTGAGGATCAATATGAGCAGTGCAAGACTAACGGCGGTAATGTTAGTGTCGTACTTGTTTGTGTTGAGGGCACATTTGTGATTTATTCTTCCATCTCGATCTGAAATGTATTTGAATGCATTATTATTGCTGGGTTTCAGATGAAATCACAACATTCTATTGGTCAACAATATTTAATACAGATGGGGGGGAAGCTAAAATTAATATTATTAAAATGGTTCATGGGTCACTAATAGAGACGTTTCTGAATTTACCATAGATATTTCATAGCAAAGTACAAAGTTATCAATAACCAAACATATAATCAGTCATTCATGCTCTAGAATTTAATGATGTCACAATTTCAGATGGAGAGCAGGGGCATATAATGTGTTGGAATAAAGCTGAATTAAAAATTGAATCGATTAAATTGATAACTCGCATGTTTTTGCAAGAAAAAGCCAAAATCATCAATAAATATTGAACCTTATCATTTGTTATAGATTGGCTTCATAAACTTGTCATATTAATCTCATAGCTAAATGTACTTTCAACTAACATCTCTGGGTTTGAATAATGACACCATGTGAAGCTAATGTGGATTAAAAATAAGAATTTGAACTTTGTGCCAGTTTTTGTTTCATGTGAATAGGCCCAGTAAAGACACAAACCATAAACCAGGCCAACAAATCAACAATCTGACAGTTAAACAGCAAATTCCTCCACTTTGGACCTGTCTTCAACTCAATTTCAAACTTAAAATGTTCAACATCAACAAGTTAAAAATGCACTCCTTTTCTAAGCAGCAGAAGAACTTTGTGGTCTGTTTAGAACTTATTTGTTGTCGAGGTCGGAAGCAAACCTGCAAAATCACACAAACGGAAAAGAAGGATGGATGGATGATGTCATCAAGTTCAATCAACTATATGAATGTCTAGGCTACACAAAATTAATCTAGGCCAGTTTTTCTATTGTACATAGGCTGCCTCTGGTTCATGTTTTAGTATTTTTGTTTTTTAGAGACAAATATATTCATGTTTTTTTCCTCCTTTTGGTTGATAAATATATAAAATAACCATGATATTCATTTTAGACCTGGTTTAGTCTCATTTTAGGCTATGTTTAGTCCTAATTTAGGCAGGATTTAGTCTATTTTTCCATCTTTTGGTACTCGGAAAACCAAATATTCTATAGCTTTTTAGACTGAACCCATTTTTTGGCTGAGAGGACGAGAAGCAAACCACTCTGTCACTGTGAACCTAAATCTAAATCTAAGTCTAAAAAACAAATAAGATTCCAACAAGGAAAGTTAGAGAATAATCACTCAACAAAACAAATACTCCTACTATGCAACCGTATCCAAAATTACTTTATGGTCTTCTGCGTTACTACAACTTCAGGTGGTCATAGCAAATCTATTATTACGTGTCATGTGGATATATAAGCATAAATTTTTTTGTACTGTGTTGTGTTTTCTACAATGAATATGAGCCTATGTGAATGCCTATACGTTTACTTTATATACAATGTGCAAAATAAGTATGATATGTACAACTAGTCTTTTTCAACATGACAGCTACCTTCTGATTTTAGGTGCGTTATAAAATTGCCTGTTTTTGTTGTGTTTTTCGTTTTATCTTTACAGTGCTGACTGAATTTAGTTTTTGATAATAAAGTTATATTAAAAAGCTGAAGACCAAAAAATGCGCATCTCATGTACTGTAGGTTTGACAAACACTGAACACGATCTGCAAATCAGATTCAAAATCAAATTGGGACACGATAAAGTATTATGTTTATTAGTGTTTAATTTGTCATTGAAATATATTTGTACTTTCATGTTGTAATTCGATTGATGTCTCAGATTTTGGCAGTTGCAAGTCTATATGGAAAATGAGATAACAAATAAGACATATCATCGGAATAATTTGAATTTATATTTTGGAGTGTGAGTGTCCCATCATTCTGCAATGGATTTGTAAACGATGGCACATACTCTATTTAGAGCTGTCTTCAAGTATCTTATTTTTTTTCCCCCCAACACCTGAATCATAGAGCTTGAATGAATCCAAATTATTGTTAATGATAAAAAAAATCATCTCAGAAAAAAAAAACTGCACTTATCGAGGTGTGACGATTGTAAACCAAATATGCAACAACAATGTAGCACATACCTGAATGTAATGCACTGCGAATAAACACTTTTGAACTATGCAATTGCGTGTGTGTGTGTGTGTGTGTTGTGTTCTGTGCGAGCAAAAGAGAAGTAAGTTTCAAGTGCGTATGACAGGTTTTCTAATTTAAATACACAAAAGCCTGATTGAAAACAGTTGATTTGGCGTACAAAAGCACTGTAGACATAGGAAGAGGACCTGCTTTTCCAGAGGCTCAAAGTCATTTCACAATTTTGTGAATTATTCATTCAGTCTCTCTCTAATAAACACTCGAAATTCAAGAAGTTCTTCTTTTTGCTTGGTGAGGGGCAAAGTTCTTCCTGGGGGGTCATCATAACCTTTCGGACATTTACATGGTTCAGAGAATATTAAAAGACAGCTGACAGACTAACATGCAACACATCACCCTTTACTGTAGGTTCAGATGCCAGTGAGTACACACACTAGAGAAAAGTACTACACTGAACTTAGTCCCGGATTGGTCAGAGTTAAAATGAGTCTGAATCTGCCCCTGCAGCTGTACGTGAGCCTGCGCAGGACTGCAGGGCAGGTGGGCACATCTGCATTTACAAACATTTGGCTCGCACATTTTAAATTTGTTTAAATTTTATTTATACAGGGAAAACCCAATGAGAAACTGTCTCTTTTTCATGGGCACCCTGTTAAAACACAACACAAAATAAACAACAAACACAGGATACTAAAACACAAATAAAACGTTCAATAAAATTAACCAATACATAAAAACACATTTATACATTCAATATGAGATAAAATTATATAAAACAAGTGCATTCGGCACTGCGGGTAGTCCTTACCAGTGCTTTAAAATCATTAAATGGCATACAATGATTTAAAGTATCTGTGTTTTGTTCCACAGGAGGGAGCAAACGTTGCTTGAAAGCCTTTTTTCTGTCTCTGTGTTAAAACGATGGGATTGTAAAAAATAAAATGTCCTGAGACCTCAAACTGGTGAATACCTTGATCTGATGTGAAATAAACTTGATAAATAATCTGTTCTCTTCGTCGCATCCAATGATTGCCATTCTAAGCTTTAGAGTATCATTCACAGTGGTGAGTTCTGTCTCCTTCTCCTGTAAAAGAACCTTAGAGCTGAACCTTAGAGCTGAATGATAGACTGAGTTCAGAGGTTTCAACACTGTTGGTGTGGAATGCATATATATATAATGTCACCATAATCTAGAACTGAGAGAAGACTGTAGCCTGGATTAACTGTTTTCCACAATTAAGAGTAGACAGAATGACAAATCTGGCTTTTAAATTTATTTGTCAGCTCTTGTATGCGTTTGTTGAAGGAGAGTTTATATCATCGATCCAGATGCCCAAGTATTTGTAATGGGGTACTTGTTCAATCATATTACTATCAAGCGTGAGAATAGAATATATTTTTTGGGTCAATAGAGTGTCTTTTTTTTGAGAACAGACTATATTTTGTTTTTTTTTTAAATTCATTAATACATTTTAAATGAACAACAGTTGTGTGTGGATGGAGTGAAAATCCTCTTGATATTTTGAATCACTTGGGCACAAGAGGTAGACGTACAACGATGCAGTGTGGGTCGCGACTGGGCAAAGCAGCTACCCTCAGCGCCTCCTGGACACGATTTCGGGCAAACAATGCCACACAAGGCGAGTTCCTCAGTTTTAAATCTAAATAAATGGACGGAAACAGGGCAGTTGCCTTCCACATCCATAACATATCGTTATTGGAACATTTTTCCTGTATAGTCAGTCTTATCCCAATCGTAGTTATATGCAATCAGCGGAAAAGATAGAATCCCCATTTATAACTGGGATGCTTCTTCTTTACCAAGTTTTAAGGTTTCCTCCATGAATCTTTTCCCGGCACTTTCAAACTGCGTTTTAGCTTCTTCAATAAACATCCGTGTCACATAGATCACGTGGTTCTTCAAGAAGAAGTTTCAGTATGGACAAATTCTGATAAATACGTTTTGACAATCCAGTTTTGATCCCATAGGGGGCGCCACCCATCCCAGTCGATCACAACCAGCCCCGGTGAGGAGTCCTCGGAAATGTGCTTGTCAATATCGATGGCGGCCTTAACCAAATGAGCCGTGAGGTTGCCATTTTGGGGCAAACCTCCAAAGAGTTGTAAGCAGCACTAAATATTAAATATTAAAATATTTTGTATAGACATAGCTTTTTCAGAAGGCAACTCCAAAATTATCTCTTCAAACTATTTATGTAATTTCTACCAAATTCCGAGCACTAAATACCATATTGCATTTAACAATCTTTTTAATTTAACATTATTATTGATCAAAATCAGCTTGCTGTCACTGTGCGTATCTGATATGAATCATTCAGTGTAATTGTAGTGCTTTATAATATTAAATATCTAATAATTCAATCATCACATGCACACAGCACATTCATGGACTTCTCTAAATGGAGAGGTGGCTCGTTTCCTGTGGAAAGTGATGAAGCTAAACACAATATAAACCACAGCCCAAAACCAGTCATCTTCTGAGATAGTACGGCAGCAGGTGAGAGATGCGTTCAAGAAAATATTATGTACTATTGTTATTATCATTATTGTTATTTCTATTTACCTTATTTAACAAGTTGACATTGTTTTTAAAATATTTGTATAGACATAGCTTTTCAGAAGGCAACTCCAAAATTATCTCTTCAAACTATTTATGTAATTTCTACCAAATTCCGAGCACCAAATACGATATTGCATTTAACAATTTTAATTTAACATTATTATTGATCAAAATCAGCTTGCTGTCACTGTGTGAGCAAATGTGATATGAAACATTTAATGTTTTTGCATTCATTCCCTTTGGTCCACCATCTAATAAAAGAGAACTATCAAGCTGCTTGGCATGTCAAACAAAAGACGAGAGCTATAACTCTCTGTTTTTTCAGTAACATTGCCATTCTGGTATGAATCAAGGTCTGTTTGCAAAAAAAATATTTTCAAAACCTGAAAAAAACCCTTTTGGTTCCTTACATGCATTCTGTCTGCATGCATTTTTGCTCTTATTATTTCAATTTAGTGCTATTGGCTTCAGTTCTGAAAGATGATTGGCCAAAACCCAACAAATGCTGCATCCTTTGTCCCCCGACAGAAGCTTAACTCCTCCAAAGAGTTCAGCCATTTGTTTACACTCCCAAAGGTTCAGAAACAGCTTCAGTCAGTTTTGGATTGAGGAAAGTTTCTGTTTAATTTAAAAAGATTTATTAAAATCAGTTGATCAATTGTGAGTTATTAGGATCTTCAGGCTTAGTACAAGAGTTTACCCTCCATAAAGAATATTTCAATTTGATTCATTTATGAGAATCATCATTGAGATTTTCCTTCTTCATTTTGAACAGCTATTAGATTATTTCCCATATCTCTTGTACACATGCAATACAACACATATATTTATCAGTTCATGTCACTTATCAAAATAATGACTGTATTTTCAGAGGAATCACCATGGCCCTATATCTTCTGCCTTTGCTCTCCTTCAACTTGGCCCTTTCTTTACCCCAAACCGAGCCCCCACTGTTCCAGAATCTACCTTTTATCTCCATATGGAATGCCCCAACCGACCACTGTCTCCTGGAAAATGCATCATTTCAGGCCTTCACCTCCCCTAAGAGCCCTGGACAATTTCTCACAATCTTCTACGACAGCAAAACTCGGCTTTCTACCCAAAATTTGACACTGTCCAGCTAAAACAACTCTTTGGAGGTTTGCCCCAAAATGGCAACCTCACGGCTCATTTGGTTAAGGCCGCCATCGATATTGACAAGCACATTTCCGAGGACTCCTCACCAGGGCTGGCTGTGATCGACTGGGAAGGGTGGCGCCCCCTATGGGATCAAAACTGGATGTCAAAACGTATTTATCAGGATTTGTCCATACTGAAACTTCTTCTTGAAGAACCACGTGATCTATGTGACACGGATGTTATTGAAGAAGCTAAAACGCAGTTTGAAAGTGCCGGGAAAAGATTCATGGAGGAAACCTTAAAACTTGGTAAGAAGAAGCGTCCCAGTTATAAATGGGGATTCTATCTTTTCCCTGATTGCTATAACTACGATTGGGATAAGACTGACTATACAGGAAAATGTTCCAAGAAAACGCAAGTGCAGAATAACGATATGTTATGGATGTGGAAGGCAAGCACTGCCCTGTTTCCGTCCATTTATTTAGATTTAAAACTGAGGAACTCGCCTCGTGTGGCATTGTTTGCCCGAAATCGTGTCCAGGAGGCGCTGAGGGTAGCTGCTTTGCCCAGTCGGACCCACACTGCATCGGTGTACGTCTACACACGACCTCTCTACAGAGACCAGAACGTGGTGTTCCTGAGTCAGGTGAGGAGGTGGAAAGGATGCTGAAACTTTAGCACAATTCAGTGTTTCCTCCTTTATAAAACCTCTCCCATTAGCTCTCTCATCATAAGCGAGGTTGCCAGATAGGGACTCGAGGGGTCAAGGAAGCAAAAAAACCTCTTGTCACTTGTTCACATCCAAACACAGCATATCTCCCTTTACTTCTCAATTAATCAGTTAATCAAATAAAAACGTCAACATTTGAACTGTCACTAACTTCATATTCCAAAGACTGTAAGTATTAAGCATGTCCACTACAAACAATACATTATTCACAACAAACATTGCCTAAATTCACACTGTGCCAAACATTCGAAGCAACGGCAGCTCCTCCTCCTCCAAAGTCATTTCCAGTCCGGTTTGTCACAGAGCTATTGCTGTTGGCAGTTTAATTTTTCATGTAAAGATCATGCTCTCAACTAATCGCCTTTCACTCATGTAAGTGCGCTCTCTCCCGTCCTTCACAGCATCCTGTTATCTTCTTTTTACTGTTGGTACTTGGTATTGCATTCTTTTTCCTTTCACTCCCTTCATCTCATCTAAATTTGTTTTTATCTATACTTTGTTGCTGTAATGTGCTGTGCATCAAACAAACAGGAAACAGCTGTTGCTAACATACACTAGCTTTACTTTAGTTTAGTTTTTCCATATTATTCGGTCAATGTTTGGTGAGAAACTATTATTTTCTGTTTACATCTTCTTTTTGCATTCTTGTTTTCACCTGACTTTCCATCACTCTTGTCCAGTCATCTGTTGTGTAGCTAGCTTCTTAGCTAAAAGCGTACTAGGAGACAAAGCGAGCCATACCTTTTTGGAAGCCACTACCTCAGACGCTCTGGTTTGGATCGCTTAAACAGGCTGATATGGTTCACTTAAGACTCAAGACACTTTCGAACCGTACCAATCTGCTCCAAAGTGAACCACTTTTAAACATCTTTAAAAAACTTAGGATTAGAAACATTAGGATCCAAATGATTTACCACAGCACAACACTCTAACTAACAGTAGCATTCTACAGCGCACTTCCTGCTTCGCTTAGACTAACACGCCCTATAATTAGATGCAAATAGGGCACTGCAATTTAATTTTCACGCAAATAGATACAATGTATAATGCTGGGGACATTTTTTAAAACTTTATTACATCGGGTATAGGACTATTCCCAGTTCAAGGGTGCTCTCACACTTGCAGTTAATTTGGTCCTAAATTTAGCAATTTTTTTGTCTTGATGTGCACTTGATTTTGTGGTGAATGTGTAAGTGTGAAGGCGCACTAAAGCGTCGGAAAGGTCTACAGTAGGCCAAAACGATTACCACCATAGTTCTGACCTAGAAAACTTACCTAAAAAAGGCTAAAATGTTCTACATTAAGCCAAAATACTAGAGTTGCAGAAGACTTCACCACTACAAGGAGCCCACGTAACAGTTGTACACAGTTTTAGAGCCACTGACTTTAAAGGTGGGAGCTATATTGAAGAATGGATCATATCGCAGTTGTTGTCTTAGAATAACAAGTATATTGTCTATCGTTAAAATAATTTAAATTGAGCTAAAAAAGAGACAGAAACGATAGAATAAAGTAATTTCATGGTCCATTCACATTTTCTGCAATACGTGAACCTCAACATTTACAGACATATTTGAAAAAATATTGATATAGATATTAAATTTGGTCAGCATCCCCCACCTGATTTACGATATGGTTTATTCTGGTTCTAAAAATATTGTTGTTCTTCCACAGACTGACTTGGTGCACACTGTCGGGGAAAGTGCTGCTCTGGGCGCCGCTGGGATTGTTATGTGGGGCTCTTCAGTGGACTACAACAACCAGGTGAAACTACTTTGAGACAAATGTGATCTGGTGAAAAAAAAAAACAGGAACATTATAAGTGATTGATCAGATAGTTGTTAAAGGTTCCTCTTTGAACACGACCACAACGTTTATCTCAGATGCCAGAAGTCTGAAAGGCAAGTTCATTTAAAGCAACATATGGTTTAGATGAAAATGTTTGGGATTGTTTTTTGCTGTGATGTCTTTTATTATTATTATTATTATTATTATTATTATTATTATTATTATTATTATTATTATTATTATATTTATTTATTTTTTGGTCCGTAACAGCCAGCTTACTTCAAAATATGAAATGTAACTACAACATTTTACTATATCCTGTTAAGTACACACACAAGTAAAACGCAGTGAGCTGAAAGGTAATTTATTGAGTGAACATTTCAATAGTTTGATGATGATTATTCTGTCTCTTCCCCCCCCAAACATATGTATAATGTTTAAACAAATCTCCGGATAATATTCAACACTCCTTCCTAAATTAGCAATTAGCATAAAATAACCATAACTACTGAATTACACAACTACACACAATGATATAGAAAAATATTTTAAAACAGTAAGAATTCTTGTATTTTTGCCTCTGTCAAAACCTTGTCTTCAGCTGTTACCATTCACCCTTCTTTGTTTTTGGGCTGATTGTGAAGACTTTTCACATCTGTCACACTTACATCTTTTAACTAATACATCAAAATACATTTTCCTCATTGACTTGAAAAGACAATAGCTCCATCTAGAGGACACCTTACGCTACAGTCCAGTTTGGAACTTGCCCCTGACCATTACAAGATTTGTCACCTGAATGCCCTGTTCTTCCAGTAGAAACAGTGCAGTAAATATGCCAGATTATAGGCAAAAAGAAAGACATTTGTTTTCTAACAGAAAAGACAAATAGAAATTACAATAAAAGAAATACACCACAACACAACAACTTGATTTGGTAAGCAGAGGAAGCAACTTGAAACCAGTGGTTCCAACAGTCCAGTCCATAGTCTGTCAGTGACAGTCTTGGATGCACTACAAGCTAGTCTCTGGTAATCTGACATACCACTCTGTGGTTGTTTTTGTTATGTAATGTGTTTTTTAAAAATAAATCACATTCAATTAAGGCAAGACTACGGAGCCCACGAAGTAACATTAGCTAAATTAAAAAATGAGGTATTTCTCAAGCTCCTGAGTTAGAAAGTTAGGCTCCTGTATTTTAAAGTCGCGCACAATTTGCTCATCAATTGTCATGTTGTTGTAAATACAAGCTCACTCTTGAGGTACCACTGACTGGACGGTAGTCTACGCAGCCACGCGTGTAGAGCCCACATGAGGCAGACATTCATTTAAATATTAGATACTTGCGGGCGTGACTTTCAAACGCAAGACCCTGACTTAAAAACTCAGGAGTGCGACTTTCTAACTCAAGAGATCGAGATATTTATTCGAGCCTGATTTATTAAACTTTTAACTAAAACACAGATTTTCAGATAAGATCTAGTTAAATCAATTTCAAAATAAAATATGCAAAATCACCTCTGCAATTTTTGTATCTAATATGTCAACAAAATGAAGCAAGACATTTAACCTGGCTCTGTTCCTATTTCAGATTTGGATGTCCCAAATAGGTGCAATTTGGACCATTTTTACACTTAAAATGCCTTATTTTTTAATTCAAAAACATGACGAAGAAGTTCAAATGTATATCTTCGCCATGACCGGATCTCTGTCTTGTCTCGTGCAGGCTATGTGTGATTCCCTCTCCTCATACATGTCCTCCACTATGGGTCCCTACCTGGCCAACGTCACAGCGGCGGCCATCCTCTGCAGTCAGGTGCTGTGTCAGAGCAAAGGCCGTTGCGTCAGGAAGAACTACAACTCCGCCCACTACCTGCATCTGAGCCCCACCCACTTCAGGGTCCTCAAGTGTAAAACTCAGTATGTGGCTGTGGGCCTGGCCTCCAACGAGCAGCTGAACGAGTGGGCCCAACACTTCACCTGTCAGTGCTACTCTGCTCAGAGCTGTGTCCCCAACCTGAAGCCGCCAAACACCATCCAGGAAATCTGGATTCAAAATGCAGGAGGCTAAACAGCACCGCCAGCTGTCTCACTGAGAAATTTACCACAGTTCAGAATCAGAATCAGAATCAGAATCAGAAAGAGTTTATTGCCATTGTCAATGAACAAAATTCAAAAACATAGGAACTTGTCTCGGCCTTAAGGTGCAACATAAAACACTGAGTAATAACACATGCAACATAAAACACTGAGTAATAATAAAACAACATATATTCAATCAAAAAAGGGCATGCATTAGGAAACAATTTAAAATTACTATACAATAAAAATAAAAATAGGCATTTCTATGTACACAAGAGTTTACAGTTATGTTTAAAGTTGTAGTGCAGAAAGTGACAGTGCAGTGAGTGGTTGAATATTGCAGTTAAAGTGACAGGTGTTTTGAAGTGTTCATGAGTCCAACAGCAGAGGGAAAGAAAACTATTCTTGTGGCGGGAGGTTCTGGTCCGGATGGACCGTAGCCTCCTGCCTGAGGGGAGTGGTTCAAACAGACCATGTCCAGGGTGAGAAGGGTCAGCTGTGATCCGACCTGCTCGTCCCAGAGCCCTGGAGACGTACAGGTCCTGCAGAGATGGAAGTCTGCAGCCGATCACCTTCTCAGCAGAAGCGCACAATGCGCTGTAGTCTCTGTTTGTCCCTGGCTGTGGCTCCAGCGTACCACACGGTGATGGAGGAGGTGAGGATGGACTCAATGATGGCCGTGTAGAACTGCACCATCATCTGCACTGGCAGCTTGGCTTTCCTCAGCTGCCGCAGAAAGTACATCCTCTGCTGGGCCTTCTTGATGAGGGAGCTGATGGAGGGCTCCCACTTGAGGTCCTGGGTGATGGTGGTGCCCAGGAAGCGGAAGGAGTCCACGGTGGTGATGGGGGAGTCTGTCATGATGAGGGGGGGCTGGGGGGCTGTGGCTTTCCTGAAGTCCACGATCATCTCCACTGTCTTCTGGGCGTTGAACTCCAGATTGTTACCGCTGCACCAGGACACCAGCCGGTCCACCTCCCTCCTGTAGACAGACTCATCCCCGTCCGAGATGAGCCCGATGAGGGTGGTGTCGTCCGCAAACTTGATGAGTTTTACGGAGTCGTGGCTGGAGGTGCAGCAGTTTGTGTACAGGGAGAAGAGCAGAGGAGAAAGTACACAGCCCTGTGGAGCTCCTGTGCTGATAGTCCGAGTGTCTGAGACATTCTTCCCCAGCCGCACGCACTGCCTCCGATCCGTCAGGAAGTCAGTGATCCACCTGCAGGTGGAGTCAGGCACGTTGAGCTGGGAGAGCTTGTCCTGGAGCAGAGCAGGGAGGATGGTGTTGAACGCAGAGCTGAAGTCCACAAACAGGATCCTGGCGTAGGTTCCCGGGGAGTCCAGATGCTGCAGGATGAAGTGGAGTGCCAGGTTGATGGTGTCGTCTACAGACCTGTTGGCTCTGTAGGCGAACTGCAGGGGGTCCAGCAGGGAGGAGGTGAAGGACTTGAGGTGGGGCAGGACCAGGCGTTCAAATGACTTCATGACTACAGACGTCAGCGCCACAGGCCTGTAGTCATTAAGTCCAGTGATCCGGGGCTTCTTGGGGACAGGGACAATGATGGCAGACTTGAAGCAGGCTGGGACATGGCATGACCCCAGGGAGGTGTTAAAAATGTCTGTGAAGACGGGGGTTAACTCTCCGTGCGCAATGTCTTAATGTAGCGGCAGAGACGCCGTCTGGTCCAGCAGCTTTTCGGGGGTTGGATTTCCGAAATAGCCTGTGAACATCCTGTTCCTGAACTGAGAGGGTGGTGGGGGAGGTGGGGGGACCAGGTTTGGGTTGGCGGAGGTGGCCACCGTGGGGGAGGGGGTGGTCACATCAAACCTGGAGTAGAAGGTGTTAAGTTGCTCAGCCAGTTTTCGATTGTCTGCAGCAGGGGGGGCTCGGGGCTTGTGGTTGGTGAGGAGCCGGAGCCCCCTCCACACGGAGGCGGGGTTGTTGTCAGAGAACTGCTGCTTCAGACGCGTATTGTACTGTGATCTCGCTCGAGAAACCTCTTTGATAAATCCATACTTTGCGTCTTTGTAGCGCCCCCTGTCACACCAGCCCTGTGCGCTGCCTCCTTCTGCTGCCTTAACTGCCTCAGTTTTGGAGTGAACCAGGGTTTGTCATTGTTGAAAGTGACTTTGGTTTGTGTTGGTATGATGCTGTCCTCACAGAATCGAATGTATGACGTCACAGTGTCCGTGTACTCATCCAAACTCTCTGTGGCAGCTCTGAAGACCTCCCAGTATTACCTATCCCCATGGAGACAAGCAGATGATGCCATGTTCTACAGGTTTGAGGAGAGGTGTGCCTGGTCACAGAAGAATGAGTGTTTTTGAGGAATTAGGTTTTTTTTTTAGCAGATGCCTCCACTCACACCCAATATAGCAAGATCAAGAGTTCTGATATCAACGATAATGAACTCTCCCCTGACTCCTGCTACACAGACAAAAACCACCCCACCTAAACCCCCCCGCCTTTCACCTGGTCCCAAACTCTCACCGGCTCCTGCTAAACCAACAAAAGCCCCCCTCCTAGCCCCTCTCGCCTTTCACCTGGTATCTGCCATAGCTAGGATGCACTGGGTATCAGTGTTGCCGGGACTTATAGTCATAATAAAAATGAAACCAACCCGGGGGCCTGTGTAAAGACAACCTCCCCTTGTGCTATTTCTGTAGTCACAACACACAGATGGGGAAACAAAATGCGAGTCAGGCTGCCCAATCTGAGAAATTTGATTAAAATTCCCTGTGCAAAAGATAACGCCCAGTCTCACTGAAACTAGTCTGAAACTTGCTGTGCTGAATGTCAGATCCTTATGTAACAAATCAATCTTAATTAATAATTACAGTTCTTCTTATAATCTTGATTTTATGTTTTTAACTGAAACATGGCTTGATAATAACACAGGAAATTTTGTTCAAATAAAATCTGCTCCACCCAACCTTATGTTTGAATCTGAAACACAAGAAAACAAAAAGGGAGGAGGTGTGTGTGCTTTTGTTAGGGATGAAATAGTTACCCACAGGTTGTTCTTTGGGGTGTTTTTAACATTTGAGTCCGTATTCTTTCAAACTGAGCTAAAACAGTCTCCATCCATTCCCTTCATTGTTTTATACAAGCCTCCCCAGCCCTGCCAAAGTTTTATTGATGATTTTACTGAGATGCTTTCAGTTGTATGCAGAGACTTTGATGGTTTGGTCATAACAGGTGATTTCAATGTTCATGTTGATAATGAAGTGGCCTCACCCACAGCAGAGGGCACACGCTAGATCTTCTAATTACAAATGGGGTTAATATTTCAAATGTCAATGTGGTCGATGTCACTCTATCTGATCATCTCTGTGTCTTCTTTGACCTGTCTGTTTTTCCCAAACCACCGGCTGGTCCTGCAGTTTTTCGGAGGACAGATTAACAAACCCTCCAGCTCAGCTGCCATTAGAACTCATTTCCACATTTAAGTGTAATAACTTTGCATCATTTTTTAATGACAAAGTTCGAGGCATTAAAAATGCTATAAATTCTACAATGCAAAAAATAACCCTAAAACCACCTACACACTTAGAGTTGACTCACTTTGCACCTGTAACTGACAAAACCGTCCAGGAGATCATCACCAGCCTGAGTTCATCTACATGTTGCCTCGATGTGTTACCCACCAGATTTCTAAAGTCTGTGCTGAACAGTTTGTTAGCACCACTCACTCACATAGTTAACATGTCGCTACAATCTGGAACATTCCCAATGTCTTTGAAAACTGCGATCATAAAGCCTCTCCTAAAGAAGAGCAGTCTTGATGCTGTAGTACTGAGTAATTACCGGCCCATCGCCTTGGTTAAAGTCCTATCTGGAAGACAGGAAGTACTTTGTTGAAATTGGTAACTGTGTCTCAGACCAGATGCCCCTGACCTGTGGGGTGCCCCAAGGGTCAATCCTGGGACCCCTTCTGTTCAACCTCTACATGCTGCCGTTAGGTCAGTTGATAAGCACCGAAAGTGTCCTATCACAATTATGCAGACGACACTTAGATCAATGTTTCACTGACGACAGGTGAATATGGACCAGTGGATTCACTCTGTCACTGCATCCAACAGATCAGTGTGTGGATGCAAAACAACTTTCTCCAGCTGAACTCAGACAAGACTGAAATCATCGTCTTTGGCCCACAGAAACAAAGAGAAGCTCTAAAACCTACAAATCAAGTTAGGAATCTGGGGGCAATAATGGACTCTGACTTGAATTTTAACAATCACGTCAAATCAATAACATCAGCATCTTTTTACCATCTAAAAAACATTGCCAAAATCAAAAGTATAGTGTCCAAACTAGACTTGGAACGACTTATTCGTGCGTTTGTCTCAAGTAGATTAGACTACTGTAACGGACATGTTCGTGCCATACGAACCATCTCGGACTCTGAGGACCTCAGGGACCGGCCTCCTGCTGGTGCCCAGAGTTAGGACTAAACATGATGAATCTGCGTTTCAGTTTTATGCAGCTAAAATCTGGAACAGTCTTCCTGAGGATGTGAGACAGGCCGCTACTCTGGCAATGTTCAATTCTAAGCACTGGCTGTGCATATGATTAAAAAGATTTTCTTTGCACTCTTCTCTTTTATGTCTTAAACTATTTGGTGATTTTAATGCATTTTTTTCCTGTTGTGTGAAACATTTTGAATTGCCTTTTGTACGAATTTTACGAATTGTGCTAAATAAACTTGCCTTGCCAGTAAAAACATCTGTTATTGTATAAATGCATGATAGTATTACACCTTTAAGAGTTGTATTTATTTTTTTAACTGAGTGATGCTCTACAGTACATAACAATTACAGATGATTCAAAACATGTACAAACAGAACAAAACGTGACACAATAACAAGATGCAACGATGAAGACATTTAGGGAATTAAACCTGAACAGGAAATTGTAAAAGGTTGTGTGTATTACTTAGATAATCATTTTGAAAATGAAGATGCATTTTTAGCTTTGTGTAATGCAAGAGAGATGGGGTATAAAGGTTGATATGAGTATGTGAGTTTTTGAGGTGGTGCTGTTGGTGGTCCAAATCAAATGTTTTTTTTAATGTAAGTGGAAACACAGTACTCCACAGAGTTTCATAAAAAAAAGAGCATTCTGCATTCTGACCTACCAATTTGTCAATCCTAAAATATGTTTGATAAATACTATATAATTCTTTAATTATTGCATGTATTACTGTAAATATTTAACAGAGAATGAGGTTAATTAAAAACAGTCATAACATAGGTGCAGTGAAGAACTAGACGCCGTGCAATGGCAGGAAGCCATTGCGAGTGACTGCAGAATGTTTGGAAAACAGCATGTCTGTTATAGAGAAGTCCAAGATGACGTGCTCAGCCATATTCTGTACAGTTGCCATGACGATAATGTCACAAAGCACCAACATTCCGCAACATCACCAGCATTCCGCTACTCCAAGAGATAGGGAAAAATCCCAAGTTTGAAGACAAATCCCGAAAATATTACGAGAGTGATGGTAACGAATTAGGGTTGAAAAGGACTTAAATTATGCAACTTTATGAACATTTGAAAAAAATAATTTACCGTATAGTTTTACAGCTGTGACTTCCCATGCATAAACTGTCCTAGGAATACTATTGACTACTACTGTAAGACGTTAGAAAAAAAAAATTGACATGTGAATACAGGGGATGGATGTGATCCTCCCATAGTGAACATTACTGTGTAAAGAGGTTCCTTATATCCATAAAACAGACAGCAAAGAGTCCTGAATTTTTAGTTTGTTGTTTTAGTGCTGTCACAATACTAAAATACTAAAGGAAATAGGCTGGATACAAATGATATCACAGCGGTAACAGAAAAGACATAAGAATGTAATTTTTGACACAAAAGAATAGTAGTTTCATTTATATTACCATCTGGCCTTATCTAATTCTGATATCAAAACTAGTATTCAACTATTCAGGAAAGTGCAAATGTTGTCCTATATGTATGATTTTCCTTTGAATCAGTTTTTTTATACTAGTTTTAGTATCAATAAGTATTTAATTTTTAATACCAATTTATGAATCTAGTTGTCAAGATTTTCTATTTTCTGAAGTTACATAGTCCACTTTTAAACTAGGCTGATTATAGTCCTATAACTGACTAAGGTTGTCAAATACATTAATCATGTTTTAACTTATTTAAAATAGTGTTTTGAAATAGAAAATCTTGATTTTTGTGAACAACTTTCAAAAAGTGACTACATTTAAAACCAAGAATAAATAGCTGAATAATATGAATTGTAGGCCAGCTCATTCCATGATCTATAATAAACACCTGAGAAGGCTTGGTCACCTCAAACCTTCTCTTTGACAGTGAGAATATATATTTTTCTAAACTCATGTTGTGGCCATACTGCATTTAGATTCAGCTTTTCAGGCATTTATATAACTTAGTCCATGCAGTAAATATCATTAAAATCACATTAATTGTTTGTCAAATCATGACTATGGTGCAATTTATATGGATTTTAACCATTGTTTACAGTATGGTTGCTCGGTAAAAGTGGAATTACCTCTACCTATGTCACTACTGCTTCTCATGTCTAACCAGGAAGTACAATTATAAACGCCACCAAATTGCTCAAACTGGGGAAAAATAGACGAGATGTTTGGACAAATCTTAAATATACAGTATGTCAACATGTCACAAGCGCTTTAACTGGTGAACAGTTACAGGCGTGTCATTGTCCTAAGGTAAACTCAACCATAAAGTAGAACGTCACTGACACAGTGACTCAGATTTAACAAACAATGACAATAAAACTGACTTCCTGCTTGAATTACTAAACCAAAAGTGACCATACCAACCCGCTGCATTCCTGGCGTGTCGGTGCAAAATCTAGTGGAAATGACTTATCACAAAGTTTCCTGATCCTTTGACCATCCTGAAGGCAGGGAGTGGGAGCAAGGGGTGTCCCAACAAAAGCACCCATCGTCTGAACATCTCTGTCAAGAACATCCCAGCGCTGACAAGTCCCCGCTTGTGTTCCAGCAGTAACTCAAGTCTTGCTTGAACACATGCATTGCAGGCACCCAAGGGAGAAGGACTAACAAGTGAGCGTTTGAAGAAGAGTCAATTTTGAAGGAGAAAGGTTGGACTAATTTGCAGGTGGGTGCTACAAAACTGTAATTATCCACTGAAGGTCCAAGGGTTTATTGGCTGCTGTAATGGGGTCAGCTCTTGCAGGTGAAGTTTACAGTGTGTTTTACTAGACCATGTAATAGCAAATCGTAAACTTGAGGGGGGAAAAAAACCCGCCTGGGGAAAAAATATGATTGCAAAAGTTGGTGTAAGAGCATGCATGGATGTACTTCAAAATAATCTAGTTGGTTTAGTTTAATTTATTAGAGCTTGTGCAATATTATCTATCAGTTGTAGAAAAATATTCACTTGTAGTCATCTGGACTCTGTTTTAGAAAAAACAAAACGTTTCGACTCTCACTCAAGAGAGTTGAAACGTTTTGTTTTTTCTAAATTAGGGTCTACAACTCTATAAGAGACTACAACTGAATCATTTTCTACAATGGTACACACCCACATTATTTATCAGTAATAAACAAATAACATGACAACGTTCTTCTGTAAACAATGTATAGTATCAATAAACAAAACACTTTTAGCCAGCTCGAATGGGAGTGAGAAGAAGTAAGATTTAGGGCCATATTTTGCCCCCGGAGGTAGTGTTAACGTTAGCTTTTCCAGGGGGCGGGGCCAGGGCGCTATTTTACTAACTTGCCGACCTTAGCGCTGGCATTAAGAGGCTTGACTTGGCCGCTTGAGGCTGGAGTGGGATGGTGCCAGTCCATATATGGTGATAGTGTATGAACCAATTACTGAACTGTGGCATTCAAAAGCACCACCTGTGTGGGAGATGTTTGTCATGGCCTCATATACAGGCAATGAAAGAAATGAGCAATAAAACAGGTTGATTTCCCGTTTTTCAATGAGTTCCCAAAATTGAAAAAACAAAAATAAATAAATGAAATAAAATATTGAAATGCATTCTCAGAGCGTTGTTTCTTTATTTAATTCACCTTTATTTGTTTTGCACAACGCGGAGTATGTTCTCAAGATGGGCTTGTGCAAATTTAACTGGACCTGAGTGCTCGATGGGATGCTACGGTCCGGGGGTTACTGTTGTCAGTTCATCTTATGTGCGGGTCTCGTGTGGTGCTGTCAGTTTGTGCCAGTTTTACGCAGACTGGGACAAAGATTGTGGGTGAATGTGATGTGACAGTGAGGATTTATTCGAAATTTTCGAAAGAGCTTTAAAGGCCAATTCAAACTTCATAAGAAGTCATACGTTTGTTCGTTTACCTATAGGGCTGCGAGAACAAGAAAAAAGTTTGTTTTGGCTCTGGTATATATGCTTCAACAGAAGCGCCGCAGCTAGACCTTGCCCCCCGTTATCCCCAACAGCTGTTTCCACGCCATTGCTGTGGAGATTATTATCACAGACAGCTCAGTTGAGAGATTGTGGAGAAGAGTGTAGTAAGCTACATGATGTTTCATGTTTTATTACAATCAGTCACATATTCACAGAGAAATGAGCCAAACTAGGAAGTGAATTTAGACGCAAGCAAAATGCAATGTTACAGGCGGAGCACGAACGTACAAGACGCTGTCAGCATTTTATAACCCCTCCAAACCTGCCCCACAATTAAATGAGAATTTCTTGTCCTGGCCCAATCCAACCTGTGCGACAAAACACAACCAGCACATCACTAGTGTGTGTGTGTGTGTCCTGTATCAGGCGAGACAGAAGGTTCTCCAATTAATTCTCTTATTCACTGTAGTTGCATTTATACATAGAAGATTAAACATATGCATAGTAGCGTCTAAAGAAACACACACATATGTATAGACACATATGTATAGGCATATATATATATATATATATATATATATATATATATATATATATGTGTGTGTGTGTGTGTGTGTGTGTGTGTGTGTCATGTGTCTATACATTAGCAACTATAGGTCCCAATAGTAATAATAATTTATGATTTAAAAAATAAGGTGAATAATTACAAATTCTAGCAACATCTGTGACATAAATGTAAAACCTAAATATGTATCAAGTTTTTATAACCATAAGCAAGTTGAGTGACTAGATCATTTTCCTCAGCACTGTACATCAATAATTTAATTTCTCTGTATTTCATTTATGAAATCATCAATCGTTGAGGATTGTTTGAGTGGCTCCCTGAAGTTCGTTCCAAGTTTCAAGCCAGCAAATTCTTTAGCCGTGCTTTATAACAAGAATAAATCAAGTAAAGATTGAAAGAAAAATATGGACAAACCAGAAGAAGTAGAAGCCAACAAAAGGCCAATGAATAAAAATTTGCTGTTTTTTACAGCCTTTAATCAATTTATGCATTACTACTGTACATCATTTATTAAATGTAATTTTATTTCCCAATTTTTTGGTCAAAAATATTAACATTTGCAAACATTTGTTTTAGTCACCTTTCATGGATTTACTGCCATTTGAGTCAATTTTAAAAGCTGTTTTTACACAGATAAAATCCCCCAAATAATGATGAAAATATTTTCCCTTACAAAAAACAAAACAAACAAAAAACAATTTGTGACTCTATAAACTTGTCAGATTACATATATCCCAGCCTGGAGAGGAGACTTACGGTTATACTGTGTATATTTTTTAAATATCAAAGCACAGTGAAAGTGAAAGCCTTTTTAATTTCATCGTCTTTCAAACAGCCTGAACATATTCCTGAGTCAGGCTTTGCTGGTCCTCAAGTCCCATAAATACTCACCCAGAGTCTCAAAATTGTTCACGTACCTAGGTCTCCACACGTATGCAGCAGCCAGCCTAGCAGCAGCTAGCAGCAGCACGCAGGCAGCAGCACAGCAGGAGGAAGAGCCATTGTTTATTTATATTTGTTTGGGATCAATAGAGAATTAATACAATCAGGAGAGCATTGATGACAATAAATTGATTCAACTCAAATGTATCATTAGCTGATAGCAACTAAAAGTAGTACCAACATTTTCAAGTTCCTATACAAAACCAATAATTATTAATTTTATGTCTAACAAAACAATAATATTAATTTTTAAATCTAACAAAACAATAATATTATTTTTCTTTATAAGTAGATTGCTTATTATATTCATCAAAATATCTCTTCCACTATTACAAACATACCATTCAGAGGCCTTAACTAAAGAGATCGAATGTCTCTTAGAAAACCTTGCAAACATGTTAGACTCTCTTTTGGAAGGGACGCGTTCGCAGTTCAATGTGTCCAGGCTTGTACTGATGTAAACTGGGGTTTGGTCCTTTTTCCACTCCCAAGTTTAGTTCTAGTATAGAACAGTTTTGTTTAGTTTAATCTCAGTTTACTACCAGTTTTAAAGTATGCCAGTGTGAATGTTAGCATGACATTTTGATGTTTCCCCACATTTTAAAGCCGGACACAATCACCCATAAGTTTGCCTATTATGCTTCTAATAGCTTTAACTGGCTTTATTATTTTCCTGCCTCAAAATATTATAAAATACCAAACTACCATTCTCTGTTCCCAATGAGTATTTGTACAACATTGGAGCTCTCTCTGCTTAGCAATAGTGGCTATAAAAAATGAAAAGATAAATAAATTAAGACCCTTAGGCATTCGCTGAATGCTATGCTTACTTGCTAATAAAGTCTGCGTTTGTTAAGCGACACAATTGACCCCAGAACGAGTCAGGTGACGCAGGAGCAAGTCCAGATTTTCAGACTGTTTTCAAAGATACCTCCCTCTGAGGCCTCAGAAAGCACTCGGTTTCTATTTTCTCAGGAAGTATACCAACAGGTTGGAATCTGAATCACACCGGTGCCAACTTGTTGAATGGTTTCAAAACCAGAGCTTGTCTGAGGCAATTTCTGTGGCCAAATTGTTTAACAAACTGCTTGCATATATTAGCATGCCAGGTCACAATTGCTACATGTTACTTTGGAGTTTTATTCCACCATGGTAATGCCTATTCTGTCAGCAGAGGTGCTCTGATGCCAAATCTGATTAAATTGTTGTAAGACTGTAACATAATATACAAATGCCAGAGTGACAAAAAAGCATGTTAAAAACAAAATACAAGGATGATGTTTTCTTTGTTTTGTTATTACATGGTATTTGTATATCTTGAAAGCGTCATACAATCAAAACTCTTTACATGTTTTTCCTCTTAGATCAACTCCTTTATTCACCATGAAGCATCTCAAACATTCGTCTCCATCTCTACAAATATCTTCTGAAATTGCAGTCTAGCTTTGCCCAGGACTGACTCCTCCCATAGACCAGGCCACCCCTTCCTCTTCATGTGGAATGCCCTTCTGAGCTGATGCAAGTCGATTCGGGATGACTCTGGACTTGTACCTACTTCCACCTCATCAGCATACTTTGAAATCAGCCACCAACCAACCCATCTCCATATCTACCACCGACGATTTTGGCCTTTTCCCATACATCTGACGAAGACACTGGCGAAATGTACATAGTGGCTGTGCCTCAGCTGGTTGATTTGAAGGAGCACAATACTCTTGCAGAAGACGATGGTGAATTACTAACATCCTGTCGGACAAAACCGGACTTGCCATTTTGGACTTCGAGGAGTGAGCCGCCAAATGGGATTCGAAACTTGGACGGAAGCAAAGAATATCTATAGAGAGTTCTCTATGAAACCGTCAGAAGAAAAATGCTTTTTTAACGATGATGAAGCGGAAATCGGGCCAAGATAGTCTTTTGAACGTGCCGCGAAAAGATACTTTCCCGATCGTAAACGTTGGAAAAAAGTTGAGGCCCAAATAAGACTATGGGGCTTACTATCTGTATCCGGATTGTAATAACTTTTTTTTTTGCTTTCGAAGTATAATCAAGACATGGTGGATTATACAGGGGAATGTCCAGATAATTGAGGAAAGTGAGAAACGATGACTCTTGTGGTTGTGGAACGCGTGTCTACCAGCCTGTACCCGTCCATTTATCTGGACGAAGCTGCTGAAGGACTCGATGCAGGCGCGAATGTTTGTGAGGCACAGGATGAAAGGAGGCCATGAGAATATCTACGCTTCCCCAAACAGAACATACTCCATACCAGTGTACGCTACATACGACCCGTGTACAAGGACGTGTGGACCAACACATGTCTGAGGTAAGAAGAAATGGTTCAATGTTTCACAGTCTTTTTTTGAAGCCGCCACCGCTATCATAAAATTGTTTCCAAAACATTATGAAGAACAGAGCACCATCTGTTGTGTCATAATGTCATGGGAAAAAAATTGTCATTTGGCCTAACTACTTCAGATTTGAAAGTGGTTGTTTTAACCAGGTTTTCTGGTTCAGAAGTTAATTTAATGTTAATTTCTTTTGTTAGTGAGATGTACAGACCAATATACGAGATTAAAAAAAGTAAACAGTACTGTACTTAATAAAAATTTTCAAGTAGCTGTATTTTACTGAAGTCCACTTTAACTTTGGATACTTTTTACTTTTACTTAACACATCTGAGAGCAGGTATCTGTACTGTCTTACTACACTACTTTTGAACAGCACTGGAAAGTCAGAATACTTTTCACATGGTCTAATAATTAAAATTTGTTAGCACATTCATGCGGATGTCCTACCTAAAGGTTTTGAGTTCAAGTCCTGCTTTGAGCAAACAAAAAATAATTTTTAAAAAAACCCCTCTAAACCTATCTAGAAATAATTGAAGTTAGTTTTTGGCTTTCCTGCATCTTGAACTTCTTACTTAACAAAATTGAGTACTTTCTTACATATTCATATATAATAGTTACATGTTTGGGCTGTTATCTGTGAGCCATTTTCAGACCTGACATCAGCTGTTGTCAGCGTCCAGGTCATAGGTGTGTGTGTGTGTTACACAAACCTAATCTTTGTATCATCTCACTCTGCAAAAACCTTGAAACCTGCAGAGAGATGGACACTGTTGCTATGATGTCACTCCTGTTTCAGTTCGAGCCTGGTGAAACACCATCGGAGAGGCGCTGCTCTGGGTGCAGCTGGAGTCGTGTTGTCCTGGGGAGACAATGAACATCACTGACAATGAGGTTACCGTTGAAGCACAGGTCAACAACTGTTTTTAAGTGGCAGAAGACAAAGTGTAGGGAAAACTGGGGTAAGTCCAGCCACTTTTGGCATTAGGGGATTTCTTGTCAAAACGATGCAAACTTTGAATTAAATAAAAGATTTTATACACATTTTAGGTCGTTTTTATATGAATAAAACGGATATGCAAGTCATAGTTTACATACAAAAAAGTCCTTTGGGGTAGTTGAATTGCCAGATTAAAGCCGGACAACACAACACAACAACAACAACACTTGTATTATACATTTCAAAGTTCCTATGGGGATTTCATACTAACAAACATAATAAAATATGTATTATTTTTGTAAAATATGCACTGTTTGAATCTACCTAAAAATTCTTAACTTACCCATGGTGACTTTTTATGATAAATCTTGTCCCTAATATAGCCAGATATAAGTGTTATAGCTTGAACATCGCCACGGAATTTCTCTATAAATAAAATAAATGTAAAAAACATTGATTTCCTTTCCAATTTACCTAAACTTTTTGGGGGTACGATTTTAGGAGTATACTTTCAATTTATAATACAACAACTGTTTCAAATGCAGAAGGCAAACTGAGAATGTGTAGCACTAAAAGTTTACCTTTAAACGCTCCAGAGATCAGGAGAATTGAATGTTTCTGCTGCTAAGGAGTTGGAGTGGGCGACATGATTTGATTTGATTACAATTCATGTACACTTATTATATTCACATTTCTGTAAAGATGTTGATAAAGGTAAACAAAGTGTGCTCCTTCTTCAGAAATGGGCTATATCATCCTGTCACTCACTCAACATGACAGAGGCTTGACCAATACAGTTTATTTTCAAGCATAGAGCTGCATTAAACCGTAAATTAGTGACTCACAATATGGCGATTTCACCAGAAAAGAAGGTTGTCACAGGGATCAAATCACGATCCGATTTTTATTTCCATATTGCTGGACCTTTAAGGTAAAGTGACTGAGAACTCAAAAAAACCAAAAAACTGAAAAAACTGAAAATAAGAAACATTTTATATCGAAAATGTAGGGTTGTTGACTGAAGCAATTCTTGGTCAACCAAAAACTTGCACACGATTAAATGCTCTCAAAATGTCTATCTCTCTATCTCTATGATCAGACCCCGTATCTGACCTCAACTGCATTGACAAGATCACAAGTTCACAGGAGTTCACACAATTACAAATATGAAATACAGCAAAAACATGAGAAACAGTGTATTCATCAGTAATAGCTTCAAAATAAATCCTCACACGTATTCGGCTTTCTGCTGTGATCCATATTAGAGGTCGAGGTTGAGATTTTTTACATGGGCAAAGCTGATATCAATTGTTTAGAATCCAGATAAATAGATATTTTTGGGCTGATTTGTTGGACCGATTTTGACCATTTTCCCCCAAATGATGCAATTCAAGGGCAGTCTATACAGCCTTAAAATCTCAATAAAAGTATACGTTGAAAAATGAAATGTTGGACTTCATCAACCAATTAAACGACGTCAAAGCTACAGCCACACTAAAACGATCTATACATATAGATCAATCGCTCACTCAAAACATTCATAAAGTGGACAAAAGTATGCACTGGTCCGATCTGGAGTCGGACCTTCTTCCTCCAGGTGTGTGCGTGACAGCTCCCCTCTGACACTCTCCGCAGGAATCTTGTTTCGACGCACGCCGCCACTTGGACCAAGTGATGAACCGCTACATCCTGAACGTCTCCACGGCGACGCAGCTGTGCAGCGAGGCCTGTGCCAGAGACGGGGCCGCTTGTGTGAGGAAGCAGTGGGACAGCGATGTGTTCCTGCACCTGGACCACAGGCGGTACCCGCAGACAGGCTGAGGAGAGTGGGCCCCCTGGTAGTGAGAGGAGGACTTGTCCCAAGATGACGTGGACTTCTACGACGCGTGGTTTGACTGTATGTTGTTACACTGAGCAGCCCTGCAGAGCTCCGTTAACGCTGAACATCATACATGAGGCGTTTGTTACACAGGGCAAACTCAGCAGGAGCGCAGAGGACGAGTGTGTACGTTCTTCTGATGGTGGGTCTGATGTGGAACTCAGTGTCAACTTTATGTGTGTAGAGCTCCTGCAAAAAACACGGATGGCATTGCAGCAGGGAAGAAAACTGCAGTAATAAATGGCAAAGAGCCTGAAAATTTGCTTTCGGAGTCTCTCTTCATTAAATTAAGCTGTAATAACAATACATCTTATTAACCATCAGATAAACATTAGCAGCCCTCACCTGGTCCGAGTAGATTGGCATCCGAATCTGTAAATCTGATTCACTTTCCACCTTCTGTCATTAAAAGTGTCTGTGAACCTTCAAACCATGTACATATAATTTTACTGATGTTGACAATTAAAATGATGTGATCTTGATAGAATAGTGAAAACATTTTGTATTCTGACTAATTTGAAGCTGTTGTACGTGATAGAGGCTAATTCACTTATGTCAATGTAATAAATGCCCAAAAATCATTGGTTAAACTTTAGTTGGGTTAAGGTTAGGCGGTTTTATTGAAGTCTATGCAAACATTGTTTTTGAAAAGCGTTTGTGATCATCATTCCTTATCAACTATTCTCTCTCACTTAATTAAGAGATGTATAATCATTAAATCGCAAATGTATTTTATTTTATGAATCTTTATTCAACCAGGTAAGAACAAATTGAGATCAAAAACCTCTTTTCCAACGGTGACCTAAGTGCAAAAATTTACAGCACACAGAATAAAAACATTTACACGTCTAAAATACACAAGAGTAAAAGATTAAAAAACAGAACTGCATTTAGAAGCACTGACAAGATTTGCTATTTTTGTTTTTTAAAATTGAACAAAAACCCCTACACCAGCTCACACATAGCAGAAGGCCCGCTACCCTCGATCAGTCCGGACCCGGGGGACAGACAAGTAAAAAATGTCACCTGATCGCAGGGCATTGTGACCTTCAGCAGCTCTCTGCACAATGCTTTCTTCCAATACTCCATCTTAATAAAGATTTTGAATCAATACGTGACAATGGCTAGATCATTCCTCAAATGAATAATGTGAGGCCGTTTAGTTTTTGCAGAAATACACTTTCGTCTTTCTTCAGCACATGATACTTTATGTAACATGTGCCGAGGTCTATGACTGATTGAGATAATTGAAAAGATGTTTTTATTGCTGTGAAAAACACTAATGTACTGTGGTATGTGTCCAGTGTCGGGAAGTAACTAAATGTTACCGGAAATCATGGGGAAAACATGGGGTAAGTTGAGGCACTTTGTGGATTGGTGGATTTCTTTACACACATTTCTGTTTATGTGAATAAAACTGATCTGAGACATAGTTTTAGAGAAATTGGCCTATAGGTAATTTGAACTGCCAGAATAAGCTTGAAAAAATTTAATAAAACTTATACATAACATAATAAATGTATTCTTTTTGTAAACATGCACGTCAGAGCATCCGTTTTAATTTTGACATCAAAAATACTCACAAAAAGCAAACGAATATCAAACTCAGACACCCAATGCACATATAAAACTATGAAATGTCATTTTTCATAATTTTCTTGCCATTGTTTCTTATGGGAGCAGGGCTGGATCAACCCCACAGTGACGCATGAAAAAAAGAAAGAACTTTATCCAATATAACCTGATACATGCAACATTTTACACTATATATATATATATATATATATATATATATATATATATATATATATATATATATAAATTAATTTTTTTTGCAATACTCGTGTTTGTGAACTTGCCAGCCAAACCATTCAAACGTGCTTATTTTTGTCATGTATCAACTGTGTTGTGCTGCACATACATTACCCCATGTCATGTAACTTATTCAGAAGGTTCTCACTACTGAGGTTTTTTTGTTTCGTTTTTTTTAATGCTTGTTTATTGAGAATGAAAGCGTTAACTGGAGCCTTTTCCAGGGGGTGGGGCCAGGGCGCTGTTTTATTACCTTGCCGACCTTCACTCTGGCGTGAAGAGTCTGGTGTGGGACGGTGCCAGTCCATATATGGTCATAGTGTTTGAGCCAATGATTGATAACTGCATTCAACAGCACCCCCTGCTGTAATAAAACGGTTTGATTTCCTGTTTTTCAATGTGTTCCCAAAATTTAAAAAAACAAAATAATAAAATATTGAAATGCAGCCTCGGATCATTTTTTTTTTATTTGATTCACCTTTATTTGTTTTTATGCAACACGGAGAGCGCGTCGCCTTCATCCCGGGTTGCCCGGACTAAACCCAGGCTCAGAGCGTGCACACATCCGTGCACACATGAGTGGGTGATCCTGACGCACACGCCCTCAGACTGCTGCAATGACCTGCATTAAGGCCAATTCATACTTCATAAGCAAGAAGTTTGTTCGTGCTGTAAGAACAAAATTATGTCATGATGTAATTTTGTTCTCACAGCTTTGTTTGGCAGGGCAGTCCGTCAACTAGGCTCTGATTGGCTAAGCCAATCCAAATTACAATTACACATAAAACACTTTCTTATTCTCAAAACTGGTAATGCTGAAAGTCTTTATTGAGTGATGAGATAAGTGACAGCTCTATGCGCTCTCCCTCTCCCCCCAGACAGACAGACTTCAGGGTGAAAAGATGTATCCTCAGGGCCAGCTTCTGCTTCTGCTCCTTCAGGAGCTGGTTGTGGGTGGTGATCAAATGTTCCTTCATGCTTTCAGACTCCTCTGTGACTCTTGAAGCGTACGCATCAGAGCTCCTTTCTCCTCTTTGTACTTCTTTACTTTCTTCGACATGTTTAACATGGCGACCTCCAGTTTCTCGATAGTGTCGTTGGCACACTCCAGCTCTTCAAAACCTCTGCGCTTTTTGCTTTAAGAGTATTCACTTGTTTTTGGAGACATTGAATGGACGTTACCTTTTCCTCCACCTCAGCTTGTTTTTTGAAGATGATGGCCTGCTGCTCTTTGGTGAACGTCTGCAGAGTTTCATTCTCCTGGTACAAGCCTTTCACATATTTGTTAACCCCCTGTCTGATCTTGTTAAAGAGATTTTTCCCAAACTCTGTAAGGGCCTTTTTTCCTCTTTAACATCTGTCAGTTCCTTCTGTAGGTCCTGGACCTGGAGTTCTTTCTGCAGGACCATCTCCTCCAGCTCCTCAGCCTATGCTTCTGTTTAGCATTGATGTGGCACTTCTCTTGAAGCTGTCGTCTTAGAGCCATCACCAGCAGGTTCTCCTCTGGGTTTGGAGAGGCGGCCCTGCTGGTGGAAGCTGAACTGCAGCCCTCGTGCTATTTTGCTTGAACATCTTTCCGTTGCTCATGTTGGACGATTTCTCGTTGAGTCAGAGTCTGGTATGAATTAAGTGTTGTTGTTGTTGTTGTTGTTGTTGTGTAACTTTTAATGGTGGCTGGCAGCCATTTGAAAAGGTGCATTTACCGCCACCTACTGTAGTTGTACGTCTTAGACTTTAGACTTTATTCTTTAGACTTGCCTTGACTCATAAACTCTGTTCTCAAACAAAGGCTTTATTACATCACATGAACTGATGGTGTCACAATACTTGTTGTCATTGTTGTGTTGCTTTGCTTTTAATGGTGGTTGGCAGCTGAAAGGTGCATTTACCGCCACCTACTGTCGTTGTAGGTCTTCTGTAGTTGTACGTCTTCTGAAGTTGTTGTTGTGTTGCTTTTAATGGCGGTTGGCAGTCAACTGAAAAGGTGCACTTATCGCCACCCACTGTAGTTGTACGTCTTCTGTAGTTGTTTGTAATTAATTTCAAATCTATTTAAAAATATAAAAGTACCAGTATCCGCTTTGTGTGAATGTGTGTGGCTCTTTTTGAATATGATTAACTTTGGAATCATTATTTATTGTTTAGCATTTTTCCTCGGTGTGAGGTAATTCAAGGTTGTTTTAAGTTTTTTAAGAGTTGTGCGGGGGACGGGACGAGGCATAGAAACTGTAGGATTATTTTAAGAATTAAACGGAAATAAATTAAAAAAATGTATGACAAATTAAATTGGTATGACAGCTTTTTATGATATCATTTTTACTTATTCTCTGGGATAATGTGTTGTAAATATAAAATTGACAGTAAAATAGCTTGGTTCAGTCAAAGAATGTATCTTTTATTTGTATTATGTGTTTCCTTTAATTGCACTGATTTGATATTGGCTGCTGAGAAAGTTTGAGAAAGTGGGTGGGGGCAAGACGCTGTAACATGGGCTGTACGGTCAGTGTAGTCAAACGCCATTGTGAGGGCTCCAATGTCAAACCAAACAAAAGTACAGCGAAAAGAAAACATGCTGAAGCGTAAACCGATAGAACATTTTTTGTTTCGTCTTCAAGGGCGGCCTCTGACAAAAATAATGAGAGAAGCAGAAGAGGATTTAGAGGATTTAAGACATTGCATCTTTTTTAGTTTTCAGTTTTTTGTAACTTAAACACGTTCAAAGTATTCGTCCCAACACTGTATATCATGATTTGACTTTTGTGAAACATTATGTAAAGTTGCAGTTTTATAGCACAGTGAAATGTGATGAAATATTTTACTCTCAAAATGGAGGCATGAATGTGAGTTTTTGTTTTACATTTCTATTATTATTATTATTAGCCTTTTTTGTAGGGTTTTAGTCACACTGTGATGGCCGAGAGAGGTAACACATTTGTTCATTCAAAAAATACACCGTTTTAATAAAACGTGTACTTACACCGGTACATTTCAAAGTGTCCTATGGGGGATTTTATATTGACAAACGTAATAAAATACATATTATTTTTGTAAACAAGCACTCCAGAGCACCGTTTTAATTTTGACATGAAAATACTCACGTAAAGCTAAAGAATATATGTATAATATATATATATATATATATATATATATATATATATATATGTACACATACATACATATACATACATACATATATATATATGTATATATATATATATATATATATATATATATATATATATATATATATATATATATATACATACATACATATAAATTTAAAACAAATCTTACCAAGCTCAGACACCCCAATGCACATATAAAAAACTATAAAATTAATAATTAATTGTGAAATGTAATTTTTCATAATTTTCTTGCCATTGTTTCATATGAGAGCAGGGCTGGATCAACTTTTATGATAAATCTTGTTATATCCGATTTTAGGAAAGAACTGTGCCTAATATAACCTGATATATGCAACATGATAACAACAACAATTTTGCGCTAAACAAAATACATTTTCCCATGTCATTGTAACATTAGGCTCATTCAGAAAAGGTGCTCAAAACTGAGTTTTTCATTATATTTTTAATGCTTGTCTATTAAGACTGAAAGAGACACAGTGTAGTGAACATCATCTCATGTGTTCTCGCCACTCACAGTAGCCTGCAGTGGAATCAAGTCAAGATAAACAGAAACAGGTTCATGGGAATGGTGTCATGTTCAGATCGGAGGGTTGCTCGCTGCTCCACTTAAACCGTCCCCTCTTCTTCTTTTTGTTCTTCTATTCTTCTTGTCCAGCGCGGCTTGGAGCTCCTCCACTACGGCCTTAGTTTGCTGTAGCTGATCCTCTGACTCCTTCAGTGACATCTGCAGCTCCTCATATTTGAGGAGGGCAGATGTTCTCTCCTCCTCACTGTGGTTCAAAGCAGTACTCAGCTCCTGGACTTTATTCTGGTATTGTGTGCGCTCCTCCACCAAGGCGTTATGAGCCCTGGTACGTTTCACCACCACAGCCATAAAGGTCGACTTCTGTTTGTCCAAGTCTCTTTGGAGCTCTTGGACTTTGTTGTGCTCAGTGTTCAGGCTCTCCTTCAGCCCCTGGGCTTTGTTTTTACGCACTTTAACCACCTTCCTCTGCTCTGTGAGTCCACACTCCAGCTCCTGGTTCTTGTTTTTAGTCTCTTCAGTCGTCTTCCCCTGCTCTGCGATGACAGATTCCAGGGTGAAGATAATCTCTTGAAGCTTACTCTTCAGATCTCTTTTCTGCTCTTTGTACTTCTTTACTTTCTTCGACATGTTTAACATGGCGACCTCCAGTTTCTCGATAGTGTCGTTGGCACACCCTAGCTCTTCAAAAACATCTGCGCTGTTTGCTTTAAGTGTATTCACTTGTTTTTGGAGACATTGAATGGACGTGACCTTTTCCTCCACCTCAGCTTGTTTTTTGAAGATGATGGCCTGCTGCTCTTTGGTGAACGTCTGCAGAGTTTCATTCTCCTGGTACAAGCCTTTCACATATTTGTTAACCCCCTGTCTGATCTTGTTAAAGAGATTTTTCCCAAACTCTGTAAGGGCCTTTTTTTTCCTCTTTAACATCTGTCAGTTCCTTCTGTAGGTCCTGGACCTGGAGTTCTTTCTGCAGGAGCATCTCCTCCAGCTCCCTCAGTCCTATGCTTCTGTTTAGCATTGATGTGGCAACTTCTCTTGAAGCTGTCGTCTTAGAGCCATCACCAGCAGGTTCTCCTCTGGGTTTGGAGAGGCGGCCCCTGCTGGTGGAAGCTGAACTGCAGCCCTCGTGCTATTTTGCTTGAACATCTTTCCGTTGCTCATGTTGGACAATCTCTCGTTGAGTCTGAGTTTATTGTTGTGTTGCTTTTAATGGCGGTTGGCAGCCGAAAGGTGCATTTACCGCCACCTACTGTAGTTATACGTCTTCTGTAGTTGTACGTCTTCTGTAGATGTACGTCTTCAAAGTATGTGTTTTATGCTATTCCATAAAAAAAAGGAGAGCATGAAAGAGACAGAGAAAGCGATAAAAAAGAGAGACTGAGTCTGTGTCTGGTATGAATTAAGAGTAGCTTTGCTTTGACACAAACTCTGTCCTCAAACAAAGGCTTTATTGCATCACATGGACTGATGGTGTCACTATACTCTCTCCCAATCTCTAATGAGAATACCGTGGTCGTGGATTGGAATGATTTTGTACACTTTATGGTGGATGTTATTAACTGTACTGCTGAAACTGAAACTGAAAGGATCAGGATCATTGCTAAAGCTGCAGAAAAGCATCTTGGAAAAAAGATTTGAATCGGGCAGAGATAGAAAACACACTAAATGAGTATCATTCATTCATTCAGAGTAAAGAAATTCCCTGTCCGCTGTCATGTTCTGATGGTTCTAATGTCTAAAGAATGAAGTCTAAAGGATAGAGACAAAGTCAAAGAATCAAGTCTAAAGAATCAAGTCTAACGGATGGAGTCTAAGGAATGTAACAGTAATCTAACACTATGGATACCAACTGCCATAAAACACCACCAAAGAAGAAGGTGAGAAGCAGGAGGAAAGCGCTAAGATTGGGAGTGGGCGCACAGAGTGTAAGGTGATCATAAAACTCACAGGGAAGTGCGTCCTTTAAGGAGTGGAGTCCGGTGGCGTTAACGTCGAGCCTACGTAAGGCAGTGGGAGAGATCAAAGATGGTGCTGGTTGTGTGCGAATACATGGCTGGGTGGAAAGGAGGTTGTCATTTTGGATGCTGAAAGAAACTCAGTTAGAGGAGTTATCACAGGCATCCCGTAGAAGATGACTGTGGATGAAGTAAAGGAGTACTTAACTGGAGCTAAGGTGAAATTTCCCCTTCGAGGGAGATGAGGAGACAATTCTTTATTCTAAGTGCGGATTTGTTTGTGGCAGCCGCAAACTTTTTCCCAAAATAATGAACATTTCAGCACACATTAATGCCCATATTTGTGAATTTTGTTCATTGAAAATGTCAATAAACCTTTTCTGATTCTGATTCTGATATTTGTAAAACAAAGGAGAGGAGAAGTCTACCCTTAAAGACGTTAAATTGTTAAATGCACTGTAAGATGGTGTCCTCAGGGGGGCGACAAAGCCATTGTAAGTTAAAAACATAGGTCTAATTAATAATCATTTGAGTGTAGTATTGGATAAAAGCCTCTCCAGAACAAAGGGTGGCCGGTGGATGTGACTTCTCTACACATTTAACATCTGCAAGGCTCCGAGCTCATGACTGTAACATTAAACAGGTGTGGTCTATTATTAAATACAGTGGATTTTATTACAAGAGACAAATTGATCATGTTTCTGTTCAAATGACGCAACATAATCCCTCAAAATATCACCTTAAAACAGTCTTAGACCCTTTATGGTACCATCCGGAACCTGCATCATCCCTGGACCTTTAGTCACTGGTATAATTTAACTTCTGGTATAGTTTAAACCCGGGGATAAACTGTCCTGGGCCAAACTATACCCGGGGTGGTAAAGTAGCCCAGGTCAGACTTGGCCAGAATAAACCCCTCTCTTTGTCAGTCTCATGTCTTGTTAATTAGACCCAATGAATCCTAAATGTATTTATTTATTCAATATTTGACCATGCAGGTCAGCTGACTACACCCACTTATTTACAATGACCTGGCCAAGGAGCAGCAAAAAAAACAAAACAAGAACACACTCACATCAATCAAATCATGCTATGGTAAAACGTTTGAGGTCAAGATACACAAGTATGAACTGACCCTGTGAAATAAATTATATTTTTTTATATCAAGAACCCTCAGCAAATGAATTGCACGGGTTCAAAGATGGAACCGCCCTGGAGTTGACCAAACCTAGTTGTTAAATCCTTGAGCAAGGCTCTTATATGCCCTCAGTATGTTTATATCCCAGGTTCAGTTATGACCACATTACCTGATACAGCAACAGACCAGACAGGGAAGGAGCAAAATGTTATCATGGGGTATAATCTGGCCCGGGGGAGTAGGAATTGACCTGGACAGAATAAACATGGAATATAAAATGGCCTAGGCTGAAATAATTTAAGGCTTGGCCCCTTTAAACCCGGGTTTATCCCAGACAGAAGATGGACTTCGGCCTGCACCACCAAACGCCACCACACTGGCTGGTGAGGTGGTCAGCATTTCAGAGATATTGTCTTATTTTTGAGCAATGAAAGACAGATTTACAAAACTCCAGATTGACGAGAGAAGTGGATTTCTGCAACTGAACGGACTGTAGTGAATTAAGATGTGCATTGGTCTCATAACGATTCAAAAACTGTAATCATGTTGTTCATTTCTTACTGGTCTTATGATTTGGCGAGATAGAGGAGTTTGAAGAACACTGTTTGCACAAGTGACTGCTTTGAAATGGTGAATTAACCAACAACAGCTTCACATTAGTTAAAGCACATGTTTTCACAGTTTTAGATCATTTTAACTGCCAATATCAGTAAATGTTGAATGTACAGAGGTTTATAATGTAGTGTATTTCTAACAAACAACTCCAGAGACAGTTTGCGATGATATTAGACGGTGGAAAGTAAAACAGATGTCCAAACAGTGCAGATTTACTCGATCTATACTCAGTTAATTCAGTCACGTGGGTGCAGGAGCTCTGTTGGAAATGTTGGGACTCAATGACATTTTACAGTCCATTTTCATCATATTTCCATTGAGTGGAATGTGTCTCGGGCAGAAACACTGAGACGTTGTCAGTGTGTCTGAATGTGTGGGTTACGACATTGCAGAGACTGAAATTTTCACACGCTGTCGCTTCATGGGGACCTTTTACGTTGTGGGGACCAAAACATAGGTAAATCCTTCTATATCAAATCACAGACATGGTTTAAAGTTAAGCTATGGGTTCATTAAGTTTAACATTTAGATTAAGGTTAAGTATTAATTAAGGAAATGGATCAGGCTGTTGCAGATGAATGTAAGTCAATATAATGTCCCAACAAAGCCTGGAAATCCAATGTGTGTGTCTGTGTGTGTGTGTGTGTGTGTGTGTGTGTGTGTGTGTGTGAGCGGAGCACAGAGAGATTTTATGTTCCGTTCATCCATATTCAGGACGTCCCATCAGCCTGCTCCTCACAGACAGAGCGCGCTGTTGTGGCTGCGACATGAATATTTGATGTTTCCTCAGAATTACAACAGGGAAAATAAGACCAGACCTACTAAACTAAAGTTGTGCAATTGTTTCAGCTTTATTAAATGTTACTTGCAGACGTGACGGCACTGCTTGCTATGTAGTGCTACTTTTGCAGACTAAAAGTACCGGTATTTGGCGATGCAATATTTTCTCTGACTAAAACAAAACATAAAAACAATAAAATGTTATCAGAATGACCTAAAATATGACTCAAAGTATAGCCATTTTTGCTGACTAAGAAAATAAATAAATAAATAATATTAAATTAAAAACATAAAATAAATAATAATAAATAAAATACAATAAAATACAATAAAATACAATAAAATACAATAAAATACAATAAAATACAATAAAATACATTAAAATACAACAAAATAGAATAAAATAAAATAAGGGACTAGAACTAAGCTTCCGTATCCTGTTTAAAATGCAGAGGCCAAAACAAGAATGGATAAAAACTGTGTCCAAAGAACTGGTACATTTATTTTCAATTTATGAATAGACCAAAAAAGAGAGAGCAAAAGGAAAAAAGAAAAATAAAAGACATCCAAACATTCCATTTTGCCCAAAGGTTGTCAAACATGTCCATTTTTAAATTAAGTCTGAATGTAATCTGTTGTACGTTAGTTATAATTTCAGTCCAGTCCTAGATTGTGGGATTTGTTTGTGTCCGCCATTTTTCTGACGGCATGTAAATTGTAATTTCAATTCAAAATCAGACTTGGGCTAAAATTTTATTTAAATCTTTTGTCCAAATTTACACTACCTTTAAAGTCTGAATATTGCATTTCAAACTGGTACAGTACTCAACTTTCCCAGATTTTCCAACACACCAAACCTCAAAACATTCAGCAGAAACATTTGCACCCTGAAGACAGTAGTTTTGAGTGACACGGAAAGTGAAAGTTGTTTAGCTTTGGGCTCAGATTCCAGAGCTCGAGTTTGTAGAGAGACCTTAAACATGCACTTGTCCTGAGAGGCAGCAGTGCAGTGGAGAGGAGTGAATTACACTTCAGACTAGTGTCATCAAGAACACACAATGTCTCTCATTTTTACCGGCAAATGGAGGGCAGGGGCCTGTGTAACTCAGTTTATAGGCAGTTTATGAAGAAATAAAACAGACACGTGTTGAACCTGGTCATTTTTTGTCAGAGAACTTTCAGTAAGAGAAGAGAGTGAAGGATGAATAGTGATTGTATTGTCAAACCACGAGACAAAACTGTTTCCCTACAATTACAACAATAACCTTTTTCATCTTTGACTTGACATGTCTTGGTTTGAATTCCAAATTAATGTCAGACAAGCCTGAACTTTGAACAGCATTTCAACACTTCAAATTCCTACAGTCAGATTCTCCTGCTCCTGTTTGTTGTTCAGGGCCTCTTCAGGGAACCGCTAATGACCTCCACATCCATCCAAACATGTCATAATCCATTCATTTTATTGGTGAAATACACTATATGTGAGGGGGGCGGGGCCAACAGCAGAGAATCAGTTCTGCAGTTTTGAACAGGAAGTCTATGGACTCATTGCTACGATTACATACAGTGATTTAGAATGATCAATGTTTGATAGTAAATTGCGAAATAAAATAAGTATATTTAACAGCCTTTGTGTTCTTTAAGAAGCCACAGTCCCTTTCATTAGTTCCTTTATAATAGGCTAAAGATATTGATATTGGATATGTAACATTTGAAACCTTCACAAACATGATGGGTGGTGTGGTGCTCCTCCTGGTGGGACATCCCGTTCAGAGCTGCCAGCGCTCTATAATCTGCTCTGTCGGATGGGAGCAGCCGTTCCCACACAATAACAGCTCTATTGTCCCGTCCTCCGCTTGTGCTGGGGAAGGCTGCCGGATTTAGGTCACAGGCTGGGACTGAATGCCCAATGGACCCTCCTCCCTAAAGTTCACCCAATACTATAACAGAAATACAATCAGGAATGTGCCCCCAGCAAAACACCAACCACACTGTGAGAACCAGCCAGGAAATTAGGCTGCATTCAGCCACTGATAATTCAGAGGCCATCAGCGCAAACGGTTTCCCTTTCACTTCAATTCCTATTGAGTTCAATGTGGGCAAATGTAAGTCTGAACACTTAACTGAATATACATTAACCAAACAACATTTAGCTCACAGTCATAACCTGTAGGAAGGATTTGATGGTAAGCATGCTGAACGCCTTACATATTAACTTGTGTGAGCTTGGCTCATTGGAAAAGCATCGACTATAGTATGTTAGCATTGGTAATGTTCATTGCGAGTATAATCACACAAGTGTGTAGGACAAGCAAAAATGTACACATTTCACATTTAGACTCCCGAATAATTTAAGCATTCATATATATATTTTAAATTAATGTAAAATGTGTTCATGTTTACATTTGGGTCCATGCAAAAAGCAGAATGAGGGTTGCCAGATTCTGAAACAAAAACATCTCTCAATATACATGTCCTCATATCACACCTTATGACTTCCCAGGTTCAGTTGTGATTGTTTGGTGGTTTTTAAACCTTAAGGACCACTACAGACCATTTTCATACAAAACTGATTGCAATAAATCAATATTTAAATACCACTCGTCCACCAATACGGACAAGTGGATTGCATCCAACAGATCAGTGTGTGGATGCAAAACAGCTTTCTCCAGCTAAAACTCAGACAAGACAGAAGTCATTGTCTTTGGCCCACAAAAACAAAGAGAAAGTGTTAGCAGCCACCTCCAGAGTCTCGCTCTAAAACCTACAAATCAAGTTAGAAATCTGGGGTAATAATGGACTCAGACATCAGCAGCTTTTTACCATCCTAAAAACATGCTACATGTGATACAAAAATATCAATTTAAGATTTGGAAAAAACAACTAATCTTGCCAAAACTCTCAAAGATAGATTTGAATTTTTGACTAAATAGACTTGAGTATAAAAATGGAGCAGAGAGGCTTCAGCAGAAGACTAGAGGGAGAGAATCAGATCAGTCATCCTTAAAGAGCACCCAGGGCTCTGTCTGAGGGCTCTGTGAGTGACACAGCTCTAACAGGGTGAAAACAAACAGGTTTTATTGCCAGCAGCAGCAGGGCCAGCACCAAAAGACCAGGGATGTTGAACAAGTTGCATAGTCTTAGTTTAATGTAACATTAAAATGCGTTCATCTGAAAATGGTCTGACATTGATTCCAGCAGTTGTTCGGAGGAGACACATAAATGATGGCACAGGAAAACTGTTTATGGAGATGATAAACTTTGAAAATGTCTCATGTTCTAACGTAAATGATTTGTTGAGCTCTGTTACATCTAGTGTTTTGAATGTTCTCGACACCATTGCCCCTATGAAGGCTAAAATTGTTAAAAAAAATAAGCAAAAGGCGCCATGGAGAAATGATGATTTGGTCAGTCAAACTGAAGTCAAAGCTCCAGGTTCAAAAAGGGATTTACAGAGAGAAGTTGTACATATACAACCTCATCTTATGTAGAACTAGGGAAGGATATTTTTCTGAAATAAATTGGAATCTGCAGTACAACTCGCGTGTCATGTTTGCCACCAGTAAACAGATTAACAAACCCTCCAGCTCAGCTGCCGTTAGAACTCATTTCCACATCCAAGTGTAATGAGTTTGCATTATTCTTTAATAACAAAGTTCAGGGGATTAAAAATGCTATAAATTCTACTATGCAAAAAATAACCCGAAACCCACCCACACACTTAGAGCTGACCTCACTTTGCACCTGTAACTGACAAAACTGTCCAGGAGATCATCACCAGTCTGAGTTCATCTACATGCTGCCTCGATTGTGTACCCCACCAGATTTCTAAAGTTTGTGCTGAACAGTTTGTTAGCATCACTCACTCAAATAGTTAACATGTCGCTTCAATCTGGAACATTCCCAATTTCTTTTGAAAACTGTGGTCATAAAGCCTCTCCTAAAGAAGAGCAGTCTTGATGCTGCATACTGAGTAATTACTGGCCCATTGCCTTGGTTAAAGTCCTATCTGGAAGACAGGAAGTACTTTGTTGAAATTGGTAACTGTGTCTCAGACCAGATGCCCCTGACCTGTGGGGTGCCCAAGGGTCAATCCTGGGACCCCTTCTGTTCAACCTCTACATGCTGCCGTTAGGTCAGTTGATACGCAGCGAGAATGTGTCCTATCACAATTATGCAGACGACACCTCAGATCAATGTTTCACTGACGGCAGGTGAATATGGACCAGTGGATTCACTCTGTCACTGCATCCAACAGATCAGTGTGTGGATGCAAAACAACTTCTCCAGCTGAACTCAGAAAAGACTGAAATCATCATCTTTTGGCCCACAGAAACAAAGAGAAAGTGTTACAGTCACCTCCAGAGTCTCGCTCTAAAACCTACACTCAAGTTAGAAATCTGGGGTAATAATGGACTCAGATTTGAATTTTAACAGCTCACGTCAGATCAATAACATCAGCAGCTTTTTACCATCTAAAAAACATTGCCAAAATCAAAAGTATTGTATATAAACCAGACTTGGAGAGACTTATCCATGCGTTGGTCTCTAGTAGATTAGACTACTGTAACGGCCTGCTCACTGCGCTCTCAAACGAGCGTAAAACAGAGCGCTGTGGCTCAGAGAATAGACTTCAAAGCAGCTCTGCTTGTATACAAGTCTCTCCATGGCCTAGCACCAAAGTACATCTCGGACATGTTAGTGCCATACGGACCATCTCAGACTCTTTGCAGGCCTCAGGACCGGTCTCCTGCTGGTGCCCAGAGTCAGGACTAAACATGGGGAATCTGCGTTTCAGTTTTATGCAGCTAAAATCTGGAACAGTCTTCCTGAGGATTCGAGACAGGCCTCTACAATGTCTCTGGCAATGTTCAAATCTAAGCTAAAAACTGTTTTGTTTAGCTGTGCATACGACTGAAATAATTTTTTTTGCACATCTTCCTCTTTTATGTCTTAATTTAATTAATTTTTTCCCTGTTGTGTGAAGCACTTTGAATTGCCTTGTGTACAAATTGTGCTCTACAGGTAAACTTGCCTTGCCTAAAGGTCCTGTAATAATAATATAAAATAAGACCTCACTACAGGGTCCTCTGAGGAAAGACTGTCCCATTGACCGTCAGCTCGTGTCCCGGCTTCTCTCTCCTCGCTGTCTCTCCTCTCTGTGGCCGGGACTTTCCTGTGGAGGAATCAAATTCGAGAGGGGGCAAAGAAGAAGAACTGAGATAGCCCTCAGCTTTCCAGAAGAACGAAGCTCGATGCTCTAGAATAAACCAGCCTTAACTTTGTTGCACCAGCAGCGAAGTTTGAACTTTGCTTTTGACCAATTCTTCAATGCTGAGTCAACTTGCAATACAGTTGCAAGTTGACTCAATGATCAGGAACCACCTAGCTAGAGGATTATTGTCCCCTTATTTCATCATAATTTACATAATACACTCTTTATATTCATAATTTGTTGTAATTTACACACCCCACTTGCCCCTTTGCTGGTTTTGGTGCTGTTCCCAGAGGAGAGGGAAAAGAGCAGACCCGGGAGGGTTTGGGTAAAGATCAGTCAGCCTCCTGTTGAGCAGCCGAGCCTTGTTGTACCGTCGCCTCATTGTTTCTGAATGAATGGCACTGTCTAATTGCTGCGACAGTGAAGGGGCCGCTGTGCCATAACCACAAAAGACATGAACATAAAGGTCTGTGCCAGCAGCAAATCAAAGCCAAACGCTGATTACCAAAGAATGTGCCCCGGACAAAGAGTCTCCACTGAGCACAATTAGACGAGAATGTCATGTCATTATTTACTGGGCTCATGAATATTCATAAGGGTTATCATTCATTGTGATGCATGTTCAGCTATGGGTCACGCATTCAGTCGGGTGTGTTATGAGCTGGAATTCATAGCAAAAGCAAGACAACCAGATCAGTGTGGTTGGAGACTGGAGTGACATTGAGGAGAAGTTGGGAATCCGAGCTGGAGATGATTATGTTGGCGTTGGGAGGATGAGAATGGACACGATACGAGACAGTTGTGATCAGTAAAGCCGAGGAGCAGATGTGGTGGAAGGCCAAAAGATCATTCAATCCTCTGCTCACAATCACCAGGGGTCCCATTTACAAAACGTTGCATAGAATTCTTAGTAAAAGCGTACGTAAGGACAAAACGCAAACTTCCAAAAACGTCCTCAAACTTCCCTTCTCACCTCTCTAAGCCCTGGTCGTCTTCTACCTCATCTCAGAAAGCCGTGACTGGGAAAGTTCAGGGTTTTTGGGCGAGACCGCTCATTTCCACGTCAAGTGGATTTAATTAATAAAGTGTCCATAAAGTGTTGTAAGGATCATCTTAAATCAAACATTGTCGGTAAAGTCTGTAATCTTTCTTGCAAGCAATAGAATAATAGATTTGAAGGTTAAAAAAAACAAAACCTTATCAACCTCAGGACCACGTCTTTTGAAAAAAAACAACATCTAAGAAGATACATCTGAGTGAACCATAACAGGAGTAGTTTACATCTTGATTATTATTCCAGCTGGTCAAGAGAATGCCGTTGGTTGAGGCGTCTTACAATCCTGTTTGCTCTAAACTTGAATGCTTTGCAGTTAAAGGTCAGATTGAGTTGGTTTGTTCATGTACCGAGAATCGTAAAGAGCTGCTTGAGAATGTATTAACCCCTCATACTACCTCAGCTCCTCCAAGTTGGGTGGGCCTAACCTGCTTATTGCCCAAAAAGTAAACGGCAGCTTTTTTGGTGTTCGCATGAGTCAGTTGCACATTGCCCACGGTTCAGCAGCCCAGCTCAGACACCCTCTGTTATAATAATGAGAGAATAAAAGTCTGTCAGTGTGCATCGTCATGGTAACGAGGACCAAGGCGGACACAAAGACCTGCCTGTATCTGTCAGACCGGCTCCAGAGCTGCTGGAATCTGCTGAGTCGAGAACAGAGGAGGGTGATAAATCGTCAAGATGATATCTAAATATTTGTTTTTCCAAAAGATATATTCTATTATGCTTGGTCAAATTTAAAAACATAAACTTGCAGCATAATCTTTCATTTTTGAATTTGCACTTATTGTCCACTTTTACAGTTGTGCCACCTGCTTTTCTCCATGGAGATTTCATTGCTTTGAATGGAGTGTTCCTCCAAACTGGCTCATGTCAAACTGATTTATGTAACACTCTAAATTGAGATGCTTTTATCAATCTGGAAAGGCTCTTGCAGAAAATTATCTGAAAGTTCAAGCTAATACTTCATGCTGATTGGTTAAAGTGTCACAACTTTTGCTAAATCAAGGTGAGAGAAAAGCAAAGAACATATATTTTACCCATCCACAAATGCGCAAAACAAACCTCTATGCAAATTCTTTAAACAAAGTATATGTATTTATGCTAAAATAGGCCAAAGTATGTCCGTCGGCTTTTGGCCTCCCCCCAAACCACAATACTGCTTTGCGATTGGGCCTGACTGGACCAATCTTAACAGTGGGAAACTGTGAACGCATTAAAATCTGCGAAATAATTCATCTTTCTGTCAAGGTTGATGTCCCACACTATTGCATTCAACTTGTATTGCGCAAGTGTTTTTATTGCCTCAAAATAGCTTGGCAATTCTGCGTTCTAACTACAAACGGGCTTACAGTACATCACCACAAATCTGACCCGAAACCTGCCCTAGCGGTGTTGCTTTTATTGCCTTGCTATGGAACATTCTTGGCAACAGTGTCCTCCTGCTATTCTGGTTTCAGCTCAAAGAATCTAAATCTCATTGAGACTATTCTGGTTAAATATATATATTGAAAAAAGCATTTGCCAGACCTTCCACCAGAAAAGTTACACTGTTCACCTTTGAGATACCCATTCTTAAACATGACACAGCAAACAGGGGTCCTCAGTTTACAACAGGGGTGTCCACACTTTTTTCACATAGGGCCGCAATTTGAAACTTATACGGAGCAGCTTAGTTTTGATGAGCCTCCACACCTTTAATAAGACTTGGGACATTAATATTAGGTTGGTATCATATCAAAATGCTTGAATGTTTCCAATTTTACAGTAAGAAATACTACTTTTTGTTGTTTGAACCAACTTAGCAGGAAGCCGGAGGGCCAACAAAAATCGGTCTGAGGGCTGCATTTGGTCCCCGGGCCATAGTTCGGACATGCCTGGTTTACAATAAAAAAACCTGGTGACGAGTTTGTTGAGGGGATATTGATTGAGGGGGTTAAGGACACTAGTCGTCTGCTGACACAAAGCTCTCAGTGTGACCCAGCCCTGCCCCTTTTCTTCAGCTGCTCACTCCCTTTGTTTATGTCTCAGCTGCACAAAGATCTTTCTGCAGAAATAAGATGTCTGTTGTGGACTTTATGGCTGCTGTCAAATAAGGACCAAGAGAAAAGAGATTCAGAAAGTGGGTTATAAAGTCAACTGCAGCCAGCAATGTGTATTTTGGATACGTTTATTCAAAAGAATGAGCTGGAGGGATTTGCAGTTATAATGTAGACATTATGACATTCATGGTTTATATCTCTAAGTACTGGGCCAATCCACATGAAACAAAAACTGGTACTTTCTTTTTTAAATGCATTTGTCCACGCGGAATGTATTCAGCCAATGGTGAAGATTGAGATTTGATTTTATAGAAGTAAAAGTAAAAGATGTAGAGAATGTGGAACTTGTAACCTATGAGAAGCTTGGATTAGAGCCACCGCTCCTTCACTCTGAGTAAAAAACAGTCATAATGAGAATCACTGATTTTTCATGTTTACATATTTTAATAAAAGTACTTTCAATTTTTTGTGACAAACTTTCAATTCATCTGTAATGTGCTACAAAAACAAACAACCTATAAATAACCAAAAACGGATTCACTACAATGGCTAAATCTGCAGCATTAACATTCTCAATATATTACTATACATTTGATACATCCATTCATTCAAAAATACTTTCTTTAGAATTACTGAGACTTAGAGCAGCGATACGCTTTGTGCCAATCTGTTTTCACACCAAAACTGGGTAAGTGCTTTCAATTTTGCAGGAAGTTTCAAAATGTGATCATGTTTCAGCACAAAACAATTCTCGATAACATACAAGGGCATAACGACATTTCTCAGTGCGGTGACCGTTTGTCGGGTTGAATGAGAAAGAACATGTCAATTCAAGTGAGTTAATAAAAACAAAACACTAAATAAATTATGTTACCTAGCAATGTGCGATTTCATTCATAATTCCTGTAAACAGTTGCAGGACGGATGCCTTTGAGTGCTGCATGCAAGTCAATTCAAGTCAATTCTATCACATTCCATGACCTATTCTTGCCTATCCTCAACAATGCGTCCCAACAGTGGAATAAGCTGTCGTAGGAGAAGGTGCGTCTCTACGAATTGTGTTGTACGGAGACAGTTCAAGTTCAGTGGCGGTTCCATTATTGTCACTGGTTGTTGCCGGAGATCTTTCTGGACCGCAGTCCTCCAAACAGCAGCAGCAGCAGTCCAGGATCGCCCTTGTAAATGGTTGGCAAAGGCAGAACAACAACACCGGCGTCACAGCGGATTTACAAAACAGCAACAGCTGGCTGACCAATTTCAATATTTCCAAAGTCCTACGAGGAATGCCGGCAGCCATGTACGTGCTTAAGATGTTGCAAATGTTTTCGGGTATGATGCAAAAACCGTATAAGATCGCCAAAGCCACGACTGCGCAGTTCATCTGGCTTTCGAGCTGGATTTGCTTCTTGCTTCCCCTGACGTTGCTGCGTTCAGCTTTGCGAATTTTATGCGCCGTTGCCAGCGAAGAAAAAATGGTGAAAAGGGTCGGCAAGCAGAAATAGCAACCAAAATACCACCAAAGTCTTGCGCCGTTGTAAGTTAAACCCAAAACGTACAAGGTGTCGGGGAGGTCCGTGGAGATTCGGATGACGCAGCGCTCGCATGGGGTGGTGACCTCGGGGGGGTCCGACTCTTCGGTGACCAGTTGTCGGATCAGTAACTCGGGGAGGGCCAAGAGGAGAGCCCCGATCCAGATGACGGCCAGCTTGGCGGTGGTGGAGGCCCAGTTCTCGATCATCTCGTAGTAGTTTTGCACATTGTTGGCGGCGCGGAAACGGTCGATGCAAAGAGCGCAGAGGGTGAATGTGGTGACTCCCAAAGAGGCGACCTGCACAAAGGAGATGTTAGTGAGCAGACACATGTCCAAGTAGGCGTATGGATAACACAAATCGTAATTTAGGTCGAGGTGGTTTGAATCAGGCATAAAACAATAGTAAAGGGCTGTTATTTATGTTCTTTTATGGTGAATTTGAGTAAAACATTCGGAGCTCTTGACGTAAATTTAAGATTAAACTAGGGCTGCAACAAGTGAATTGGTTGATCGCGACTCACCAATTAAAGAAATAGTTGTCAACGAATTAAATAATCGAATAATCGACTCCGAAACATGCCATGAATTGAGAGAAAGTTTTATTACTCAGACAAGAATCACATAAAAATGACATGGGAAATGTGTACATTTTGTGTCTGTACATAATCACCACTGTCCACAGTTCAGCTCTATCGGGGTAAAATTGGGTAAAAATTTCATATTTACTTTTGCCTTTTGCGTAACTAATCGATTAATCAAAAGAATAATCGCTAGACTAATATTACCAAAATAATCGTTAGTTGCAGCCCTAAATGTGCACAAACGGCCCGAGTTTTTGATGACGTAGTAACTTTATGAAATGGGAAAGATCTGTTAAACAGCCATAACAAAGGCCTTTCAGGAATTATATTAAACTCATTTGTGGCCCTGATTTTGACAATGCTTTTCACTCTTGAGACATAATGTTACCATTGTAGCTTGCATGGATTTGTACATTTTAGTTGTAACTCTCCAACGTTGCATTGATCTCAGCATTAACCGGTTTTTCGTGACTCATGTTTCACGGTTATAAAAGATGTGCTGATGCTTGTATTTTAAGAACAAGCCACAATTAAAGACTTAGAACTTTCCTGCATAAACTTGGACAGCTCCGAAATATGAAGGAAATTGATTCAGAAGCTGCGCAAACAAATAACTGCAATATAGTACCATCATGCATAATCCTTTTGAATACAATATAACCTGGATTAAAGTTAACCTGTGGGTCGGGACCTAAAAGGGGGTCGCAGAACTATTATCAGAGGGTTATTCTCTGTCCATGACCCATAGATTGTTTGGATATTTTTTAAAGAATAATCAAGACAAGCTGTGTTTAAATGATGGAATTTGATGTTACATGACTGCAAACGTGAAGCGTAATCCTTCAAATAAGGGTAGAAAGTGATATTTCTGCACTTAACCTTTTTTTTTTTGTTGAAGATTTTGTGCCCGTGGGCTTTATTGACAGGAAAGTAGTGTGAAATGGGGGATGAGAGAGAAGGGAGGACATGCAGTAAATTGTCAGAGTCGAGATTCGAACTCACGACACCGCGTCCTGCTGCGCTAGGAGCCTGGCATGTGCTGTGCTTTAACCACTCCACCACCAAATTTCTGCACATTACATTGTACATTGTCGACCCTTAAGTCGTTCACTATCAAAGCTCTGATTGTGACCATTTTGATTCTAAGGCAGTGCCCAAAAGCGATGTAGGTTAATGCATTGACCTCTAAGAGATGGGGGTGGGACGGTCCCATTAGGTTTAATCCTCCGCCTGTTTCTGGTCAGATTATGGTGCTTTTAAAACCAGAGACGTCCCTGCACTTAGTGGTTTAAGAAAAATACAACATAGATTCAGCGTTGACACTTTATATCATCAAATACAACTAATCCAAATATTTCAAAAGCAGAGTGGCTTTTCCTTAAGTAGTGAGTAATCCTGCGACCTCAGCACTCAAAGTATGATACCAAACAATAGTGATATTCAGTAAACCTGGTCTTGTCTAAATGGACCGGCTGCTACTGACATAAATGTATTCACTATCAAAACACTATTGTCCAGTTTTTTTTAAATATAATTGATTGCATTGCACTTTTACTCAAGTACATGAAGAAAACATTCTAAGCGTATTGTATTTATATTTGTGGTAATAGTAGTAGCTGTAACTGCACTGTAAACTGTGGTTGTAACAGTAGTAGCCTAAGAACGTTTACAATTACAATGTTTACACTGATTGTACGGTCGACTTTGGCTAAATTGGATAGATTTGATGCTGAGTCTCTAAATGTTTTGGACAGAAGGAAGAATCTTACAGCCCAAAGTCTAAAAAAACCAGCCTCTTCTAAAGCCCTTTTATTGGAGCCTTATTGGACCGCCTCTGAGGTCCACGTCTAATCCTCCAGGAGGCTGAAGATTAAGGACAATTTTACTGACATCAAATCAGATTTAGTTGGAAGAGAATGTTAACAATCTGTTAGAGAATGTATGATGGTTATTTAAAAGGAAGTAGCTATTACCTCATTTGAGTAACTTTTTCCAAGCACCATATTCTGCAAGAGCCCACCAACATTTTTATTGACAGTTAAGTAAGTGTTGTGGTTCCTCTTCCCACTGGTAGAAAGTAGAAACTATATGTAGTCAATATTACATCAATTGATTTGCTTATTTACTTTTTCTCCATTTTGTGCACGATCCTCTGAAATGCTATATTGTGGGAATCATTTATTTACATTTTCCTTCCAATCACATCAACTTCAAATTGTAAATCAGATGTTACGCCCAAGCCAGTTCATCTCAGTTGAGTAATAACAGAAATAGTTCTACTTAAGACATATTTGTAACAGTGTTCTTATTTGAGGAACATTTTTGGCTTCACATTAACAGAAAGATTGTTTAAAGTTGAAGGTATCAGGAAATAACTTCCCCGCAGGACATGTGACAATCATTCTGAGGACTTTTGTAAAGGTACAGATGAGGGTTTGGTCCAAGAAGTGGGCAAAAAACAAACAAACAATGAAGCTGGAAACGTGAAACTGAAAGTAGGTAATAATAGTAACAGGAATTCACGTGTGTTCCCTCATCAATGTATTGCATTTGGGTTGATTCAGGCCTGTTTGGGTAATCCTGTTTGGGTAATCCTGTACTGAGCTGCAACTGAGGCTCAGAGTTCACCTACCCCCTATCCCCGCCCACACCCCACTTGCAATAATTTTTTTGTAGCATGTAGGATTAAAACATGCCACATAGCCATTTTTTCAACAATAATAAAAGCATGATTTATTTTTGTTGTAGCTTCATACTAAATACCTGTGGGGGAAAAACAAACAAAAGGTGTACAATAAAGTGCCCATATTTGGTCATAAGTACGTCACTCTTATTAGATTTGGGCCGAACTTGAAAGGAGGATACTCTGCATACGTGTCTGCTTGTTTATATTATATCATCTAAACATCAGCCCTCCAAACCCCTCACGCTCACCTCCAAATATGGGATGATCCTGCACGAAAACTCCCCCAGCAGCCAATCCTTGGTGAGCTCGTGAAACACCACCAGCGGGAGGCAGAAGAAGACCACCACGAAGTCCCAGAGCGCGAGGTTGGCGAGCAGCGAGTTGGAGATGCTCCTCATGTAGTAGTTGTGGCACACGATGCACATCAGCGACACGTTACCGATGATCCCCACGCCGAGAATGAGCCCGGCCACGACCAGCACCGCGTAAGCCCCGTACGTCGCCGCGGTCACGGGGTAAAACGGGTTGTTGTGCAGCTTCCTTTTGGGTCTCAGGCTCACTGGGGCCAAAGGAGTGCTGTCTGGAATGTCCTCATAATCACTGGCGTTGAATGGAAAAGGCGAATCCATCTCTTGCGCCATGACAACAGGTGCGCGCAGCTCTCCGCGCGGCGCTTTTCGCCTCTTGCGGCTTCTTCGCTGCAAACTTCTTTTACTAGAGTTACTAGAAAATCGCTTATCATTCTCAAATGCAACTACATTCTCAGATTTTCCAGTAAATACGACTTTCCGCGGAGAGCTATCGTTGCTATTTTCAGTGCGTAATGCGTCTTTTCCAACGACCCCACTTTTACGCACGGAGTTTTTGACACTCAAATGTTTGACTTGATCAGAAGTGGCGACCTGGACAGTGGCGCCACGCTCTTCCGGCGCGTCCCCCCCGCTGACTCTACCCCAGCCCGGGCTCTGGACAGTGAAAGATCCGTACTTTGCGTTCCTGTTTTCTTGCGCGCTCAGCCGTCCCGTCAAGGCTTCGCCGCACAGCCACAAAGAGACAAGTTTAAGGATGACGTACAGCATGGCGCGGGTCTGAAAAACCCCCTTTGAAGATTACAAAATGACGCTTACATTATCAGTCAAAGTGGTCAGGTGGAGAAATAGCCAACGCGGACAAATATTTGGGAGTTTTTGCGCAGTAGTTGGCGCATCCCGTTTGCTGTCATTACGTAAAAAAAGTTAGGTTCCATAGATTCGTAATCGTCAGTCCCGACTCTCCTTACATCCGTGTGGACGGTGGGTTCACGTGAAACCTGCTGTGTGTCCGTGGTAAAGTTGCCTTCTCTAAGCTGTGAACAGAGGGATGCAGAACAGAGGACACAGAGGAGGGTCTTTAGCGCGCACACAGTGGGAGGATGAGTGGGAGGAGACTCGTGTCAAACTCGGGCCATTATTCACTTCTTGCCGAAGCTTGAAGCCTACTATGGACCTTTATTTTTTTTTAAAGTTTGTAAATAAATACATTCTAAATTCTGGAATGGAAGAAACTGGAGTCAAAAGTGAGCAGAGAAAATGCATAAACAGCAGAATATCACAACATATGAATTATTATTATTTATCATTGATTGGACAGTGAGATATGAGTGATATCAGTGGTTTTAATGCATTACATTGTTTGTTTATTTAATAGTTCGACACTTTACTGGACAAATACGCACAGAAATGTTGACCGCACAATTTTTTTTTAAATTTTCATCTTCAGCTATATTACATACTTTACTAGTAATTATAGTTGTGGTGAAACTCATACGCAATTCTGAGGCTAGAACAAATATTTTTGCCCATCTTTTGTAATAAAAAAGCAAACTAACTGATATTTCTACCCTGGAAATTCAAAGGCGATGCTTATTTTTTAGTCATAAAGACTTGACATCAGTACAATAAAGATCTGATATCGGTTAATGTTTGAAAATGTTTTCTGGTCGACTTTGTCTTGCCTCCAGTCGCCAGCATAAAGTGAATAAAGCCTGTGGCAGAAAACACAACATTGGGAATAGAATACATCCTAAGCAAAAACTGTGATATTAAACTGTGACAATGAAAGGTTAAATTGTACAAAAGGTCAGGTATTGAATTCAATCACACAAAGTTAAAGATTTTGCAAATAAAAAAAGTTTCAAACACAAAAACCAGTTTAAAAAAAATGATTTTATTCATACAGACATAGGCATTAAAAGCATATTATTACAATTAAAAACCTCAGATGTATTTACATTTATTTTTACGAGTTAAACCTTAGAACTCGAAGCGAAGGTCATGCGGGGTCAGGCTCGGGAGTGGCTTTGGAGAGAGTGGTGTGGCAGATCTGGTAAACTGTCTGCTCACTGCCGTCAGCGTCTTTAGCTTGATAAGACACGAGACACACGTCCATCCACGGGCGCGGCGCTGGGGACACATGTGCAAATGAGTCTCCCTGAAGTCTCACCAACGCATTTAGAGAGCAGGAGTCGTAGCACAAGTATAACATGTACCTGTGCTGCCCTCTGGTGGACACAGAGAGTCCACGGTCTGACGGATGTGGTCCTGAGCTTCCTGATTGGCCGCTACATCTGCTGCAGACACGTTGAAGAAACACTCCTGGTGAAGAACAAAAAGAGACCTGAAGGTAAGTTGTTTCACATGTTTTCTTTGCTTGGACTGTTCCGCGGTAATGTTTTCCTGGCATATTTACAAATGCATTCATCACCATGGAGACAAGCAATTGACAAGGCAATAAACATCTCAGATTAAATAAATTACAAGTGAATCATTTCAATATCATCATGTAGATCACAAATGTGGCACTAACCCTTTATAGAGTTGTTGTTATTGGTTTATTATTATTCTTTTGTTAACTGTTATTTCAACAGGAAAATCCCATTAACATTACTAATCTCTTTTTCAAAATATTCCCGGTCAAGACAGTGACAAAAAACGAATACATTTCCAAATACATTTCCAAACATTTGAGCATTGATTAAAAAAAACGAAGAAAAAAAAAAAACGGATTTATTGGAATCAGTTCATTTTTTAGATTAAAATATATACTTGATTTAACAAAAAAAATAAAAATAAATTCAAAAATAGTTCACTGGCAATATATTTAGCAATGCATTTTTAGTTCAATGTTGAAAGAAGGAGGCAAACATCCTCTTTATACTTTATAGCCATTTTATCGCAGTTTGGCAGATTTTGCGACTCCTGCCGTTTCCTGATCTACATTTCACTAAAAGCTCGCAGTCAGTACATTTCTCCAGCAGTAAAAGCCCCTCTCAGATGATCGTATCAGAGCAAAGTGGGCTGAAAGTGATGCGACTCACTGCGTCTCTCCACAACAGGACGTCCAGGGAGCCAGAGGAGTCGTGCAGCCGCAGCCTCAGCAGCAGCACGTACCGGAGCAGCTCCACACCCAGGGCTACGACGACACACGACACACGACACACGACACACGACACACGACACACGACACACGACACAGTCACAAGTGCTCTCTGAAAACAGCTGGAAATGACGCAATTTGCACTAAATATGTCTAGATTGTGCAAGTGACAGGTCAGACTAAACATTTCAAACTAAAATATTCAAGATTTTACAAAAAAAGGGCCTATTTTTCCTCAAATTGATCATTTTGGGGAAGTTTATGATTGTGCTTCCAGATGTGCCATACTGTTTCCTAGCAACCATATTGTAAACAAGGGTGAAAATCAGTTATGATTTGACAACTACCAATACTTTTAAATGATTGTTTAAACCGTCAGAAAAATGAGTTCATTGTGTAAAAAATGTCTTTGCATTTCGGATGGTGTCGCTTATCGAATTCTCTACTTCCTGTCATTTTCAACACATTTTTCATGACAACATGAAACTTGACTTGTGTAAAACTGTAATTAATATTTTTCACTCAAACTATCGCCCTGAACCAAGTAATAATTGGAAAAACATGAGAATCTGTCTTTTCTTTTGATTTTATGTTTATTTTGCATTTTTGTGTGTTTGTAGTTTGGATGTGTGTGTGTGTGTGTGTGTGTGTGTGTGTGTGTGTGTGTGTGTGTGTGTGCGTGATGTTGGGCTGTAAGGGCAGTGAGTTTGTAAATAATATATGTCCTATTAACCAAGACTTTTGACAATTGAGCCAAACACAATTCAGTCGCTCAAACTGACCTTCTGCCAGTAACTTCTCAGAGACCACCTCGACCCCTTCAACATTGGGCTCTTTCACGACGGGGTTTGAACACTTTTTACACCTAAAGACACAGAAAAAAGGGGTGGAAACGGAAATATTCCAGGTGGATTGGACATGGAACGCGGGATGAGATGTTACCCAAAGTATCTCCTCCTGCCTCGGAACAGGACGGGGGCAGACAGATCGAGCAGAGCCAGCTGACCTCCGGAAGACTGCACTGGGACGATGTTCAGGTAACTGGAACTGAGCTTCTTCACCTGCTCCAGACTCGCACCTGGGAAGAGACAAAATATCCCTGACATATTAAGAATAAATACATAAATGGGGTTAAAAGACAATATTACTATTTTCCAAGCAATACATTCATGTTATATGGTGCTTTTTTTAGGTGGTCAGAACAGTCTGACAATCGTGTTCATTATTGGCTCACTCTCCATAAGGCGCCACAGCTGCCTTGAGACAGACGGGCAGAAGCACAGATGATAGGGATGAGGCCTGGCTCTGTTGATTCAATGAGAAACACGTTTTCTCTTTTTCTGATGAATTATGCGCACTTTTTGCACAACTAATTCAAGTCGAGTCACAATCTGGCGTTACCCCAGAAAATAAAAATGATTGCAGCAGCGCTTGCATTTAGCTCGCAGCTATTGTTGGCGTTCTTGGATATTTGAACACATTTAGGCTGTATTTTCCTTCATGTCTGTGTCTGTATTTGGCACAATATCACTTCTTAAGTCTGTGTTTGCTCTTATATTTGTTGAACAGTTCGTGGGTGAAGGGAAAAAATGAAACCCAAGCTAATTTTAATCATAATTGAAATCACAATTATTCAAACTATTATTTGCCGATAGAGAAAGTGCATCAGCACGTCTGAAATGAAGAGAAGATATGCAGTTTTCCACTCCAGGAAACACGTACACGTGCTTTGAACGCACTTATAAGTAATTGTTCATCATCTTGATTACTCAACTACACAACTTTTGTAATCAATTAATAAGAGCAATAATCATAATCATAATTGAATGTTTATTACGGTAATTGCACAGCCCTAAAGAAGGGTCTCACCCATGAACACAAAACAGTACGGACTGGTGGGAGCTGGGATTTAACCATCAACCTTTGGGTTTATGGGCAAACGCTGACCACTAAGCCACTGCTGCCCCTCTGACCTTAAAGAAGCTCTCACCCTTGAGGAACATGAGGTGCTTGTTCTTGCCATGTGACATGAGCTGAGGGGAGAAGTAGAGACTCAGAGTGGAGGGTCCTGCAGGGTCCGAGGGCAGCTGCAGCCGTCCAGACAGAGCCCACACAGGAGCAGAGCACGGCCCCCTGTCGCCGAGCGCAGCAGAGAACACCCCCGACACATGCTGCTCATCCGGGATGTCCTGCCTGGGAGGAGTGAGACAGAAGGTACAATCATTCTAAGGAGAATTCCTCCGATTACAGGCCGAAATGTAAAAGCATGTTGCTTTTGTACACACATGGTGGCGCACTTGTCACAGAAGAGTTTGAGGCTCTGGTGCAGTTTCTGGGGCTGGTAGGACTTCAGCTGGACTTTGACGTGATGAACTTGACCTGGATTTGACCTTTTGACCTCAGACAGGGTGACCGGGTCAATGTTGTGACTGCAGGTCGTTTCTGCACATACACGAGGAGTGCAGCGGTCAGCACCAGAACTATTACGGACACATGTGGTTTAATGTGATGATGTCACACCCTCAGATGGGGCGGGACGCACTTTTCTCTACTGATTGTACTGTATATTCATCATAAATATTCTAAACTCATCATAGATCATGTATATATACGTGTTAAGGTCCATGATCTCTTTATACCAAACCAAAACATCATTTTTACCAGACTGTTGTAAATTTAGCGTTGCTTTTCGTAATAAATACATGAAAATCACAACTTTTACATTAAAAAGGATAAATACTATTAACCTGTGACGCTGTCTGCTGACACAGGCCCAGTATCTGAAATTAGACCAGAGAAAGATTGCTATAACATCACATTTTCCTGGAATAAAACACACTAAACATGAATATTTGTCTCGATGTAGTGCTTTTGTGTCGACTGCAGACGCCATCACAAACAGCTTCAGCTTAAGGTGCGACGACTTGATCTCAGCGGCTTCAGTGGTTGAAACATGTGATGAAAACACTATTCCGCTGTGTATTCATTCCATTTCAGATGCAAAGGCAGAGCTGGTCCAACATTACGTCTGCTGAAGTGAATCTTCTGCAGACGTTTTACCCGGGGCCTGGAGCGGAGAACAGACGAGCGTTTCCAAAATAAAAGCTGCGGGCCGTAGATCGGGTTGGTGGACTTTTTTATTTGATCCCAGTGAAGCGTGGTGCTTTTAAACAAACAGCAAATAGAGTAGTGTCCCCGCGGCCTGCACTCACCGCCATGACGGTCTGAAGTCGGTTTACGCGCACAGGCACACACACACAAACACACAAACACACAAACACACAAACACACGCTCTCTTTGTTTAGAGTGATTTAACTTCCTCCTAAAAGTCACCTGCAGTGCTTCATGACTCATATGCTGCCACGAACACATAGATAAATGTCTTTTTCTTGGTTCGTTCCGGCACTTTATAGTCTTCGAAGTTGGATTGCGTACATTATTGCCTGCTGTTCAAAAACGTCGTCAGTCGCACTTCATTTTACCGTACGTTTTACACATGATCGTGTTATTTATAAGTGTATCATCAACGAGTCAATCATCAGCTTTTTCCTTTTAATCGAGAGAAGTGTGTTATTTGGAGCGGAGTTGAGTTTGGGGGAAGAATTTTGACAAATTTGTGTTGTTTATTATGCCATTAAAAGCTTGTTTAAATCTGTTTAGGAAATTAGTATTGACGGCGTTTTGTATTTAAAATCAAACAAAAATGATGATTGATCAATATGGGGAAATAATTAGCGATTCATTTCCACACCAATTTATTTATTTATTTATATATTTTTTATGAATTTCTGCCTTGTTTTGTCTTCAATTTACAGTTCAGTTTTTTTTCTATAGTAATGGCACGATGTCCGGTAGAGCTTGTATGCTCACGTGTCAGGTGGGCCTTTCATTTCCACTTCCTTCACAGTTTGGTGTTCTGATTAACAAACCTGTGAATCCCAATAGATTTTTAGAAGAAACAGCGTTACATCTTCTCCAAGAAAGATGTAAAAAAAATGAACTGACACTATGATTTTGTAGAAGGTAATTTTGTGAAATGAGACGCTTTTTTAAAATTTAGTTTTAAAGTTGAGCATTAAAGTACTGCTATTCCTACACCTTGGAACTTAATATCAGGTCAGTCTTATATCAAGATATTCGTTTTTTTGAGTATTTATCATTTTCGTTAAAAAGGATCATTCAGTAAAAGGATCATTCGGGCCGAGAAAAAAAATGGTCTGCTTTAAAAAGAGTTCGGTTTCAGTTTGTTTAAATGTGTTGTGAAGTAAATCGTTTTGTGTTGCCGCGCACGACAGCCGTACTTGACAGTGATCTTACCGCTCGTGCACGTTCCTACAGACTCAGGCGGAGTGCCCCAAAGCTCCATCATGGCAGAGTCGTCTTCATCTTGTGCAAACGCCTCGATGACTCTACGGGGGGGAAAACAGTCAAACATGAAAATAAGAGTTGAAGCTAATTCGACACGGAACCCATTGCCGATCCAATTACAGCTTTTTTTCTACAATTAAAAAGTAAAAAAAAAGACACAAAACAAAGTGTGTCATGGCAAACGAGGACCGAGCAGCAGCGTGGCGGTTCTTTTGGAGCCGAGTTTGGATCGAGGAGCTGTGTCGGCGTGAATGGATGAAACGAGAGGCTGTTTCATAAGAAAAGCTCGTGGTCCAAAGAAAAACGTCTCTAAAGCTAAAAACAAAGAAGAAACACTGGCAACGTGGGTGAATAAATGTATCATGTATGTATCATTATTCAACGTATTCGCCAGTCTAACATTTCTGTAATAAAGTCTGTAAAAAACGAGTGAATTACTGAGATTGCTGAGCCCGAGCGACGTCGCGGAATTACTGAGATTGCTGAGCGCCCGAGCGACGTCGCGGGGTCATTCAATTTTACAGACACCCCTAGGTGAAACTAATCCTGTCTGGAAAAGGCTTAAGAGAACACAACTCTCAAAACACGAAGAGCCAACTTCATGTAATCATAAATAAACGTTTATAAACACATTCCGCTTTTAAATAAAATGTCAAATTGCTCTGAGCCAACTATAATGGAGGCGGATTACCTGTGACCCCTGACATGAGACAAGCGCAGTTAATGAGAACGGCCTGGGGGGCTTTTGAAGAAATGGCATGTTTTTAAGTGTGTATGACAACATGAATAATCTTTTAGCCTGACTTACAGGATGTGACTTACATAGTGTTTCAGCTCCTGTTTATTTTTTGGTTTTAAATGAATGCGATACATGTTTGAAAAGCTAAAAAAGAAAATCTGAAATAGTACATACAGAAGTTGGTCTCAAGTCCGACTTTTGACGGAACTTATATCAAGCAAAGCGATAACATTTCCATAGAAACCAGCACGGGCCGGACCCTCCACCAGGAAATGAACAAAGAGCATGTTTAAGCTAATTGAAGCACATTTAAAACGGGTTCTGCACAATTTATTTAATCCAAAAAGTATCACTATTTTAATATTGGCTAACGCAATAATCGATATTACGACAAACTAAATATATTACAATAACACTGGGCGCCTCGATGTGACCGAAGTTTCCCTTTTCAATGTAAATTAGCCTTGCCTTGATTTAGTCTTGGTTCTGTCTGGGTTTTATTTGGACAGAGTTTAAATAATACATCAAGGCATGAATATATTTGTACATCCCATTTGTACATTTTCTTCTTAAACAGCGTACTAATAGAAACATTGAGTACATTGACTTCCTGTTCAAAACTGCAGAACTTATAAGCCCGCCTCTCATCGTGACATTTCACTGTAACAAGCAGCAAGTTGTCATTTACATGTCACAACAAAGTACAGGGTGGGGCGGGGCTAGGGGGTAGGTGAAAAGCCTCAGTTGCAGGAACATACAGGATTACTCAAACACGCATGGACTCAATCAAAATACAACTTTGAGTAACCTTATGATGAGGAAACACTGTTAAAAACGTAAAAGTTGATTTTCCATGAGACGTTACTTTTAATATAACTGAAATAATTCATAGGAAAAGTTACAAAGGTCGTCATCTGGATTTTTTTTTTTTTTAATTCAAGACGTCATTTTCAATCTGAGGAGCTGGTCTGAGCGACTCAACTTTTTATACCGCTCTGAGCTGACTAATCCTTGCCCTCAGGGAGGAGTTTCACCTGAAACTAACCTGCCTTTGTTTACCCGAAAACCCGTAAAACATCCAGATGACTCCCTTTGAAACGTTTTGTACGATGGATCACGCCCGCACGAATGAGGGATTACACCAAACTGAAATCATTGTGACAAAATGCACAAATATTGACAGAATCTCGATATTGCAGTACATTCCAGCTTCATCACAGGGTCGTGCAGCCCTAACACGACTCGTGCCTTCCAGCTGAACCTCTTACCTCTTGAGCTCCTTCACATTGGGGCTGTTGTCAGGCAGGACCCTGATGCCTCTCCCGTAGGCCGTCCCGCCGTGGAGGTGGAAGGCCAGGTGTCCCAGCTCCACAGGCTGGGTCGCCGTCAGCCCCGGGACTTTACTGGAGCCTGGGATCGCTCGGAGGTTGTAGATCCTCAGGAAGTCTCCAGGCTGAGGACACGCGCACAGAGAGAAGGGATGCACAACAGATTAGAAAAACACACAATCATTTTCATATTTTCAACTGTTTAGAAATACACACATTAAAAACATTCATACACACAACAGTCAGGACCTTTTTCAAATATCACAGAAAGAAAAAATAGAATACAAATTATTTTAGCTTGACATTTTTCTAATTCAAAAAACTGTTGAATCGGATTTTTAACTGAATTCAACCACCTATCCCCTTTTAATAAACGTTAAATGTTTGTCAATACACAACCATTGATCATTGTTCTGTTTGCTTCACGCTTATTACTCTAAAATGAAAAATACATTTTTTCAAGATGTTTTCACATTAGTTTGGTATAACATGGAAAGGAAAAACATACAAATATGAAAAAATGATCAAAGAGTCTGTTAGTTAGCAAAGAATTCTTGAGTAGAATTCTACAGTCCAAACATGGCTGCTGGAACAGTTCATTGGTTACTGTAGGTTACCATGGTGATGCTCTCTCCAGCCTTTATTATAACCTCATTGGGTTTCAGCTTTCTGTTATATGCAACACTTTGAGGACTTTTTCTAATATTTGGTTGAAATTGTTAATTGCTATGGCAACAGTCCTAATTTCTCATCATTCTGAAACCCATCGACAGTGTGTAGAAACCAAAGGTGGACAGTACTCAGTTACCTTTACTTACTGAGTAGTTAGCAGACACTATACTTTTACTCCTACTTGAGAAATATTTGGATTGAAGTAAAAAATGCTGGTTCCTCTTCCCAACTGTCTAAAAGTCTGGAAGTGACAAAAGCTTCCGATATGATTTAGTTTTCCTAATTTTTGTGTCTATGCTTTGAAAATATCAGTTGTTGTGAATTATTTATCCATGTGTTGCCCTTCCAATTAAATTAAACTTCAAATTAGAAATCAGATGATACTCATACAGTTAGAGTAAACAAAATACTTCTTAAGCAAGACTCAGTTGGGAAATGTCACTACTTTATACTTTCACATGTGTAATATTATTTTGAAGTAACATTACTCTTACTTGAGTACAATTTGGTAGGAAGGAACACGGGATGTCAAGATGATTTGATTCAATTGATCATCAGGATTATGTAGGTCATTTCAATCCCAAAATTAAATTAATTTAATTATGTGATTTCTTTAAAATCACAATCATTTTATTTTTGCATTCAGAGTGTTAGATTTAATGTCTGGTCACATACTATTGGAACAGTAATGTAGTAGCATGAAGGAAAATTGAGGATTCATTTTTTTAATTAGTCAATTATCGTGAATAATAAATAATAAATCACAAATCACAACAATCGCAGCGCTAACATTTGATATTGCGACACCCCTTGCAGGCACAGTTCATACAATCTGTTCCAGCGTAACTGATGCACAACAGGGACTCTAGCCTCCAGTAGATGGCGCTGATGGCCTGTCTCCTCCCCCTCCGCTCACAGTCTGCCTTTTCTTGTTTGTTTTTCTGTGTTTTCCCCCCCCTCTTTTCTCTCTTCCCTCTCAGTCACGACAAGCCTGCAGCTGACACAAATGTGCCCGAGCTGTCATCGCGAACAAACACTCACTTATCAACTGTCACAAGAATTCAGAAAACTCACTCAAGCTTTACAATGCTCCTGTGTGACCATCATTAGCCCGGCCGCGGCCCGCAAACGAGTTCAAATACCACTTTTTAATTTGATTACATGGTCAGAATGAGTCAAGTGCGTTCTCTATAGGCTCGTAGGCTGCCTTTAAATCCTGTTTTCTATGGGTCTGGTGGAGCAGAGTTGGAGTTGGAGCCTGCGCGGATTAACAGCTGATCTCTGGAGGCTAGAAACTGGGAGCACTGGGAAAACACCATTATGACTGCGGCTATATCCCATTACAGAAATAGTGCAAGAAGAGCTTAGAATGCCTATACTTTCAAGCGTTTTCTTTCCAGGGTTGACTCGGCACGCCAAAAAACCGACTTCATATTTAGTAGGGCAGCAACGATTAAACTATTAACTGTGACTTTAAGAAAAAATTATTGTCATATCGTGATAATCATAACTGACTTATGGAACTAAACTATACGGACTCTAAAACACATGCAAAAAGAGCTTTTATGACAAAGAAAGTGGCATTATTAAATCAAAATGTCAAAAAAGAATAAACAATTTTCATCAATGAATATTCTCTATAAAAGGCTTCAGTCATCATATTTCAACCTTTATTTGGTTCAAATGTATTTAAAAAGTGTCAATGTACAATAGAAATAATTGTTTAACAAGTAGACTACTAAAATAACTACTAAAAATAAAATAGTTTACTAAAAACAGTTTATTTTTTAGTAGTTGACTAGTTAAACAATAAATACAAATAAATAGTCAACTACTAAATAAAAAATAAATAAATAAAATAAATAAAACAAATAAAATAAATAAATTGTATTTATCCTGAAGGAAATTCACGTTTAATAAGATCAAATGTTACTTAGTTATCCTTTAACACCAGGATTCCTCAGGTAAAGCGTCTGTTTGAGGCAGTTTGAGGCAGTTTGAGAGTAATAGCTCTCAGGACAAAAACTCTAGTGTCTTTTCATGCTAATCTGGAGCGCTGGAGTTTTATGATGGGGACCAGTGCAATGTGAACTTTAAAGGGACATTCGATGCAAGATTTAAGATGACTTTAATTGCAACCCTCCAGACGTCACAAGTCTGTCCTAAATGGAAAAAGGGATATTTACATAAACAAGGGAAGTACAGTCAACTATTCCTTGTGAGAAATGTTAAATCTATATGTGTTCTATTTTTATGTGGCAAACTCAGATTCTAAAAGCTCTAAACTGCATTTTAAAAACTATTTCACTCAGTAAGTTGGTGAACTGATTATGCAGCTTTTATAGCTCAGGAGTGTCCCACTGCGCCCAGCCATTTTTAACAACTTTTACAACGCTGTTAAGTGGTAACCAAAGTTGGAGCAGTTCCTGAAACGTCTAATGGTTTTTTAGCTTTAAATGCAACCGTTTTCCTCGGTTCAATGATGGTGTTATACTTATAATGTAGATGAAATTAAAGTGATGACGAGAGAGAGCAAAGACAGGCGATTTGTGAGGTTGTGCAAAGAATCGATGTTTTACCAATTAGTAAAAATGGTATTATCATAAAAAACTAGTTCTGCTTTGAATGATGGTCTCGTTCTGTCCCACTCTTCTAATGTACAACAGCTTTCGATGAATCACAAAGTAAATGATAAACGTAAAACTTTCTTTACACTTTTCACAACTTTTGACAGGATGTAAATCACTGTTTTATATAGCCGTGATATGAATTATAAAAGATTCATGTCGAACAGTGCTACAACGCTTTTTATAGTTGTATTGCAGAAAAATATTGTGACAAACTTTGCCCTACGAAAACAATATGTCCCTGCAAGGCTGCCGTAGGTGTCGAGTGATTGGATTTGAACTTGAATTGAGAGGGCAAAAACAATAAATAAGTGAATTTAACTTGACGTTTTGGTTTTTAAATCCTTGTCTTAGAGATGGAGAGAAATGTAATATCTCATTGCAACCCTGGAGACATGGAAAAACACAAAATTGCATTCAAACTGTGTAAAAACAAGTGATTTATATTATAACTACAAGCACAAGTGTATTTACAAGATGATGCCTGTCCACGTCAGAATGGCGGACTGAACTTGTCCGCCGCGCTCAGCAGAAGATTGTTAAATATCGCGGCGCGCTTCACTTTATGATTGATGAGAGATTTTCGAGACCTACGATTCTCGCGAAGTCTCCAGAGAACAAAAATACACGGCAGAGGTAATGGAGGAAAAAAAAAAAAAAGAAAGATTGGAGCAAGCAGCCAAGGCGAAGCTCACAGTCGGGATGGAGAGGCAACTATGATCCGACAACAAGGTCCCGGGAAAGAAATGGTTCAAACCTACGTGGTCACATAACCCCGCCCTCAACCCACTTAAATTATTACACGAATGAAAAATAAAACACTCGACAGGAAACCAATTCGTCGTCTACAAGTTCAAGCTCCTGAAAAGAGGCAACGGGATTAAATACGCAAACCTCTCAGTCGGGCTTCGGTTCAAACTCATTAAAGGTCTGCCTTCACCTCCGCTCACACAATTCATAAACGTTAAATAAAGTCCATCTTCACACGGGGTCACAGGGTCAGTCCCACTCATTCCCCAAGCATTAAAGAAGTATGTGTAAACTGTCTAATACCGACACTTGAGTTGTTTTGGTGATGTGATGTTTTGTGTGTCTTTAGTTCATGTCTGTGTGTACATGTCTCTTGCTAAAGCTGTTCTGAATGTTTGCATGTACAATAGCTGAAAGTAGTTTTGTACATACATTATTCTAACCTCATTTTTTAGCGTGACAATGTACACTACAACTCAAGATTTGTGGTGATTGTAACAGTACTTGAACATGAAGATTGTGTCAGCTGTAGGTAGTTAGAATTCTTGGAACAGCAGCAGCAGCAGTGTGTGTGTGTGTGTGTGTGTGTGTGTGTGCAGGGCAGGTGTGAAGCAGCAGCAGCAGCACTGAGATAGTATCAGTGTCTGACTCATCTGATCACAGACAAGGCCACAGCTTCAGAAGGCCAGGGCCCACTCCTCCACAGCACAAGAAACCTTGGATTAATGGAAATGTGCTCTTTTATGATTTATGTAAACCTCAGACCAAGATACACACTCAAGATCCACGACCATCCAAGACCTGACAGGACAGTGAGGAACATGGACAAAATCTATTCTGCCAATCAGAATTGGAATAGGAACAATGAGTGATACTAAAGTGGACCAAGGAGAGTGAAAGATCGTCTGATCGATGTAAAAAACTAGTGAAAGTAGTAACTAGTAGTAACAGACCTGTAACTTGCTTTGCCACTTCACTTCTGAGTCTCGACTCAAACATAAAGACTGTGGACTTGGTGGACTAATTCAGTGTTATACGTTTCTAAGGGGCAGTGACTTGTGACTCGACTGGACCTCAGACTTGTGGACCAAGAACTCAGACTTCTTACAGCTCTCGAGTCTTTGGCACGGCCATCCTCTGTATATGCAGGTACTTTCTAAATAAAGTTGTTCTTCCACCGGAATTCTACTCAAAGTGCAAATGAATGAAACTAAGTTTCATTTCTTTGCATTTTTAGCAAAAAACACTAAAGTGTGACTGTAATACTTTCCTTAAAAAAATTCTAGGCTGAGTCACTGGTGTCAGAGAAAATGAACAGGTGTTGCCATAAAGATAAGAATAGATAAGTAAATTTGACTAAAACTAAACTTAACACTATGCTTGCTACCTAAAATGTAAAAAAAGATAAAAGAAGTTTCATGGAGTGAGACATGAAAAATCACATCTTTAAAAAGGCAGTAAAAAAATGAAATACACATTAATTTTACACATTTCAAACTGAACAATGATGACTTGTGTGTGTTTTTTCCCCTAACTCTAAACTTAATATCAACTCAAAGTACTAAGATCAAATTAGATAAACTTCTTTCATATTTGTCCCAACCGAATAAAGGCATATAAACCGCACTTACATTAGTTGTTATGGAAACATGCATAGAAGGCAACGCAACTCCCGAAGCGTGGTCCAATTCTATCAATAGACTGGAGGTACTTTTCGAATAATGGAAGCATTATATCCATCAGCGTGTGACAGGAGGCGTTAAGGGGCCGTAGGAAACATCCGCTCTGAGAGCCATCACTGAAAAATGGCTCCCTGGAGCTTCCTGGCTAACAACCCATTTTGAAATAAAAAGGCTGGGAACAGAGCGGCTCGTGGCTACGTCAATGAGAGCTGGACCTATAGGCAATTTTTACATCTAATGAGTCCCAAAGCGAGCAGTTCTTAATGCAGGGGAAAAATATAAAGCACTTGTATAACAATGCCAGGTGTAAAATGGACTTTGCACTTGTTTCCTTTGATCTTGTAATATATTATCAAATATTTTACGTTCCTATAATCCAAATCAGAACGAGTTAAATTATACTTTTATACTTAAAGGAGAGATATTATGCAAAATCAGCTAATATCGTTGAATACAGCTTTTTAAAAAATGGTTTCCCTCGTTTACCCTTCTCGCTTACTCTCATAAAGTTGTATTAGAGTAATTCAAGCATGTTAGAGTCATCTTTATTCTCCCTCATCCATCTAAATGATAATGTCTGCACCAAAAAATATGAATGAATCTAAAATAATAGAATGAATTATGAATGGGCAAGCTTTAACCAATCAAATTCTCTAAAGAACCAAGTTAGGGTCATTGTCATTGACTGTTGATGCAGATAACCTTTCGAACCCTTTTAGTACAACATAGCCTAGGATTAGGCTCCTCCTGTGACAGTTTAATCAGAATCTAAACACTAAACACCCAACATGTGCCCGTTGCCCCAAAGCGTCGCACTACTTCGGCTGCTGTCTCGTAGCATTAGCGCTGCTCGAATGCTCACTGAAAAGGGATTCCTTAAAATTCAAAAGACTGCTTTGGGCTCGCTTTGCTCTTTGTCAGAGAGTTGGGGGGGAAAAATAAATAAATAAAACTGTGAGGGCTCGATACAGCAGCCAAAAAACCGGTCCCCTCGCTGGGAAAGAGAAGCTTTTCATTTCACACTGGCGTCTTTTTGCGGAGCGGCAGGAGCAGGGAATGGGTCTTAAAAGCCAGGCGGATGCAGCGTGCGTTGACAGTGAGGTTCTTTGTGCTGGAAATCTTCTCTGCAGGGAACCGCAATGTGACAGACAGACGCGTCGTTAGCTAAGATTTGAGACTTCCACAACCGGAAATAAAACAATCAATCACTAAGACGGCCTGTAATCTTGCTGATGATTGGAGAGACGGACCTTTGACATCTTCAGACCTGAATCATCCGCTTCTGAAGAGGTTGTAAAGGTCGTAAACCTTCCTCAGAGAATGAGCAGAATTCATTAGCACTTTATAACATATGATGACACTGCAGAAAGAAAACATTTTCTCACCAAAAACATACGTGGAGTTGTGTTCTGTTTCATCCACACACGTTTAACTCACAAATCTTGTATATTTACACTGTGTTCTTCTCTCCAACTGAAAACACTATGTTCCATCTGAATATGTCCAAAAGTGGTAATACAGGAAGTGCGCCACTGTGTTTTTAAAACATCATACTCCATGATTTCATCCTTGGAATGCCTAACGTTGAAGCCACAGCTATTGTTTTAGTCTCATTAAAACACAAATATAAGAAAAAAAGAAAACAATTTAAGGTCATTCTAGTTTATTGTATAGTAAAGCAGTTCGATTTGGGCTAAAAATGGCAAAGTGGCACAGAGCATTTTGGGTTTTGGAGATGTAGACGGCGAAATAACGCAGTCTTACTCAAACGTGTGTGGATGAAATGAAACACAACATTCTAACAAGGCTACAAGCTCACAGGAGTCAAATACGTATGATATTAGAGGACCTTTAAAAGTACATAGAGAGAAATACAGTTTAACATTTTAGCACAAAGTCATCTCATCATGTCTTAAAAGAGATGGGCCTTGGGTAGACTGGCAAACCAAACTAAATCTGGATTTGGATACGGACTAAACCAAGTCTACACTGGGACTACACCGGGATCAAACAGGGACCAAACAAGTACAAGTGTGAATTGTTTTCTAAAACTGACCTATTTGTTTGAAGAGAGCAGCAATCCAATACTTTCAGAAAGAGTCCATACTATATAGACTTTATCCGACCAAACCCACAAACACAAACCACTCTGTAGCCTCCATTTTCCATTTCGAAATGTTATTTGGATACAACATAATGGATTATAAATGTAACGATGAACAACACAATAAAATATGTGCTTTGTTTATTAATGTTCACATTTGAACTGCAATGGCCACACACTTATATTTATAGCTAGAATAGTAACTGGCCTAAATACTTGGTTTGACATATTTCCCCCCGTTTTTGAGTAGATATAAACAAGTGTTGCGTCTGTCGCTGCTAATGAATAAATAATTAAGGGTGCAGCGGTGCTTTAGGCTGCTGAAGAGTCAGATGGCCGCGAGGGAGGATCAGTCCCAGCTGAGGAACAACACAAACTCTGACTATAAGCTTCAAAGTGCGAGGTAAATGCGAGCTTATAGTTACAGACATGAATTATTGATCACCAACAAGTCCGACTTTATAGACAATGCCGAGTCATAAATGACAGCTATAACTATATCTATGCCTTTGGAGTAAGATGAAAAAATAAGCCCGACTCTGTTTGAAATGAAAATTTTTTTTTTCACTTCATGGATATGAGCGTAAAGGCGACATAAAATGCATAATCGACTTTCATGAGCTTTTTTGTACAGTAATAATGGTGTTCCTTCATAATTAGTTTACTCAGAGTTGTATTTTGATTGATTCATCTATGTTGGAGTAATCCTGTACTGTCCTGCAGCTGGGGCTCGAGAGCTCAGAAAATTCCTGCTTTCACCTACCCCCTATCCCCGCCCACATCATTGTACTTAATTTGTGATTAAATGAAAAATGAAGATCCCGAGTCAAACTTCTATTACTAAACCGTTTTAGATCAATTTTGGATTGTGCACTGAACAAAATGTAAAATTGCGATTTACTTATGTTGCAGTTTAATACGAAATTCTGAAAAAAAAAGAAAGAAAAAAAGCATCATAATAATAATAAATGTCCCCTTTAATGATTTGACGGAAATGTCAAACTGTTCCGACAGCCATTGCATTTGCCATTAGATGTGCAATTCAATTTTAAAATGTGGATTCTGTTCCAAGTGCACATTTTAGACTGAAATATGGGCTATAACAGATGGAGAGCATGGGCCAACATAACGCTATGAACAATTTACATAAAAAAGAAGAAGAAAAAAACAAAACAAAAAAACCCTGAAACACACAGAGAAAATTCACAAATGCTGAACTTTCTCATTTTAATGATTAGCCGTAGACATTGTTTGTCAAATTAACTAACCTATAGCATGATGTGACTCAGTCTCCGCATTCTAGAATGTTTGGCAACACTTTATAATAACTACACTTTAAATGGGCTTAGTAAAGAATGAGTCAGGCTTGGTAAGCACTGAATAGACTTAATTAATAACCTTTATAACTTGTGTGCAAAGTGCTTCCATGAACTACATTCTGGCCAAGTTTTGGCTCTTTATTTTGTCAAGAAACGGACTACAAATTAAGAAAAGTATCCTTATGAAAACATGCAAATGGAGAAAGGATTAACCAACAGACCCCGCTTGTCAAGAGATCTTCAAAAGCTGAGAAAAACCATCTTTAATCTCATTCCTGTGATTTCTGTGCCGCTTCAGACTTGATGCAACACCCACGCTCAACTCCAACAGCTTCAAGTGTCCGAGGCATTATCATCTAAATAAATTATGTTTAACAGGCGGTCGCTCCACTCCTCAGCGCTTAGCAATGAATTGGTGTGAGCGCGTTTCATGCGACGCTCGGCTGCTCTTGACTCTAAAGTAGCGCATTTATGTCGCTTCTTTTCCTCGAGCAGATTTGAGCCCGCGGCCTGTGCAAAGCCTTGTGTTATCCCTGTGTTCGCCAAACAGGAAAACAGTGTGGGAATCTGAGCATTAAGTTTGTGGTTGCCCCCCCCCCCCCCAAAAAAAAAAAAAAAAAAAAAAAAAAAAAAAAAAAAAAACGCAATCCAGTGGCATGGAAATGTGCATTGGTCTGTGAGCGCTAAAAGGGGAATAATGAGAAGGAGCTGTCGGAAGTTATAGAACGGAGTGAGCAGATCGCAGTGACACTGTGAACGCGGCGATTAGTGCTTCACACGTCTGCTTGGAATATCACGAGCCGAGCGAGACGGCGTTTGTATGAGAAAAGAGAAAGAGAACGGAATGTGACTTTGAAGAGAGAGTACAGATTCTATATTTTTGCTTTTTAGTGAAGTATAGTATCTAGTTGTGTCATGGAATATGGTTTAGTTATTACATTTTTAGCTTCTTGCCAAAGTACAAATCCAAGGTACAAACTGGGAGCTAGTTTTTTTTTTTTCTTTTTTCTTTTTTTTTTAAAGAAATAGTGTAAACTGTATTTGCATTCGCTCACAATGATCAACCATTTTTGGCTCAATATTTTTTGCTAGCACCTTTTACTAGAGCAGACTTTTTTCTTATTTTTTATAGCTTATATGTTGTGTACTTTTGAGCTTACACTGCAGGTTCAATAACTAACATATCTTTGACCCTTTTTTAATGTTTTAATTTAGATTTTTATATATAAAACAAAACAAAGTGAACAAATAGAAGAAAACAGAAAAATTACAATGAAATCAAATGGAAATACGAAATGAAATGTCCCCCAGTGTATCGGTCCCATCTGTCCCAGTGATTGTTACATTTGTCCATATTTTTTAAAGTCAAAGAAAAGGAAAAGGTGGGGTACCGGACTTTCTTCTTGTAAAGGAGTACATTTTGTATATTTAAAGCAGACAAAATTAAACTGCCGTGCGCTGTCTGCGTATTTTACAGTATAGATATAAAAATCGCATAAGCAGCACTGCGCGGTCCACTCTCACTTCACTTTTCCGAATGAAAAAAGCAGTTCTAAAGCCAAGCAAGCGTCTGAAAATTCATGTCAGTGAACGAAGTGCCAAATGGTTTGTGAGAGCTTTAGGAAAAAATTGCATGGATCTAAATATATATTTTTCTCCTCACGCGGTTTGAAATACAGCTTTTAAGTGTTTTATTGTGCTATGCATATTATGTTTTAGGTGCAATATGGTTCATTTAGGAAAAGATTTTATGGGATTATCATGCTTTAGATTTGTGTCTTCAAAATTACCTTTAATTGTAGCCTAATTATTTTCAACAGTAATATGTTGTACGTTGGTAAATACGTGTACTATGGTATTTACATGGGAAGTTCAGTTGACATATTAGATTGAGAGTTTCTTTTTGTTAACTTGCATTGCATATATACAGCTAAATATATGTGTAGCCTGCCAAAATCTAACACAGTATTTCAGTTTTTCCACCCAAAAAAGTTCAACTCACAAACCTAATACGTGCCAAAAACCGATTTCTAGAGACTCACGCAGGAGATTTTGAATGGGATTGCAATTGCATTAACATTAACGCAGAACAACCTAGAGTTTCAAACCCTGACAAACCTGCACAGCGTTTGCATTGTGTCATTTAAAAACATTCAATCATCCTCCTCGGCACTGCCAAAGCGGATCTTTCACTTCTCCCTCATCCCCGTTTGATTTTTGTACCGTTTCGACGCTAAAAATCTGCCACAGACGTTTTCCTGGTTACTCTGCGCTTACCTCATTTTCTCTTCATGCCACTCCAGAGGCTCGGCTCCAGAAAAAACCCACACAGAAAGCCCAAATATAGCACTTCTCCTGCCCCATGCTGCCTCAAACCTCCAGGTGTGCGCTATCTTTCCCCAGCCTCATAATCTCATGTTCAGTATGCACACATTACACCTGGGGACTGAGGGGCTATTCTAAATGTGATTTTTAAAAGTGCGTATCAGAGCAGGTTAGACTTATTTTGATTCGAACACATTTCTCACATGTGGTGCTGGAAATGTCCTGCCGAGATGTGCCGGTACTTAAATGTCATAGCTGTTAGAGAATGACTGTATGCATATTTTAAGGCAAAGGTAAAAATATTCTTGCATTTATTCAATTACATGTGAAAAATACCTTGATTGCGTGGTGTGTTTTGGGCGTCAATTGGTGACGGACAACAACCACGTCAACTACAGCTACAGCAACAAAATGGAGTTAGACCATCAGACATTTCACCTGGTGGTTGACGTGGGGAGCTCATATTAATAAACGTATTATTTATTTTATTCTCTTTAGTCTAGCGTTTACAACCTATTTTGAGATGTACAAATAAAATAACAAGAACAACAAAAAAAGCATAATTCAGGCCCAAATTATTGTAGGTCTACATCGGGCTCGGGCCTGTTATTTACAGTTAATTGGCCGGGCTGCTCGGGCTGCTCGGGCTGCACCGCATACGGGCTTGGGCCGGATTTTTTCGGTCCCACCTCAACCCTAGCGCGAGTAAACCATGAGTTACAATCAGCGCGAGGAGGCTACAGTTGTGCTTTTGTCGCGGAAACGTAGAATGTTCACATGAGGGTGGAGAGAGAGGAGAGGGAGTCAGGTCGAGGAGCTGGAGGAGGAGTCAGGCCGAGGAGCAGGAGGAGGAGTCAGGCCGAGGAGCAGGAGGAGACGCTGTTTCTGTCCTTCACAGAGCAGTTTGTTATTGACGCAAAGGAAAGCTGACTTTCTCGGCGTCTCAAGTCCCTCCTCCCAGCGTTACCATGGTGCTTGTCTTATTATAATAACTAATATTAGCGCTTCAAGTGAGGTGATAATAAGCTCAACCATCTGTTATTTAGTCTGGTTATTATTTTATTTTCAAAATAGTCATCTGTATGAATGGGTCTATTCAAGTTAATTAACAGATTTTCTCTCCCCTGCATTATATTGCACATCTATGCATGTTTCTATAGTAGTTTATAAAAAAAAGTAATATAAATCTACAGGTAGATCTTCAGGTTTTGCCAAATCTAAAAGTAGCTCGCACGCTGAAAAAGTGTGTGACCCCCTGTGTTAAAACATGATGTCTCATCATGTCTTCAAATGAATTTGTTGAGGTTTAATTATCTGACAGATGTAAAATGTCTGTAAAATTAATCACAAAAGTGGAGAAATATTTGCCAATACTCCTTTTTTAACGTTAGTTTTCAAATTAGTTATTTTTCTAGCTTTTGTTTTGGTTTAAACTAAAAACCCTTATACTCAGTTTCCAAATTTTGCAAAACACCAGTCACAATATCGTCTAAATTTTGATACGTTGCCCACTTCTACCTCCTCCATACAGAAAGGCCTCCTCTAAACCAGGAAATGAATTCTGGTCCATCTAATCAAGCTCCATTTCAAGCACAGGCAGTTTTTAAATCTTCAAAACACAACCCCCCAAATATTGTACAGCTCAACATAAAGTCTGTCAAAATGACTACCTTTGAATATCACAGCACATCGCAATGAGCTAGAACGATTCCCATTCCTTCAATTGACCATTGTGAAGTGAATGACAGTTTCCAGTTCAAACTGCCACCTCTGTATACATCTCCCATATAGGAATATTTGAAGAAAAATATTGAGCCAATTACCTGCTCCCTGTGGTAAATGTCGGCTGAATGTGCGTGAAATTGACTGAGGTGTTTCATTGAGGCGAAGGCCATTAGCTACAGCCGGTTCTATTATGATGCAAAGAGACGGTGAAAGAATAAGAAAAGTGGAGAAGAGGAGGAGACCTTCACTGAATTGCTCTTAAACATCCTGACAAAAAACATTATTATGACGGGAATTTACCAGGGAATGTAACGATGAAGCTTTCAAAGGACCCAAATGTCACACTTAGTCATCAGTTTTCTCCTTCAGCAAAAAAAATTAAGTGTTTATGGAAAAGAGACTAAGGGCAAGTCTCCACCCACACACTTTGTAAACACTGTTTGAACATTTGGGGACCATTAAGCATCTTTTTTGCTTTGACTAATCAAGGACAAACACGATGTCTGCACTGAATAGATCAGGAGAAAAGGTCAAATTTTAAGAATTTAATGGCATTGACGAGGCTGATCCTTAGTTACAATGTAAAACCCATTTCATTATGCTGCGCTTTATTCATGTGCTAATTCTTATTAAATGTCAGCATGCTGTGAATAATGGTCTAAAAACAATGGATCTCAAACTATTCATTGGTGTTGAGACAAAGACCTATTTGGGACCGCAGGATTTTGATGCAAGACTAAGACCATGGTCCACCAAGACCAATTTTTGTTAATTTTTACATTTATTTGTATTATACTGTTACAGTAGCACATGTATATCACTGTTATTTATAAATATGCTTCCATTTCATCTCATTAATGCTGATAGAGGTTTCAAATAAGTCAAACCAACTGTAATGATCGATGATAAACTCTCCTTCAACAAACGCATACAAGAGCTGACAAATAATCTTAAAGCCAGATTGTCATTCTGTCTAAAGAATGATTTCCTCTTAGTTGTGGAAAACAGTTAATCCAGGCTACATTTCTCTCAGTTCTAGATTATGGCGACATTATATATATGCATTCTACAGCAACAGTGTTGAAACCTCTGAACTCAGTCTATCATTCAGCTCTAAGGTTCAGCTCTAAGGTTCTTTACAGGAGAAGGAGACAGAACTCACCACTGTGAATGATACTCTAAAGTAGAATGGCAATCATTGGATGCACGAAGAGAACAGCACTGCCTTTTGTTTGTGGCATTTTGCCTGATTATTTATCAAGTTTATTTCACATCAGATCAGGTATTCACAGTTTGAGGTCTCAGGACATTTTATTTTACAATCCCATCGTTTTAACACAGAGACAGGAAAAAAGGCTTTCAGCAACGTTGCTCCCTCCATGTGGAACAAAACACAGAGACTTTAAATTAAATAATTTTATGCTTTTAATGATTTTAAAGCACTGGGTAAGGACTACCCGCTGTGCCGATGCACTTGTTTTATATAATTTTAGTCTCATCTTCTTATGTTAATTTTATTGAACGTTTTATTTGTGTTTTAGTATCCTGTGTTTGTTGTTTATTTTGTGTTGTGTTTTAACAGGGTGCCCATGAAAAAGAGACATTTTCTCATTGGGTTTTCCCTGTATAAATAAAATAAATAAATAAAATAAATAATGTACTTAAACTTTCTGCAAGTCTTTTTGGACCCTTATTAACAGCTTGAAAACCACTGCTTCAAGCCAACTTTCACTTGCAATAAGCAAAGAACCACTTCAAAAAGATTAGGATTTGAAATGCATGCTACAATCATTTTATTTACCATTCATAGCTGGAGGTTTATTATCTTCTATGCTACAGTGATATTTCACAGCCTCTGCAAACAAAAATACTGCAGGTTTGCCCCATTATATAGACAAACTAAAGCTCACATCTATTTGAGTTTAGTCTTAAGATTTCTCATCTAATCAATGAGCAATGAGGAGGCAGCGTATGTGCACTTCACGCAGGTAGAAGGTCTATAATACAATGCTGTGTCTACACCCTTGTAACAAATGGACTTTTCATTTTCCTTTTTTAATATACTAAAAAATATGAGGCTTGTTTGAAGCTTGTTTCTAGCTGCACAGTAACAAAAAAGGCACAATACTGCATAATGCAGTTTAGGTAAAAGCTCCTCAACATGCTAAAGATCAAATGAAACAGCCAACACATTAGTTTAGACCTCTACATACATGTTCCAAAATGCATGTGATCCTCATAGTTAAGATCTTCATATTTCAGTGTTATCTCAAATGTTTATTCTCTTTGAAAAGTTTTCATTGGGTGTTCATGGTTAACCGATTAACAGTCACTAAGCTCTTAACCGAGTGAAGACATTTGCCTGGTTGCCTGGATTTGTCTTGTTTTCTACTTGTAATTACACAATCGCACAACCAGAAGGTGCACATGTGCCCTCATACAATTGTGACATCTCACTCAGTCAAAAAAAGTGGAAAAAACAGAGGATTTCTCTCATAAAGACACTGCAGTATTCATGGACTAATCTTAATTACAGATGGTTTATTTATAATGGATTTCCTGTTAGTGAAGAAAACAGACAGATGGAAAAACCATTGATCTTTTACCTGCACAAGCTCAGGTAAGTGGCAAACATTATTGACTTTACAATGTGACTCTTGAATAAAGAGTGATTTATTCGAAATTACTAAAACAGTGTGTCAAAACAGCCTTTAAAGGAACTTTCATTCAGTCGTGTTGTGCACAGTTCAAAGACATGTTGCTGCTCTTTGTTTTCTCTCAAAACGCAACATGGTCTAATTATGACAAAAAAAGCACTGCGCTGTTGTTTACTGACCGCAAAGGACTGCAACTGTCGGTGAAGAAAACACTGAAAGCGTGCATCTTTACTGTGAACTAAATCTTCATTTTAAAAACAAACAGATTATTATAGCATGTGTTTTCAGGAGGTGGGACATTTGCCTTAGTCGAATGATCCAAATCAAACAGATGCTAAATAAGAGCTAAACGCACGACACGTCTCTCCAAATACATGCACGGGTGTGTGGGCGGGAACCCAACATTTACTACCATTCCTGCTGTTTGTGGAAGTCTTCCATCCCCAGAGCGCCGGACCTCCTACACACCTCACCTGCTCAATCTCCTCTTCATCAAATTGGCTTTGGAGTCCGCAGAGAGGAGACAGAGACAGGCTGTGATGTGGCTTTGATTGACAGATCGCCCCACAGCCCTGATTAACAATGACCTTAACTAACTTTGAGCTGGAGCTATTACTGCAGAGAGTGGACAAGATAAGGTTGTTTTATACCAAACAACACAGCTGGTGTAATAACTGACTCTGCAGTTGTAAAAATGTGTTTTTTGACTACACACTGTAGGGTAGACAATAATGTATAGACATATCAAAAGTGAATGTATGTTTTGTATCATTGCATCCCTACCAAATACACAGATTCAATATGTATCTCGATACATGGGTCACAATATTGCAAAACACGAGAGAATTATGAGCTTCTTCATTTAATGGAATATAAAGCCAAACGTTCTAGAGTCTTTAGCAGTTCATATTTTTGTCATTCCTGGGTCCATCAATGTAAAGTCTCTGGGGAGACGTTTACTTCCTTATTTGCCCAGAGCATGGGGCAGGGTTAGTTCTAGCTGACCAATCAGAACAATGAAGCAGAAGAGAGCTGTGGAACTGAGGAACAATCATCATCACAAAATATACGAGCAATTAAAATATGAAATCCAATCCAACTTTATTTGTATAATATAAAATAAGCCAAAAATATAAGCCAAAGGAAACGCAGACACTTCATTCACGTCTAATCCGGCTATGGAGAAAGTTAATATGAATATCATTCATCATTATAGATGATTAAACCACCGATGCGCTAAAGTCAAGGAACATAACAGATCCTACAGCGCCATATGGTCTGACTGAACGACACTGATGTCGTGACAAGCAGCGCATAAAGAGACACTGCAAAATGTGCACAATTTAGAGTTTAATTCTGTCCAGCCTAATAGAAAGTGATCCAGCATCACCAAAACATGGCTAAACCAGCGCTACCTTGCCAACCCTCTAAACAGCTTCGTAGTACAGGCCTCTGGGTAAAAAAAAAAAAGGGGGGATACAGATTAAGAGTGCATGCTTATTCAAACATGCATGAATGATACAAAACCCAACTCCAGGTATCAAAACAAAGATTATAGTCTGTCAAGGATGTAAAATAAGCAGACAAAAAAAAAGCAGGGCACTCCAGTTAAAGTTAAAAAGCCTTGGCTTGTTTAATTAAAAAGTGCACCGAGCTCTGGATGCTTGCCATCCTTGGTTGGCTCTAGCATTTATTTTTTAACAAAGGAATTCACTCGCCATCTCCAAAGAGCACCTAACCGGTTCCTATTTTAAAACACCTTCACATTCATGAGGCGCTCCCCAACTTCCTTTTAATTTACCAACGCCAGGTGTGTGTTTGATGAGAAAACCACATTATAACACGTTTATCATCAGATAGTGCCATATAAAGGAGGATCTTGACTTAGAAAAAGTTACCTAAACCAGATATGAACTAAGATAATTAACGTTTATGGTCTAACACTGTCCCAAGTGGACCATGGAGACCCCTGAACATCTCTTTCTATGTACCTCCACTGTCCATCCCTTGGTCTCACACTGTAAACGTCTTGTCTTGATTGTATTATTAATGACCCTTTAGCACCGCCGTTGCAAAAATAGCCTAACAACATGCCATTTGAACAAGAGAAGACCCAGAGCTCTGTCCCAACTCACCAGTGTCTGTTCCACCACGCAGCAACAGCCGAAGCTAAATTTAACTCAATCTTTAATTTAATATTTCCACTCCAGCTAAAATTTCACACACTGACGAGAACAGCATGAGAAAAAGTGCTCTCACATGCGGTGGCGCCATCTGTGCTGAGGCTGCGTCGCCCCCCATGCATTCACACATCCAGCACACAGGCTATAGTGTAATTGTGCGTTAATAAAGACTGTTTACGGTAATAGTCAGCATGCACGCACAGCTTTTGGAGGATGAGGTCGTGATCAAATAAAAAGATGATTAAAAACAACATCTAAAAAGTCTCACAGCTGCAAAAAATCAGTTGAGTGCCTCTAACAGTGATAATTAACTAGATTAATGGGAGGGAATTTACTTCAAGGCGAGAAATGGATGGGGAAATGAACCAAATATTGAACATTAAAAAATTAGTGTTTGGATATGTTCATTATGAGGCAAAGTAGCTGATGAAGTCTAAAGAGAAAAGCGACTTTTATTGGTATAATCAAGTTTCATTTCACTGATCAGCAAGAGCCGCCATAGAAATGCGTTGACAGCGACAGTATCAGCTCCAATGCCAGCTCAAACATGAAATCACAAACACATTTTACAGGACGTAGAAGTTGTTCATGTTTAGATGGTGCGCTTTGGTTATAACGTTGCTTGACCAATCAGAAAGCAGTTTGGCTTGTGCAATCCAGCTGAAAATAGGCAAAAATCACCACAAAATCTCAAGACCCTTTTGAAAGCTGTAGGTTTCAGCCAGCCGAACACGAGCGGTTTGTTTTTACAGTGCGCTCTATGGGGAAAAATGCTTTCTGGGTCGCAGGGGATTTTTGGACTTTTCGATTCTAATGGACCGGCCACTGGGGTCGACACATGACAGCTTTAAGTTAGCAATACCCTATCCAGATATTTTACTCCATGGATCCAGTGACTAAAGTGTTCTCATGAAGGCTAATGGAGTCATCGGCTCACTATTGAAACATAACAACGGCTTTACTTTACCACAAGAAGAAGATGGTACGTTTACAAATCGAAGAAAAAAAAAAGAACTCCCCAGTTTTCAATTGGCCAAAGAATCAAATGCCAAGTACCTCATGATATAATAAGTATCTTGAGATAAGCTAAGTATCACGATACTTTGAGTTTGATACGATACATGTCCTGATACATGAATATCAATTAAACGTTTACTAAAATGATGCTATAATTATGTAAAATACAAAATGCAATGGAATTTCATTTTCACAGTGCCCTTAATACCAGAATACAACTGTCCTATGGATAAGTCAGCCCAGCAGGTTCAGCCTTAAGGCAGTAGTTGGCTGGTTAGTAAGTAACCAATAACTTATAATAAATTGATGTTGTTTAAAAGTATCAGGATATGCATCTCTGCACCGATACGCGCATTGCCAAGACGTCCATTATGATAGATTGTTAGGTCTGTACTCAAAGTGCAGCAGACATATTCTACTAAGTAGAAAGCTCCAATCCACAAGTAACATCAATTTGAAGCAAAAGTTCTATTAAAATAGTATGATAACAGTAGTCAAAGCCAAAGTATGAACCATTAAACACAGTGGAGGCTCAAATTCTATCAAAAGGAGAAAAGGGTTACCTTGTTTTAATTTGAGAGGTGCGTGTGGATGGTGGAGTAGAGCAGAGGTCAGAAAGTGTGATTGTAGGCATTTTCCGTCATTACAAGGTGGGTGTCCTTGAAAAAATAAGAGACAAAAAAACCCGCCGCCTCCTGGGCCACTCCAGTGACCGAGTCAGACTGATTACCTCTGGGGTGAAAACACCTCAAGAGACCATGAATAAAGGAAGGACCGGCCATTATGGTCTGGAGTCAAAAAAGATTGTAGGGCACATAACATGCCATTTAAGAAACAATAGAGTCCTGATTATGAGGCGATATGGCTAAAAGGGGACATTCAGAAAGGAGGAGCTGACATTGACAACGGCACTAAGAGGAACTGGATTATTGTAATATATGTGGGAAAATATAGATTATTGTGAGGGTGATTAAAACAGATGTTTGGGGTAAAAAATATCTTAAGAGTCAAGAATGTATTATCATAGACACAATTGACAACAAAATTACATTTGAGCATCAAACTATGGCTATGATGTTAGAATTAAGCCAGTCATTGATTTATGAATAAGAATACAAAGAGTGAAAATAAAAAAAAAAGGTTTACCAACACTACTATAGCATGCGTACATCATAGGGTTTTGTGTTTGGATTGTTAACAGTAGTGAAGTGAGTTAACTTTGAAGTATAAATGTTGCTATTTTGAAATTATTTTCCTAAACTTTGGTCGACAATAGTCTTATTATTTATATTCAGTATACTTGCTTAACAAGTACGATGTGAATCACAAAAGTAACAATTTCAAACCTAATCTGAAATATGCCGGTTGAGCAGTTGAGCACCTACCAACCTAAGACACTTTAAATAGTCCCTACTTTAAGCCAATTTGATGTTTTATTAAAGTATGGAAATAGGAGAAACCATACTTCTGAACATTCTCCATGAAAAAAAATATATTTTATGCCATAATGTGGAATAAAAGTGCAATAAAAACAGCTTATTTGAGTCTATTTTTTGGTCAAAAAGTTACATACTACGACAACTTACAAACTACTCTCAAATTGTTTTAACAGCCTTTAGTTTTTCTTTCCCGAGACACATTGAAGCATTGTCCAAAAGACCAGTGGTGACTTGAAATGACAAACACAGCTGTCTGCACACATCCACCACTGTCTGGAATCAGTTCGAGGGCCGTATCTCGGGGCTTTGTCTCTGACACAATGTAATTTACTTCTGATCCCCTGAATAAAGACTGATACGCTGCTCCATCACAGTGTCCCTCTCACTCCATGGCGCATTCAGCACTCATCGGAGCAATGCGTCTGTTCAGTCTAACCCCGTCGCGAAGAAACGGGACAAAAAAGCTGCAATTTAAAGCAACTGGATCATTATTATGGGACGATGTGTTGCGCTTCAATAGTGGGGCAAGTAATACGAGTTTTTGTACACTAGACATGACCGATGTTTGAGTGCGTTTGAAATGGACATCGACTGATAGGAAGAAATGAATGTCTAAAATGGTATCCAAGACAACAACATTAGCCCTTTCTAATAAATAAATGAGCTTGCCAACAGTGAATAATATTTGTACTATGTTGGATGGTGAACAACAAACTGTAAAAGTGAGTAAATATGCTGCACGTGTTGAAAGCTGTGATTCAAGTTTGATCATCAACAGCCGACACTGCTTAAGATAGAACGTATTTTACTGGAAAGAAATTGTGAAAATTGCTTCCAGATTCTGCAGACAAAAAGCTTCTCATCCATGAAGTTCTCCTCTAGATTGTGGTTGTCTTCACTTGTTTTTTTAAGTTTCTTTTGTTCCTTTTATTGGAAACATTGCATTGTTAATGCGTCAGCAATGGCGACTTCATCCTCAACACCCGGCTCGACGCTGATTGAGGCGCTTGACGATCTCAGACGGACTGTGCAGATCAATGATGCGCTTGCGGACCCTCATCCGGATTCGGCCCCAGGTTTTAGACCCTTCACCGCAGGGAGTCTTCTTGTCCCCAGGGTCTTGGTTGGCATACGAACCGGCCCCTTCACCTTCTCCTCCTTTGCTCCACGGATCAGGTAAGCACAGACCTTCTCCAGAGACTTGACATTACGGCTGGTCAGGGTGATGCGGATGCGGTGGATGACGACCTCAGCCTCCACAGGTGCTTTACCAGTGTCTTTGAAAGCCATTGCGATAGTTCCTGAACGACTTATTTATGATCGACATTACGAAGTCCAATTCTATAAGCTGTTTAAACATGGAACTTCAGCATTGTATTTAAATTAGAATTATTAATATCCATTACATTTTTAGACCGTCAGCAATTTGAATTATTGTGACATTATTTTTAATCGCAATTATTTGGGCCCGTGCCATGCCCATATTGACAAAAATATTCAGACTATATTATGTCAATCAAACAAAATGTGTGTAAATACATGTCTTTAAATGTATTGGTTGAGGTTTTATGTCGGACAAATGTGAAATGACTAAAAAACCAAAGTGCAGAAATGATCAATTTTAAGATTTCAAAATATTGCTCACCTCAAAATTCCAGTCACGTTGGAGAATCGAAAAAAAAAACACTACATGGTTTTAGCTTTAGCGTGAGGAGATTTCTCGATAAATGATAAAATGTACATGAATACATTTCTTTTGGTGTTGTAGAACACATTGATCGCATTTTGCACATAAAAACTAATCAATGGGAGAAGAAATGTCAGCGTTTCAATGTTATTTTAAGTGTTTTAATGTTATTATTGTAATGATTTGATGCTGCATTCAATGGTTCAACTGGTACGTCAGGACCAATATGTAAAAGAAAGTGTAAAGTGATTTTCAATGTTTAATGTTTGGACATACTAACTTACTTTTTTATGGCAGTGATTTCATTTGATTTGACCAGTTTTATTATTTAGCAAGATTAGATTGAGCATTTAGTCCGTTTATCATTTCTTTGCCTCTGTGCAGCATCATACTTCAGTGTATAATCAAACCAAACCTTGAGCTGGCGTGCGACCTCCACATGGTTGTCGTAGACCAGGACGTTGGCGATGGCGCTCTCTCGCTCAGAAGAGAAGGAGGTGGGGCCTTCTGTCACACCCGGCTCCACCAGGACCTCCAGCAGCGCGTGAGGACACTTGGTCCCATCCCACACCTGGAGCACAGGAGTTTACATTACCAGCATCAGCATTTTCGGAAGAAACTGCATATTCCAAGATATTGTATACAAAAAAAAAACATGTGTGTAAGTAAAATGTTCTACTACAACTAACATCTCAAGTCAGAAGGTGAATTTTCCTATGGGGACTAATGGAACCTAATCTATAATCTTATTTAACCAAAACATTCGGGTTCACAATTCAAATTTTAAGGTCAGATCAAAATAAAACTAAATAAAGAGAAATCATGTAACTACAAGTGCACCCCTATTTGACAAGTGTGTGTTGGAAGAAGACAAGTTATGCTTTTGTGAGCGATACAGTTTTAATCAGTGACACTTATATTTGAAACCGAAACATTGGTCTAAAACGACTTAATTAAATAAACAAATCTGATTTCCAGGTAAAAACTGATATCCACCTTTACCTTTAAAACTCATCGCAACAAAGTGCCACTCTGCCGGACCATATAGAGACAAACGCAACCAGAGGATACCTACAGGACACTGCTGAATCCTACGTGCCTCACCTTGAATGCAGGAGAACAAAGATTACTCAAACATGCAGGAATCACTTAAATACAACTTCAAGTGGGTAGATGAGAGGGGAAAACAGTAATGACAGCTCTTTAAAGTCAATTATTTCATGTCTCCTTTAAAGTTTTACTCATACATTTACACAATGGCGGAAGAGCAGCGAGTCTAAACAACATGTACTGGTTGGAAGTGTGTTTGTTTGTTTAGTTGTGTAACAGCCGGCTGCTGCTCCCAAAGAACAGGCTGGCAGTACACCAGTCTGCTCTGCCAAATACAGCTCACATTTATCTGCTATCAGCGGCACTGGCACAGGAGCCATCCACACTCTCCATTCTGCACCCATAAAACTTAAGAGCGCCGCTATCACAGAGATGGAGTATAATTGCACAGGGCATAAGCAAGAGAAACGTCCATGAATTTAGAAATGAAGGTTGGCAAGGTTGTAAATTAGCTGTAACCCCCAAAAATGATATATATATATATTTGGTAGATTATAGGATCAGTGTCAACATTAGCATATACTGTTGTCTTACACTGTTGCAGAAGTGGGCAATATTTACAAAAATGAATATCCAAATATGTTTTTTGCATTGTTTTGATAGCAACGTTCCGGAATGAGCTCAAAATGTGCCTGTAAATGTCTTGGTTGAGGTTCAAGTCTAACACAAAATGCAAATGGACCATAAAAATCACATTATGCCACAAAAGGGCAGATATATCACTTTATACCCACTGAGGCCATTTAGAAAAGTTTGAATTATAGACAATATACTCAATATCTAATGTTGCACATCTCCAAAACAGCAATTGTTATATATATATATATATATATATATATATATATATATATATAAAACATAATATATATGAAGCATATAACAGCATAGTATATTAAAGCACGTATTATAATATATAAAGCATATATATATATATATGCTTTATATATATCTTGCAACATGTTTGTACCCACAGTACAAACATGAGCCTTCTGAGTCATTCATACGCACACAAATACTGCAAGGTTTGTTTTGATACCGCTGGACCATGCAATTCTGTGATTGGTTAATCATGTTTATCCGAACTCTGGGAGATAAGACCAGGTTGTAGACTCTGTTCATGCCAGACGTGACCTTTACGCCACCTGCTGCGCCCATATTGGTTCTAGACACTAATGAAAACAAATGTAAATTCCCCTGTTTGCATAAACTGCTCTACTATCAAAACAGTTCAACAACAAATTACATGGTACAAAGGTACAGCTGCAGTTAAAACATCAGTTTGGCTTTGTTGCAGTGAGTTTTTAGGATTTGTGATTAGCATACAGGTTAAACATGATGGACTTTAGGAAATCTTCTGTGTATAATAGTGTCTAATAGTATTAAAGGGGCTGTACTTGATTTGTTTGTATAATAAAGGGAAATTCGTTTTGTCACAGTGCAAATATATTGTAAAAACATATATCTGGGTGAAAATCAGTCGATTGTGTGCTCTTTGCATCTAATACATTTCATTCTCCGTGAAGCAGGAAGTGTGCATGGATGTATTATATTAATGGAAGTGTTGTTAGCTTTACGTGACAAAATTCACTCTGGTCTCAGAGTGTTGTGAAAAGTGATAATAAACTCATCGCAGTGAATAATGAATAAAATAACTAGTTCCATTTTTAATTTTCAGGTACAGAGCCTTTAGTGGAGTTCTGGGTGATTTTGAGCTTTTAGTGCCCTTTCTAAAGCCATAGAAAAGCCGTTTGAGCCGAATGGCCCGAGAGACCCGAGATCTGCACTGACTGCTCTGAGTGACATTTTACTGGACCAGATTGGATTCCATCAGCAGTTCTCCACTGAGTCATTGAAGCAGCTCGCATTGTAAATCATAGCACTAACAATTAACCAAGGTATTATGTGTGCCTGCTAGGTAGAAAGAACACCTGACATACAACCGATGCCAGATTCATCCACAAATCCATGCACATTAAGAGCCAATAGACAGATTTATGCTGAAGATTACGCCACTAGATAAAAATATTTTCCATAATAAAACTGTTGAATTAATATCACTAGAACTCTTAATGAATAAACATGAGAACCAAAGTATTATATTCATTTGTATAACATATGTAATAAAGCGGATCAAATACTAGTGAAAGTGAATTTAGAATTTTAGTTTGATTTTCAGTCATGGTCAAAAATAGCAAAAAACAACATAAACACATTTCTTGCAATGCTGAAGGGGACATATTATGCTAAATTAACTTTAATTGCCTTTAACCATGTTACAAAGGTGTTTGCTACCTATTTGTTTCCTCAAAATTATATTTTGATTGACTCCTGCATGTTTGTGTAATCCTGAATTCTCCTGCTACTTGATTGCTCAGAAAATCTCTGTTTTCACGTACCCCCTATCCTTACCTAGTTCTTTGTACCTAGTTGTAATTATTTGAAAAATTAAAACTCAATGATACATGTAGAGTTATAAAAAGTTACGTACTTACTTTTTTTTTTTTTAAACTGTAGATGACAAGTAAACATGGAATGAAAACAGGAAGTCAATAGACCTGTTTCTATTACTAAGTCGATTTAGATCAATATTGCAGTTTACAATGCATGTAAAATGTAAAATGATGAATTAATTATATTATAGTTCAATACTAGCATATCATATTTCTCAATTGCCCCCATTTTTTTTTTTTTTTATCTTTTATTTTATACATACAATTTTCCACCCTATTTCCTGGTCTGTAAAAGTATATTTCAGAATTCTAAGACAAGAAGAAGCCTTGAAGTCATATTCGTTGTAAATGAAAGCAGCAGGAAGCAGAGGCTGATGTGATCTGACAGTAAACAGCCCCATGAGACGAGTCCCGCTGACTCTGAAAACACAGGAGTACCCAGCGGGGTACTTCCTCTGCTGAGGTACTCTCTGATGTACAGCACCTCTCAGAGCCTCTGATCCACACAACTCCTGCTACAACACAATAAAACAACTTAAATACCTGTGAGGGCTGACAAGTGACTGTTTAACATAAAGAGCGACAGAGTGACAATACGTGTTTCATGTTTCATTGAAGATTATAGAACGTTTTTTTAGCAATGTAAGCTTCTTTTAAATGTTTGAAATGCTTTACAAATGTTAGGAAAATATTACAATAATTCATTAAACTTAATAATATATAAAAGGTACCACACAGGACAAATTGGTGGCATTTTCTGACACTGATTTAACAGATATAGCGATTAAATTCTTGATGACAATTATCACAACTACTACGGTATTAAGGTATGTGCTTTTGTCCCTGTGTCAGGAGAAACGTGTTGCTGCTTTGCTATGACAGCATCCAGATTCACAAGTTTTCAGGATTTAACATGTACAAAGTTCTGGCTCAACAAATAAGTAATGCTGGTTTAGATACAGTCATTTAAGATTTAAATCTCCAAGTAGCCTATATCATTTTCACTGGTGGCCCTGGACAGACTAGCCTCACAGCCTTGGTGTGATGCAACATTTGTGAAAAAAACAGGAGTGACTGGCTATATCACCATGTTTTAATTTTATGCTCATTCGGTTATTTACACTTTTTTGGGGGTCAGTAATAGGGCTGAGCTTCAGAACAGAGTGATACAGCAGGTCTTTGTCCCAGCTGAAAACTAGCCATCTATTTCAATTGTCACTTCTAGGTTGTGCAATTAATCACATTTTAATTGAGATCTAGAGTCAGTAATTTCTAACCATCAATGATTTGATTGTGTCTCTAAAAGCATGAGGTTTGGGCAAAGGAGGAGGGGGAATAAATTTGACTATTAGTTCTGTGTCATATGGCAATGAAAAGTAAGTATATGTAATATATGTATATTCAGGATGTCAATGTATAATGTAATTTCAATGTATATTGAAATCAATATGTATTTGTTTAAATAAGAAAAAAAAGAATTTTTTATAAAACATTGTGAAAATACATTTGACCCAACTTCACTTCATCCTTTAATTCACCTCCCCCACCACTCTCTCAGTTCAGGAACGGCATGTAAACAGATCCAACCCCTGAAAAGCTGCTGGACTAGACGCGTTTCTCCCGCCACCTTAAGACACTGCGCAGGAGTGTCTTCACAGACATTTTTAACACCTCCCTGGAGTCATGCCACGTCCCAGGCAGCTTAAAGTCGTCCATCACTGTCCCTGTCCCCAAGAAGCCCCGGATCACTGGACTTAATGACAACAGGCCTGCGGTGCTGACGTCTGTAGTCATGAAGTCATTTGAACGCCTGGTCTTGCCCCACCTAAAGTCCTTCACCTCCTCCCTGCTGGACCCCCTGCAGTTCGCCTACAGAGCCAACAGGTCTGTAGACGACGTAACCTGGCACTTCACCTGGCCTTCCACGTCATCTACAGCATCTGGACTCCCCAGGAACCCTATGCCAGGATTTCCTGTTTGTGGACTTCAGCTCTGCGTTCAACCATCTCACTGCTCTGCTCCAGGACAAGCTCTCCCAGCTCAGCGTGCTGACTCCCCCTGCAAGTGGACTCTAACTTCCTGACAGATCGGAGGCAGTGCGGTGTGCGGGGTAGACTGAGAATGTTCTCAGACACTCGGACTATCACACAAGGATCTCCACAAGGGCGTGTGCTTTCTCCTCTGCTCTTCTTCCCCTGTACAAAACTGCTACAACTGATCAAGTTTTACGGACGACACCACCCTATCGGCCTCATCTCGGACGGGGATGAAGTCCTGTCTACAGGAGGGAGGTGGACCGGCTGGTGTCCTGGTGCAGCAGTAACAACGCTGGAGTCAACCGCCCAGAAGACGTGGATATGATCGTGGACTTTCAGGAAAGTCACAGCCCCCAGCCCCCCTCATGCCAATGACAGACTCCCCCATCACACCTCTAGACTCCTTCCAGCTTCCTCGGCACCACCATCACCAGAAACCTCAATGAAGCCCACCATCAGCTTCTCATCAATAAGGCCCAGCAGAGGATTACTTTCGCTGCGGGCAGCTGAGGAAAGCAAGCTGCCAGTGCAGATGATGGTTGGCAGTGTCTACACGCCATCATTGAGTCCATTCCTCACCCTCCTCCATCACCGTGTGGTACGCTTGGAGGCACAGCCAGGGACAAACAGAGACTAAGCGTGTGCGTTCTACTGAGAAGGTGATCGGCTGCAGACTTCCATCTCTGCAGGACCTGTACGTCTCCAGGGCTCTGGGACGAGCAGGTCGGATCACAGCTGACCCTTCTCACCCTGGACACAGTCTATTTGAACCACTCCCCTCAGTCAGGAGGCTACAGTCGACCCGGACCAGAACCTCCACCACAAGAACATTTTCTTCCCCTCTGCCGTTGGACTCATGAACACTTTTTAACACCTGTCACTTTAAATAATTAACCAATCACTCACTGCACTGTCACTTTCTGAACTACAACTGTAAATGTCACTGTAAAAAGTGTATACATAGTAAGCCTATTTTTTTAGTAGATTTAAATTGTTTCTTTAACGCATGCCCTTTTGATTTCATATGTTGGTTTATCATTGATCATTGTTTTATGTCATACCGAATCACCAAAACAAGTTCCTATGTTTGTGAATCCTGTTTATTGGAAATGGCAATAAACCTTTTTCTGATTCTGATTTCTGTATGGGTTTGTATGCAAAACTGTATTATTGTAGCAGGTTTGGTCTCTATCACGAAGCTATGTCAATTTGTATTTGAAGTACCAGAACCTGTTCTTGGAGTAAACTTTAGATTAAACTTTCATAGCCTTGGAGGTAACATATTATGCTAAATAGACTTTTTTGAGCTTTTAGCCAAATAACATTGTTCCCTAATCAAAAACATACCTGGAGTTGGATTTAGCTTCCTTCACGCTTGATTGATGAATCCTATTTAGTAAGTCCTCTCTCTCTGAACCTCAGAAAGTACTAGCACCAAATTCCCAAATTTGTGACATTATACGAAGAGATCTGAGATCTTCTGTGCTTCTTTTAAAATCCATAAATCATCACTAGACTACGCATTTCTGCCATAAAATCATGTTGAAATCATTACAACTGCATGCCTGCATTAGCATTTCAGGGGAAATGCAAAGCTTCCTTTGTTTATCTAGCTTTTGTAATTCCCTCTAACTTAATTCCTGATGTGGGGAAACGTCTGACTCAAAGAATGTCATGTGTGGTTTTCGGAAAACCAGGCTTGCAACATTTGCCCACATTGACCCAAAGACAAGTCAATAGACCTGTTTCTATTACTAAGTCGTTTTAGATCAATATTGCAGTTTACAATGCATGTAAAATGTAAAATTATGAATTAATTATATTATAGTTCAATACTAGCATATCATATTCTCTCCTGAGAAACCCTGGATCTTTTTTTTCCATATTTGGCGAAGCGAAATGGAAATGTTGTTTGTATGTGATTCTACTGTCTTAGACACAATATTTTATTTTTTTAAATTTTTTTCTTTCTATTTCGTGACGATATTTTTTCACAAGGGAGCTGCAGGAGGAGCTTTGTTGCCAGATTAATTTGGCTATGCTTTGATAAATGTAAAGTATTTGTTGAAAGAACCGTCCCATACCCTGAGCAGCATGCAGGATGAGTCGACGGGGGCTTTGGCGAGCAGTTGGCAGGTGAGGTCAAAGTATGCTCTGGGCTGCACCATGGACAGAGTCATGGAGGGGAGCGCAGGGAGCAGGTCCTGACCGGAGGACCAGACTCTCAGTTCCTCCACCGCTCGCTTGTCGTCTGCATCAAAGTTAAAGTTCCGGCTGGAGGTCCGAGGCTCCACAGGCTCTCCCTTCGTCCCGTCAAACGTCACAGCGGAGAAACCATGCGTGCTGACCAGAGAGACGGAGTCGTTAAAACGGAAAACCTACAGAAAGAAAGACACAGGGGATCGTAAACTTCAACTGTTTTTCGAGTTTAAGTCTTTAGTCGATTAATTTGTCGATGATGTCTTAGTTGACCAAAATTTGTATTAGTCGACTTATTCATTTATTTAGATTTGGAAGGAAGTAAATATTGAGTTTAACCAGACAATATATACCGGAAATATTTCCAAAAATAAAAAAATATTATATTAAATGGTTGTTTTGGAGATTGGCTGCAAACAGATAGAAACATATGTGTAATCTTCCAAACAAGAGTATAAAGTGATATTTCTGCATCAAAAATGTCCATTTTAAATAATTTTTCTAAACAGACAACCAAATTACCTTGACTCGATGCATGCGGATGACGTCTCCAACTTGGAATATTTTAGGATGCTCTTCCAATTTTGCCAGAAAAATATTGCATCCGATTCTCTGGTTGGACTGGTCAGAGATTTTTATGGAGGAGCAGTAATCTAAAAGGTACAAAAGCAATGCAAATTAATATAGAGAATGAGATACAAAAAATAAAACCATAATATTAAAATGTACTTTGTTTTTGTTCCTGTCTTGAATACATTTTGAATATGTGATACATGGCTTCAACATTTTAGAAGACAAATTCCAGTACCTCACCATTACCTTTTCTATTTATTGTCCATTATAATCGATTTAGTCCCTTTTCCAGTAGAAAATCACCACTGGTACATTTCTGTCCTCTATAATCCTCTGCTCCAATTCAAATATCACCAAACTAAAAATACACTTCTCCGCATTGTATATCTTGGAGACCTAAAATGTGCTTATTCAGATCTCAGGTGCTGTTATTGGAAGAACCGTAACTGACCGTTTCCATTGGACTTAAAGGGTTGCTTGAAGAAAACCACCACTCCATAGACATTGACGACTGTCCCAACCTCGAGTTTGTCGAGACGACTGTAAACATACTTCGGTTTCTTGGCGTCTCTGGATCCCTGCCAAATACATTTAAGGATAAAGACGACTATGACACAGTACAACACAATCCAGTCTCTTACCTGTGGGGTCAGAGGGGCTCTTTTTCCGGACTCCACAGAGCTGACTCCAGGCTGAAGACTACTCACCTGGGAGACACACATACAGCTGTTATTAAATAGTTGTTTTATGTTTATTTATTTACTTAATAAGACAAGGACAGTGCACAATATATATTAACCTTATCAGGAGAGATGCGTTGTATTAGGTTGTAGCTCAAGTGCTAATTTCCACCTTTAATCCCGGAACAAGCTGTTGTTACAGTTCATAAAAAAGACATTCCAGGAAATGGGACTATAATGACCAGACATTAAACAGGTCTGTGACATCGTTCACATCCAGTCCTCTGAAGCATAAAATCGTTCACAACCAACAAACCATTCACTGTTGTCCAGATCATTCAGTCCCTCTCCAGAGCTCTCACACACACACACACACACACACACACACAAACACTAACACACACACACACACACATCAGTCCACATTATGCGAGAAAGTTTGGTTTGAAATGAGCAATTTTTTTGCCAACCGTGAGAATGTGTTATCAGCTCAGTTGGTAACATATTCCACTGACGGACGGCTACACGCGGCGTTTAGAGATATTGCAGGCGCCACACACAGTTCATCGAGTGGCTTGAGATGTTGTTTCAGAGCTCAGAGAAATAAACGTTTTTAGCGGAGGAGCAGCAGTACCATGGATGATCTTAAAACAGCAGGCGAACATTTGTGTACATAATCCGGTCTTCAAAAAATGTTTTGTTTTACAAGAATGTGACAGTGATGAACTAAACGACTTTTCCGGTCATGGATCTTGAGAGAACTTTTAGATAATGACTCAAGTGGTCTCAGGGCAGATTTACAGGCCTTTCACCAACTAGTTATGTAGTAAAGAAAAAGTGGAACTATCATTGCATTTAGATAAGCATTTGAAGCCTCAAAAGTTAGAGAACGTCTGACGTATCTGAAGTTGGCCATGTTAAACTTTATAGTATTTGTACAAATTTTAATGTGTTTCTTAAAACATAAATTTGGTTCCAAAATAACCCCTAGATATATAATCTGATCTCGTGTTTCACTATAACATTATCAAATTAACTAATTATATGTATTTGAAGTGTAATATAATCACTGCAGATTTGTAAATCTATTTACTGCTTTATATCCTTGATTTTCCACCAGTGTGAGGAGAATACTAGTGCGTCTTGAGCCAGGTGTGCCTTAAACAGAGTCACACATGGATTTAACTAAATAATTACCATTTTGGAGTGTCCTGAACATACTTTTGTACCAAAAAAAAACAATCACCGTGCCAAGTGTAAACAACCAGAAAGTGGCTTGGACATTATTCATCACAATATATACCACTTTTCTTTTTACTAAAAGGCCTGATTTGGTAATGGATCTTGGTAGTTTCCAACTCCATTTACCCTCTTTTTCAATCAAAAGTACGCCTGAGACTCAAAAGGTTGGAAAACACGGCTTTATATAATTGAAACGTAATATATCCCAACATTCATACTCATTCATTTGCTTGAGGGCTTGTGAAGCGGCAGAGGATGGGCACTCTTGCCTAATGGCATGAAGACAGAGCACCTGATCCCCAGGCGAGCCTTGGGAACACTTAGGGAATGCATATTAATGGATAACTAGTGGTAATATGCCCACAAAGTAGTTAAATAGATATTTGTTAAATAATTTTTTAGCAAAACTATAGAACAAACTTGAAGTATGTTTTTCGAATTTGATGGTTTTAATTGCACTGAAAAACATGCATCTCAACAAACCTGAGGCACACTTGGCCTGGAGAAGCGTCCACCTGCTTGTTTCCATGTGAATGTTTTCCTTTGGCTATAATATTTCACAGTAGGGAATAAAAGATATCTATCTCTATGGAGAATGTTTCAGAAGTATGGTTTGAAGATTTAGTTTTCAGGAAATCATCCTCAGTCCTAACATACTTTGTTCTGTATGACTGTATTAAACAATTATTCAGCCATTGTTATTGTCATTATTATTTTTCATTAATTCTCTTTTTAGCATCTATATATGTTTTTGTACATTATATTAAAATGCATTAAGAAGTGCTTTATAAACACAATCTGAATAAACACTAATAACATACTAACTACCACTTATTTAGGATTAATTTGTGGCCCCTAAACTCGAGTGTTACCACAAACTTTTCAGTTGTTTTCTGACTGGCTGACCATTTTACAGATAGTAAAGTTTACTGTAGCACGTTTCACTGCACAAGTAGTGATCTAACCTCTGCTGCTTTAGGAGACCTCTTCCTTGTCCCCACAGAGTTGACTTCAGGACTACACACCTGGGGGACAGACATGAATGCGTTTTTAGTTTGTTTGTACATTGTATTATATGATTGAAGTAATGTTGCGAGACACTCACATAGATACATGCGTCCTCCCCTGACAGCAGCAGAGTGCACGGATGCTGCTTCTCTTTGACTGAGGAAGACTTGGACACAGTGAAGCCAGAGGCCACCACCACATCCTGCACAAAACACAAGATAAAGACCAAGAAGGAGCAGGGATTAAACGGAGCACACAGAGATAAGTATAAGCCTCTCATTTTGAGGGAGGACCGAGCCAGGACAGAGCCAGATGCATCCTGGGGAAGGAAGATGTGGTAACAGATGAGCTGCAGAGAGGAGTGGGTCTTTTTGTTCAGCCAGTCGACTTACTACAGTATCCAACAGAAGGCGATAAAAGATACAGAGATGGTTTTGGAAAAGGCATAAAATTGAGACATTTTCAGGTCAATGGTGGCTCAGGAGAATTAGGCATTGCACTTTAACCAGAAGATAAATGGTCTCATTGATAAAGCGCTTCAAAAGGCTTTACTTCAAGGAACCATTTGATCTATCGGACAGACGGCTTTCTTGGATCACTCCTAATATGCTTTTGTCATTTTTGTGGTATATCTTTCTGAAATACCAGTATCTGAGCACTATTTGATGTTTTGTCTTAATAACATCAACTTTAAAACTATAAATCTGCCTGTGTTGTCACAATACAAAAATGTCAAACTCGATTTTGATACCACAATGAGAATGTAATTTTCAACACTAAATAATACTACTTTCTTGATGTTGTCATGTGATCCTACACTAGTTCTGATAAAGCTCAAATGTATTCTAAAACTGTTCAGGAAAGGTCTATTTTCTCCTGTTTGTGTGACATTTTTGGTATTGATATTTCTAGTTTCGATGCGTTTTAGTATTCTTCAGTATTAGATCTTTACAGCTAGATAGTTACTTTTACAATTACTCTTACTTGAGCTCGAGTTTTCCCAAATACTTTGTTACATAGAGAGCTACTTTTACACAACAGCAGCGAGCTAAACTTGTCAGCGGTCGCTAAAACGTGACGGCTAGTCTTAGTTGGGGTAGTTAGATGCCTATGAAGCATAAACATTATCCATTTATTAGTGCATTAAGTACAGGCAACATTTACAATATAAAAAATGTGATGAGTCAAATTTGAATAATTCAGCGTCTGCTCGAACTCAGTCTTAACTTTTTCATGTATTGTAGAAGTACATAAAAGAATCAGTCTGCTTTTTAAATCAAAGGCAATATGATGTAAGCATTTCATATTCTTCACATTTATATTTGGACATTAGTGGGTGGAGTTGGCACAAGGTCGGGAACAAATCTTGTGAAGCTTTGAGCAAAACCTGCCACTCCGAGGTTAAAAGTGAATAGTGTCTTTTTGTCTGACCTGTCGGCTTAAACGTCTGGACTCGGGACGCACAAAGGGACGGGAGGATCAGTTCAGAGACGTGTCAGACCTGTGATCACGCTTTTGCCTTTAGAACACCACAGTCACACTGACAGGTGGATTATCCCTGTCCCAAGTCTGGAAGCATGCAAGTAAACACCACATGCAGCGGCTGTGTACAATGTGTCAACACGTTTGTCAAAGCAACATGGGAGCCAATTCAAAATAGTTTACCTCCATCTCTACAGAGAGCTTCCTACTACCATTAAAGTGTTGTCTCAGAACTGCCACTGGGCCTCACCTGCTGATCCTTTCTTCAACATGTTAAAATTATAAATCGTTTGATATTGGTTTACAAAAAGATATTTCCCCCCCCCCAATTCAAGTATAGTTGGAAACCAAAAAGTCTCAAAATGCTACTGTTTCACATCGATGACTTATTTTTGCTGGAACGCTATTGTTATTTAAGATTGAGTGGGAAGTTTTATAAAGCTGTAGAGTTACATTATGAACCAAAAAAACCACATAAATAATAGGTTCTCATTAGGGCTGTCATGCAATTAATCATAACAAATTAATCATGAATTTTAACCAAACACACACTTTTAGATTACGCAGGAAGCTTTAACTGTACTAACGAGGGAGGTTCAGGAGCAGTGCTAATATCACGCGCAAAATCCATAAGTCCTCATGGGGACGAGCACAGATCAGTCACAGGAGGATGATTACGAGCGTGGAGTGATGGAGAGCACACGCTGAACACCGTGTGCTCTGTGAGGAAATAAAAATTTGCATGGGAGGGCTAAAACAAATAAAATTAACAAAATGTTTCACCGCATTATTACAGAACATTGGAAAAAGCTCACATCTGTCGCTATAATAGTCAGTTACATCTACAAGCGCCAATCAAGGGTCTTTTAACACACTCAACCTGTTGTTTGATCATGTAGATTTACTTGAAACAGGTGAACACGAATGTAGTATGAAAAAGACTTTAGGGCTTTTGAATTTATTCAAAATGATTTAAGAAAATGTGTGAAAATACTTAAAGCAGAACTAAGTAACTCTGGCGGTAGAGCTCCCCCTGCAGCTCGCTTGTGAAGAAACATTGTCAGAAAATGTATGTAAAAGATCATAATATGACCGTATAATCACATATAAAAACATTTCAAATATTTTGCTAAATATGAAAAAGAGCCAGGGTTTCTCAGGAGAGTTGTCTTTGGGTCAAAGGTTGGTTTTTCGCTCAGAGACAGCAGGGGGCAACGGCAAGCACTTCAACCGTCCCGAAAATACATATTTAACCATCACAGGACTTACGGTACAAAGACATTCAGTTCTGCTTTGAATTAAGGCATTAAGGTAAGCGCGCTGTGCAATTAACCGTGTTTAATCATATTTCAAAAGTGTGATTAATCTTATTAATTCATTTAAATTGATTGACAGCACTAGCGCTAGTTGTTGCAGCAAACATCCCTTTTTTATTTGTATAAATTTAACACTGACGTTTGAAAACTAAAGTCTTAGAGAAGTGCTGTTTCTCACATTAGACCTATGCAGAACTGTGGATGCCATTAGCAGATGTTATCACTCTTCACATCAGAGGTTTAGTTTGAAAAAGAGAATAATTTCTCTCTAGTTTAATTCACCCCCAGGTTGACCGTTCTGGAGAAGTCCTTGGCCAGTGATCCCATCAAGAGCATCTTAATGGACAGCTCCTGAGTTGTAATGTTAGGAGACGAATCCACATCTGAAATATAAAGAAACTCAATATGAATAAATACATGTTTGAACTATTTTTGCTATAACTTTGTGATGGAGGACAAATAACTAGATTTCCAAAACCAAGAAATGTATGAGACGAATACAAAAATGTATGCATACCATGACTATCTGCCTCTAATGTCAAGCTTCGGGCTTTCATTTACTTTGTTAATGTACATTGTTGACGGTCCTGGCAAAAGGTTTATGACACATATTTACTGTATAATGCTAAAATGTGCTCGAAATAAATATTTTTTTCAGCAATGTTTTGGAAAGCTGTAACATTTTTCCTCCAATTTTCTGTTTCCTTCCGTGTCTAACCCATTTTTTCTGAAGCGCATGGGTAATTGTGTTTATGTTAATGTTAAAATCATGCTCAGTTTACCGTTACTACTCTAGTTTCCAGCTCAACACAACACACATGGGTATATTACAGGGGTGTGGCCGCATCCGGCCCGCCGAACATATTAACCCCTTACGCTCAATGCGTCCCATGCGTTAAACTTTTTCTTTATTTATTCTATTTTGTCCACAATTTTTTTTCACTAAAGGGACCTCTCAAGCTGCTTAATATGTTGTACATTCAAATAAAGCTGTAACCCTCTTATTTCCAGTCAAATCAATAATTCTGGGAAGCATCAGGGTCAGTTTTATACTCCAAAGCATTACCCTAAAATAAAATGAATAGGACTTTTATATGGTGTCCGCCTGGACATTTTTGCCCTAAGTCCCTAAAACTCAATTTTAGTTAATATACCTTCAGCTTTTAAAAGAGAATTGTCAAAACCCAAGTCATAAATCCATATTCCTGTTCCTGCTGCTGCATGAATATGGACTCAGTCTTTCACCTACTGCAGATCTGTGCAACAGTGTTCAAATGCAACTATAACTAGGCTATGTAAAGCTATTTATTTCATATCGTTTTTATTGTTTTATTGTTTACGTTATGTTCAGCCCGCAGCCCAAAATGAGTTTGACACCGCTGGTATATTACCTTGAATAACAGTCTTTAGTATAAAGTCGTCATCGTCCAGTGGCACCAGAACATCTTTGTGCACCACTTTCCCCTGCAGAGGAAAACAAGAGCAAAGTGACCATGAATGGAGCGTTTTTTATGTCGAGCTTGATGTCAGCTGATCAAAGTCGTGCGGGAAACAGAGCGGTGATGATGAGACCTTTGGGAGATGCGCCAACAGAAAGTAAGTCTGGAGTTCAGACAGAACTTCAAACTGCTTTTTTTTATTCACACAAGAGTAAAAAAGGTAGACAGCTGTATCATTGCAGAACAGAAGTTTACAACAGAATCAATGAGGTGTCAGTGAAAACTGATAATCGTAACAGTTGTAGTTTAGATTCAATTGAAAGTTCAGACAACCCCTGTTTGTATATAGAAATATACGTTTCACATGTGGTCCCCATTACAGAGCAGTAGTGTATTTATCTGGACATAGCCCCAAAAACATCAGGATTATGTATATAAAGGTTTATGGACAACATCAAGAACCTACTAATAATTGTTATGAATATGGGTGATTCGATAGGGATTTAACAATAGACATTAGTCATTTGACTCTTATTTGAGACGAGTTGTGATCTGAGGTGGCTTGTCTGAGCGGTGTGTGTTGCAAATCTGTCCATTTTGACAGTTTCTTTTGTTCACTTTAGTCAGTACTTAGAGAATCAGAATCAAAAATGGTTTATTGCCATTGTCAGTGAACAAAATTCCCAGGTTAGGAACTTGCTTTGGTGATTTGGTGCAACATACAACAGTGCATAATAATAAAAGCAAGATACATCAAATAAGGCATGCATTAAAGAAAAACAATTTAAATTTACTAATAAGATAAAAATGGACTTACTATGTACACAATTTACAGTTAAATTTACATATGTAGTGCAAAAAGTGAACCGTGCAATCAGTGGTTGTTGATTAAATATAGTTGAAGTGACAGGTGTTAAGAAGTGTTCATGAGTCCAACGGCAGAGGGAAAGAAACTGTTCTTGTGGCGGGAGGTTCTGGTCCGGATGGACCGTAGCCTCCTGCCTGAAGGGAGAGGCTCAAATAGTCCATGTCCAGGGTGAGAAGGGTCAGCTGTGATCCAACCTACTCGTCCCAGAGCCCTGGAGACGTACAGGTCCTGAAGAGATGGAACTCTGTAGCCGATCACCTTCTCAGCAGAACACACAATGCGCTGTAGTCTCTGTTTGTCCCTGGCTGTGGCTCCAGCGTAGCACATGGTGATGGAGGAGGTAAGGATGGGCTCAATTATGGCCGTGTAGAACTGCATCATCTGCGCTGGCAGCTTGGCTTTCCTCAGATGCTGCAGGAAGTACATCCTCCGCTGGGCCTTATTGATGAGGGTCCTATGTGATGGTGGTCCCAAGGAAGCTGAAGGAGTCCACGGTGGTGATGGGGGAGTCTGTCATGATGAGGGGGACCTGTGACGATCATCTCCACTGTCTTCAGGGCATTGAGCTCCAGGTCACCAGCCGGTCCACCTCCCTCCTGTAGACAGATTCACACCCGTCCGAGATGAGCCCGATGAGGGCGGTGTCGTGCGCAAACTTGATCAGTTTCAGAGTCGTGGCTGGAGGTGCAGCAGTTTATGTACAGGAAGAAGAGCAGAGGAGAAAGTACACAGCCCTGCAGACTGTGGAGCCCTGTGCTGATATTCCAAGTGTCTGAGATATTCTGTCCCAGCAATATGCACTCACGAGACCACGTGCTTATGTGATAACTAATCATTAATTTAGGGAAAAGGCTTGTGGTCGGCTCCGGCTGAAAATCCAATTTCCGGAGCGCCACGGACCCTCCGCCGGCACTACCGCACTGCACAGTCTGCGGTCTGAGCTCCTCTTGTACTTTTAACGCTACAGAATGGTTGTAGTCACCGCAAGCTATGTAAGCCCGGCGTAATTATAAAATCACCCATATGGTTCTTTTCTTTTGTCGACAACGTAAATGGCATGAAGCCATGAATTTTAGCATTATACAAGTGATGATGATGCAAGATGTATTGATTAAAAATTATTTTCAATCATTTTAGTCCAAAGATAAATTAAATAGGTACAGTATCCTCTAGTATCAAATGTTAGAGTCAGGGTTATTTTGAGTGGAAATATCACGATTTTACAATTAATCAATTATCAGCAAAAAGAAAGGAAATGTTTTGGAAATGTGCATCTGTTTTGACCAAGTAATAAATTTATAAATACAAGTTTTTAAAAAGCCAGCCCAGTAGGAGGTACCTTTACAGTAGCATCAGTCCAGTCGGGGCCGGTGCAGATGGCAGAGATGGAGGTCTTGGTCAGATGAGGAGGGATCTGGCTGCTCTGAGACAGCACACGCACAGGCATGATGTCACGGCCACAACCTAAAAAACGTATAAAAGTATTAGTGCCCTCACCAGAATCTTTTAAAGGGGTGGTAAATATGGCTCATATGGGGTTGCATTTATATAATAACATAATAACATAATACAATTTTATTATGTTTAGACGTGCAATATAAAGCAGGGAAGAGAAAATCTGTTAATTAACTTGACTAGACCCATTCATACAAATGACTATTTTGAAAATAAAATAATAACTAGACTAAATATTAGAAGGTTGTGTTTATAATTATCTCACTTGAAGCTCTTTTTAAATATAATATTAATTATCATAATAAGACAAGCTCCATGGTAATGCTGGGAGGAGGGGCTTGAGACTTAGAAAAAGTCCTTTGGGTTGTGTCAATAACAAACTGCTCTGTGAAGGACAGAAGCAGCGTGAACAGGTAGGATTACGTTCAGAGCGTAATCCTACACATATGTGTAGTGATACACATGTTGTCTTTTGACCCGTGAGTCAGGTCTGGCCAAGAAAGTTTAACTTCAATGCGGTAGATCGCCGTATAGATCGCGCGTGCGCGAAAATATGGGATGAAGTTTAGGGTTGGTTTATTTTCCCCCCCATGTCAAATCGGATGGCGGACCATTTGATTTATCATGTTAGGGATGGCGGCCCCACCATCCCTGTATGTACGTAGCGAGACCCCTGAGTATATAGATAAATTAAGACTTTTAGTAAGAAAATAGTTTTTGACAAATATTTTAGAAGGTTAACAATTAAACAAGCTACATGTGCCTAGGTCTTATTTAAAAGTGCAATAGCTGTAAAGACAAATGTGTTCTTAAGTTTTTTTTCCGGTCCCTTAGAAATTTGTACCGTCATCCTGATGGGAGAAGTTCAAAAGTACAGTTGTGAGGTTGGTTGTTGAGGTTGGTGCTTGTCAGTAGTCATTTTGAAAGTAACCTGGTCCACGTTATACTTTATTTAACTGCTACGTGCACAAATGGACAGTTCATAATACTGCAGGGAGGACAAAGTGTATTATTATCATCAGCTACAACTCTAAACCAAGAGTGAATAAATGTAGCCTTAATGTAAAAGGCAGTCACTAAATGGAAATATGTTGAAAGAATATTTTTTGGGGCAAATCTAGCACTTACTACTTAGTGTTTCATTCTGTTATTTCATATTGCAACTTGTGGTTTTTAATATATGTTTTTAAATTATGGATTTAGTGTTGTGTAGTGTTGTGTGGCATAAAGTAGTTTATCACAATATCTTCCATTTGCATCTTAAAAACATGTTATTGATACAGGTCTAAGCTTACAGGCTAATTTGAAATCATGCTTAAAGTTAAACTGGTTGTATTTAAGTTTATTTAACAGATTAACGGACAGGAAAAAAAGCTGCTGAAGTGACCTTTGCTGGCTGATTTAAAGGTGTTTTGTTGGAGGTGGTGTGGGTGGTCCCTGAAAACTCATTAAGTGAATAAAGAGTGTGACAGGAACATCCAGGTCGAGGGGAGCGCGGCCCTTGTTCGCAGCAGGTAGCACGTTGCTTCCTGTCAGGGCTCATTAGTTTGAAGCGGGGCAGATTTGACGGGTCGGTCCCACGGTGCGACCTCGGCGTGAACGTGGAGTAGATGGGGCGCGGAGCGGGAACAGGCTGGAAGGCACGCGACTGCTTACCCAACCGAGCGCTTCACTGCTCAGCCAGGCGGAAGAAGAACGGCCGACCAGGAAGGACTCGAATCAAGACGGGATTGGCCCAGAGGGGAGGGGCCGCGGGGCGGAATTAGGGAGGATGGCTGATTCATTCATGACTTCAGAAATGAGAGGTTTTGTAGGGCAGACCTGCAACCAATCACTGTTGGTCAGTAGATTTTGGTAAGCTACAGAGTCATGTTTTAACCCAAAATGTCAACATTTTTCCTCACTGTTTCATAATTTTTATATTAAACATTGCATTGAGCAGCAAGAAAGTTCCTTCTACTAAAGGGCATTTACCTTTAACTTAAAAGGAGATTTATTGTTTTTTCAGGTACTATAACATAGGTAGTTCATCATATTACATTGTGTTTATTGTAAACTCCAATATTGACCCAAAATGGCTTGAAAAGAAACAGGTACATTGAACTGAGAAGCCCCGCCTCTTCATAGAAACATTTCACTCTAACGAGCAGCGAATATTCATATATGTGTTTTTATTGTTCAAAAATGGCCATGTGAAATTTTTTAATTATGAAAGGCCCGGAATCTGATTTTCTTTGAATAATTGAAAGTAAGTACAGAGCAGGGGGTCGAGATAGGTGGTAGGGGGAAATAGATCTGAGTACGCAAGCTTCAAATTCAGGACAATACATGATTACTCAAACATGCAGAAATCAATCAAAACACAGCTTTATGAGCAAACTAATGGTGAGGGAACATATTTTAAATAAAAGTCAATTTTACACTGCGTTCAAATTATTATGCAAATTGTGGCGTTTCATGAAGGTAATTATTGTTTGTTTTCCAGTGAAACTCATGGATGGTATTGTGTCAGGGCTCTTTGGGTCGTTGAACTCAATCTCAGACCCCAGTGCCAATTAGTTTGCCAGGTAGGTCCAGTTAAAGGAAAAACTCCTTCTACATTATTAAGCAGACCACAATTTTCAAGCAATATAGGAAAGAAAAAGGATCTCTCTAGTGCCGAAAAGCATGAAATAGTTGAATGCCTTCGACAACCTTAGATATTTCACAAAAACTTAAGCGTAATCATCGTACTATTAAGAGATTTGCAGCTGATTCAGAGCACACACAGATTTGTGCAGATAAAGGCAAACAGGTATTTGAAGCTGCTGGTGCCTCTGGAGTCCCGCGAACATCAAGGTGTAGGATCCTCCAGAGGCTTACAGTTATGCATAAACCTTCAATGCTCATGAGCAGAAACAGCTCCAGTGGGCCCAGAAATACATGAACACTCATTTTCAAACCCTGATGAGTGCCATGCAACCCTGGATGGTCCAGACAGATGGAGTGGTGGACGGTTGGTGGACGGCCACCATGTCCCAATAAGGCAGCGACGTCAGCAAGGAGGTGGCGGAGTTATGTTTTGGGCTGGAATGATGGGGAGAGAGCTGGTCAGCCCCTTTAGGATCCCTGAAGGTGTGAAAACGACCTCTGTGAAGTATGAAGAGTTTCTGACAGACCACTTTCTTCAATGGTACAAAAAGAAAAGAACTGTGTTTTCCGTTAAAAAGTCATCTTCATGCTTGATAATGCACCATCTCATCAGCAGAAATTCATGGTGTGGCCACCATCCTGCCCTGACCTCAACCTTATTGAGAACATTTGGAGCATCCTCAAGTGAAAGATCTATGAGGGCTGGAGGCAGTTCACATCTAAACAGCAGCTTTGGGAGCCTATTCTGACATCCTGCAAAGAAACTCTCCACAAACTCACAAGTTCAATGGATGCAAGAATTGCGACGCTCCTATCAAATAAGGGGTCCTATGTTAAAATGTAACTTGACCTGTTAAGATGTTTTGATTGAAATAGCTTTTTATTTCAGAAAATATGACCTGCTAATGCTTCTAATTTAACAAATGACCATTTTCGGTTCTTTACATCAAGTTTTTATTTTTGAAAAAAATACTGTTATCATTGGGTGGTTTGTTCAACAACATTCAAATTGTAATCCAAAGGTTGATGACTTGAAAATTATGATGACTATCATTTATATTGACTCTAGCAAAATCGGAGAAAAATAACATTTGCATAATAATTTGGAACGCAGTGTACATGCCAAGTCTCCTTTAACACTTTAACTTTATTATTAAAAATAATAATAATGATAATAATCATCACACTCTGAATTGTTGTAATTATTAAAACATAAAAGCAAAATAACCACTCTTATGGAAAAATTAAATACAGAATAATATAACAACAAATTCCTTTATTTGGCTGCGCATTGGCCAAGTGGTCTAATATGCCAGTCTCTGTGCGGTCGGCATCAGCGTGAGATGCAGATTCTCAGCCCCAACAATTTGCTGAATGTCTCCCTGCTCTCAACCCGATTTCATGCTAAACTGTCCTGTCCAATTAAGGCAACAGGCTGAAAAAATATTTTCCAAAAGAAAGAAAATTTATTTCGACAAGTTTTACTTCTTCACTGTGTCAAGAACGCAAGCAAATCTATGACAGAACAAAGCAAAGTGGACTACAAGCAAAATAATAAAATTGTGAACCTAAAAATCCACCCCCACAATTGACAGATGTGTATAATATAAGCAAAGTCCTATTCAGCAGCAGCAGCCTCTTCACCTGATGCCCCGGTGCAGCAGATGTATCACAGTTAATAACACAGGCCTCCACAGAGCGACCAAAGGGCCATAACAGAGAGAAGACCCCCCCCACAGTGAATCAGTCAAACGTCAGCCCAAAGACACCCACAGGTCTGCGGCGAGGAGAGGCTCGGTACAGCAGAGGCTAGCTCAAGTTCATGCTAACGGGCTAACAGAAGAGCTAGCCAACACCCTGAGGAGCTCTGACAGATGTCCCTGTACAGGTGCTTGCGGCTAATGGAGGGCAGTCAAGTGAAACGCTCCAATGTGGAGAGACCATGGATCTATTATAATAACGGAGAGACACATGTGGTAACTTTTGGAGATTTAAATTCAGCCCAAAAAGGAAGAAAGACGAAGAAGTTCAAAAAGGGATAAGGAAACTGCATTACATTGTTTAAAATAGGATGCAGTTTGAACCAACAAGCTAAAAGTAATGGCAGGATCAAAGTTGCTAAGGTGACTCATTATAAGGTCAATTCGAAAAAGCAATTTGAATATTTGGCCATTTGCAATGACTGCAATAATTTAAGTAACTAACATAATTTCCATAATTGTCCCAAATGTGTAGCTTAGAGCTACACACATTAACATTACCTGGATATTGAATTGGATAGTTGAAGCTCAGGATAAGACGCCTCCAGCCACTGTGTGGGGTAATTTTGCCAAAACGATTCTGGTAAGCTAAAGGAACTTCTCTCGACCCTTATTTCTCGCAGTTTTTTCGTCTAGCGATCCCAAATGGATATTGGGATTTAATATTCATCATTTAATATTCATCAACTTCTCCGTCCATGGCTGCTGTATTAATTTTTTGTTGTATTTTGGAGCAAAATGATAACATTTTAACAATTTTGTATCTCCTGCCTATCTGTTAACACTGTTTGTTTTCACCCAAAAGGGGGCGTGGCTGTAGCGCTAGCCCAAAAGCACCGTATGACCGGAGACATTTATGTGGAACATGGACATGTTAAAAATGTGTAATTTGAAATCTCTAATTCTAAAATAAATTACAACTCCTGTTTTTAATGGGCATACAACATTACAACGTGGTTTTGGGTTCAAAATAGAGCTTCTACAGTGTAATCTTAACACAGCCAAAAGGGTCACAAGGAAGACAATCTAGGCCTGGATAAATGACTCTTTTTTTTATCTTGCACTCTCAAAATGGTGATTCAAACTGAAAAGATTATGTTCTTACCTTAAGCTTGTATTAATTATAATCCTAACATATGAAATAAAAAATCTTAGCCTTTATTTTGCTTACATTTTAGACAAAGGTCATTTCTTACACAGCATAGCCCTTCTCCCAACCTGAATGATCTTTTTCAACAACAAACAGTTCCCTGCTGCCACCGGGGGGCGCTCCCACAGAGTCCACTATTGAACCGGCCCTGTGTGAAGTCAGCAGGTGGAGCAGAATATTTCTATCAGGCCTGGAGCAGCGTGCCATTTGAATCGCTCAAAGCAGCCCATTTATTAAAAGGCATTAAATTTGTATTTTTTTGGTTTTCATTTTTAACGAATTTTTTGGTCCGTAGACTTTATTAGACAGGATAGTATAGCGTGAAATGGGAACAAGACTGGGGAATGACATGCAGCACATTGTCGAGAGGCGGACTCAAACTCTCGACATTGCGGCCTGCCCCACACGGCAGGCATATGTGCTATGCACTGGACCACAAGCAGGCACTTAAAGGCAGTACTTTCATTGATTTATTTTGTCTACTCTTTGCAAGATAAGGTAATTATGATCAGTACTGTTTGTATCCCTCACCGTGTCGTGTATACTCTACAGCAAAGACGATCAAAGGTGTAGGGGAACTTTTCTTTGTAATTGAACCCTTCAGAATGGATTCTTCTACAAAAAAACGGATGAAAAGACACAGACACTAGCTTCAGGTCATACTTTGGTTAAAAAACAAAAAGTAACCCCTACCTTTATGAATAAAGACTTAATTAACGTGTAAGAGACTGTGAACAGAGACAGACAATGAGACAGAAAGGTTGTGCGAAGGGCCTAAACTTCCAACTTGTGTTTTTCTTCTAATAAGACAGATGATGCATTATCTGTCTGACAGAATTCATTTCCCAAATATGATTCTCAGTATTGCTGATTAAAATGCACTGAAACAGATACCAGTATAAAGATCGGCTTGGGCAGATACTTGGTCTCCCAATACTAATTTACCACAATCAGTGACTCAAATACATGATTGCACTAATTTTTAATACGGACAAGGGACATGCCAAACCTCATGAGGCTCAGAACCTCCTGAATTGAGTCACGGATTTTTTACATTTAGTTTAGCTTGCAGGTAGCACTGTCCCAAAGCATTTTGAGGATATAAACGCATTAACTTAATCTGATAGTTTATTGCTCTACCATACCGCATTCGCAACCTAATTTTCTTTCTGGGAAATATTTTTCACTTTTAAGACTTTTTGCAACAGCAAACCAGCTAAACGTTAAGTTACTTTAATGTGCCATAAAAAACATTAATAGCCTATTATTATGGTGCATTTTAGGACAAGTTTTGATTACATATTCAACTACTTTTAAAGAAAGTCTCCTGACTTTGATTGATATCATGTATGGGCAGATTCTCAAAAGTTTGGGTTTTGAAACTGATAACGCTGGAGGGGTAAATCACTGAAATGTCCTGAGTGACTGGTGCCCACAGTTGAACCGCTCTTAAACCTTCCCCGTGTTCCCTCGTATCAGACAAATTTATATTGCCTCAAACACAGGCAGTTTGTCTTTTAATCTTTGTTCTGATATCTATGATATCAGATATCTCCAGTCAGTATTTCAGAGGAGCTGGATGTGAATCAGAGGCGGTGTGTGAGAGTAGAGACGGCTAGAGTGTTATCTCCACAGCCAAACCACCGTCTCCAGGCTGCAGCCCACTCTGTGCGCAGGGAATCCGAAATCCTGCCCAGAGGGCACAAACACACACAGCAACTGATAACAACAACATGACAAACTTCTTCCACTTTATCTCAGCAATAACTGCGTTTGTGTGGAGCAGGAGTACACCAAATCACACATGGGACAGTTCACTACACTGCTCAGGAAATATGTAAAATGTAATATAGACCTTTGTTGTGATAACTGGATGGAATTTATTGTTTGGCTCAATTTATCAAACTAAAAATTTAAAAGGTGAACTAAAGCCCCTTTTCCATTAGTCCCTACTCGGCTCTACTGTACTCGGTTCTGTGCTCGTGGCCCCACAATACTGACAGTATTTCCATTACGTGGTGCTCAGTGGTGCTCATGTCGAGCTGGGCGGGTCACACGGACACCAAAACACACTGATAACTACTACACGCTACTATATCGTAACTATGAAACATCACTGCTGCAGCCAATAAACCAGCGTGAGGGGCAGACCGAATTATGGACAGAGGAAAGATACAAACACAGGGAAGTAGGAAAAACGACATCGTTCTCATCCATGTTCTTCTGTTTATCTCGTGTTGATCAAATCTAAATGAGGATCTCGGAGAGCAACAAAGATTTCCTGTGAAAACAAACGTGCCGCTTTGCTTGGAGAAGAGAACCCCCGAAAGACAAATATCTGAACAATCCTGTCAAACTCTCTGACACTTCCGCACAACACCTTGAGAGTGAGGAACCCGTTTCCTCCTCCATCCTGTCAGCCTGGTATCAGTGTAGCTGCCATGTTTGATTTCACAGCTCTTGTATGCGAGATCATGAGACACCGGAGGAGACGTGGAGTACTGCGTTGCCATAATCTGACAGTGGCCAGCCAGAACAGAGCAAATGAAAAGTCGGACACAGTATGGCAGGCGTGTCCAAATGTCGCCTGCATGGTTTTCAGCTCCCGCAACAACAAACAATTAGAAACACTGTCTACACTTCACTTTAAGCAGCTCAAAATTGTCTCCCACTGCACAATTAATAAATGTCTATTCCAAAAACAACCACTTTATAGAGAATTAACCAAAAATTGCTTAAATATTACGTTTATGAAACTAGTTATCTAGTATTTTGCCAAAACGCCATCAAATAGTAACAGAAGCCACCAGTCCTCATGATGTTTGTTATGGGTTCTGACACAGCCACAGTTAAAAAGTGAATTGTATGCTATTTAATTCTTTAAAATAATCTTTAACAGTGGGGCTGGAGGGCGTTATCTTATTCTATATGACATGATAGAACAACTAAAACAGGGACTGTAAAGACTGTAGAAAATAAAGACACTAATAATGTCCAAATTATTTGTGAAGTGGAAGCAAAAAAATATTAGTTAGCACTAATAGGGTCAAAGCCATGGTAAAAACTATAATTGTCTGGTTTAAAAGTTGAAAAAAGTATGAAAAGCTACATTTAGCCAAAACAAGACGTCCATTTCGCCTGTGCACACTAAGGGAAATCAGAGGATGTGGAAAATATTCTAGACTAGTGGAAATTAGTTAGCCTATTAAATCTCATCCCACTCAGAGAAACTACCTGGACAGAGCCGCAGACCTAACCGCCACAAGGCTTGGGCCAGCTCCCTTTGAGAGCGAAGGCAGAGCAGAGAGGACAAAGAGGGAATGATCAGGGGCTAATAACTCTGTAATAAGTCTTCAGTGTCATAGGAACAGGCTGCAGTGTTCCTGTGCGTCCACACCCCCACGGGCCAGCGAGAACAAGACGCTCCACGCACCAAACGGCTTCATCTGCTCTCTGCAAAACCGTCAAGAGAAGAGTTTACTATAAAAGCAATGAGTGATGAGTTGCATTTTACACTGAAACATAACAAACTTGTGATGAAGAATATAAGACAACTGCTCACAAGTACAGAAACGTTTTAAACAATTTATTGAATTCAGCTATTACTGCTCGACTTCACAAGAAACAAGCTTTTTACCCATATCTAAGATGTTAGTCAACATTTTAATGACAATTCCAGCTCTTCCGGGGACATAAAAACGTACTTCTCAGAAAAGATTTAAAAAATCATTTTGTGCGGAAATTGCTTGATTTGTCTGAAATTCATTAGATAAATAACGGGAAATACTTCAAGTCAAACCATTATAGGTTTTATACAGGAAATGGCATTTTGTACAACTGAAGCCATTAAATAACTTCAAAAGCTTAGTTTTGTAGAGTGCCTTTTAAACGAACAAGAAAGGAAACACTTGCTCTACCAGTTTATTTTTGAATTCATATTATCTAAGTCAAACATTGTTTAGAATTGATTTAGGCCGAAGCGTCACAAGATGGCGCGAGGCCTATAAGTTTCGTAATGCCGCGGTCGCCCGCTTCCAAAGACCCACTAATGCACTCGTCAACCCATGCATGTCTCGTGCATACTACATACAGAGCAGAGGTCAAATCGAGCATTATTGTTGTAAACAGGCGAAACAAAGTGTGCACTTAACGAGCGCTTTACAGGGGGATGACCACCGCAAAACATGTAAAGCACTTGCGTTCCCCAACTCATGCACGCTTCATGCATATAATCACGTAATGCAAAAAGGTATTATTATACTGAGGGTCAGTTGACTTTCATGTAAAGCAGTGACACACCACGACGTAGGAACATGTGAACTACCCGGTGGCTGAGTGGTTAAGGCACATATGCCAGGCTCCATGTGCAGCCGCCTGCAGTGTTGCGAGTTCGAATCCAGGCTCTGAATATTTACTGCATGTCCTGCCTTCTCTCTCATCCCCGTTTCAAGCTAAGCTGTCCTGTCTAATCAAGCCTATGGGCCAAAGGCCATAATAATTTGCCCACAACTAAAAATGTTGCGTCTCCACATTTCTGCAATTTCCATTTCCAAAATGTATAAAATAAATGCATTACGAGATAGGAAAATGCAAAAGAAATCTGATCGTAGAATAATGAAAGTTGGAGCAGAGATAGAGCATGAAAAGTGAAGTAAAAACATTACAACAACAACACTGTCTGCCCAACCATATCTTTGAATCCAGATCCAAATTTGCTAAGCATGACTGAGCAGTTTGTTTATTTTTTAATGTCTTACTTTTACGAACTCCTCCAAGAGCAGGGGTGTCCAAACTTTTCTCACCGCGGGCCGCATTATGAAACTTATACGGTGCATAGACAACCTGACAATTAAGTGAATCACTCGAAATGCTGCATTTAACATCCTCCACACCTTTAATAAGACTTGGAACATTAATATTAGGTTGGAATAACATCAAAATGCTTGAATTTTTCTAATTTTACAGTAAAAAGTACTACTTTTTGCTGTTTGAACCAACTTAGCAGGAAGCCTGAGGGCCAAAAAAAATTGGTCTGAGGGCCGCATTTGGTCCCTGGGCCGTACTTTGGACATGCCTGTCCTAGAGCATTTGGCTGAAATGCTGAAACTTTATTTTTTTTATTGATACGTTTCACTGTCTCTATGCAGTGAAGGCACACAATATAGCGCAGAAAATCAGTTCCCCTTCTGTAATTCTGTAATAATTCCTTCAGTTATTCGTTTTCTACAGTCTTCAGTTATTTTCATTAATGCTAATTGTTGTCACAGGATTTTTTACTTTTCATTTTAAGAGGCAGTAATTTCAGTCTTACTAACTTCCCAAAGATAATGATATATGTATAATTGCCTTCACTATTCCAGGTCTCCTCTTCATCCTTCGATTGAATAGCTTCTGCCATTTCTTTATTTTATTCATTAATTAAATAAGGTGTTTAACTATGTGTCATTTTATTCCTGCCTGTAACATCTTGCAAAACTTTCCATATTTTCGTTAACGTTACTTTTATTTTCTGACAGAACATTTGAATGATAAACTTTTCTTGCATTTCTCTTTATACTCGCCAACTTAAACATCACATTATTATGCCATTATGTTGATCTAACGTTATTTGTTTGCAGAAAAGTCATAATAGTCGCTCAGAACAAACGGCGACAGAGCAACGGTAGCTAAAGAGGCGAAATATGAAAACTATTACAGAATCAACGTAACGCGACACGAAACGCGAAACTCCCTTAATGTTGCGTACGTTTACAGTTTTAATAGATGAAAACACTAGTCATAGCGTTATTGTATGATAATATACACAAGAAATAAGATCTACAAACACGACAGATGAATTCGGCACACAGACAAATGTCAATAAAGATTGTATTACAGTTATTTTGGCATCTGGGCTGTGAACATATTATCGTGTGCAAACGAGTAATAACAAGTTTAGCGGAAGTACAAAGGCAAATACGATCTGATGTCGAACACCAGACGTAACTGTAACGTGCAGACGTTTTTTGGTTATGTTTCAAGTTTACATTGAAAGAAACCCCTCAGAATAATGACATTATAAACTTACGTGGCGTGGATGAGTGTTTTTTCCCTCGCTGCTTTCGAAATGACAGGGGACCACAGGGTTGCCACATCCGTGCCGCAGTTTTCAGCCCACCCGCAGAGTTCACAAACTAAAACACAAAAAGATAGAATAAAACAAAAAATGTACCAAGAGAAAAATAGGTCCATTGGTATTCTTAGCAGCCCACTGCATGGGTATGATAGAAAGAAATTATGCCGTTAAACTAACAACACATGTAATATAACATGTTAATTTACAACATGGCAATCTTGCACAATTTGCATACCAGGACAAGCTCCCCCCAAAATTACAAGAAATAGCTAAATATAATTTAAAAAAAATAATACTTTTCGGGTTCTAAGAATAGGCTACAAAATAGTAATGATCTAGAAATAACATTTAAAAAAAAAAAAGTAAAGTAATTACGCCTAAATTTGTATCAATCAAATAGCATTAGTGGCTATGCTCGAAAATGTTTATTATGTTTTTATGATATAGGCCTGTTTTTTCAAAGTCAGGTAAGGGTAGGGTAAGGGATTGGTTTAAAGAAGAACAGGTATTTTGGTTATGGTTAGGGCTTTAAAATAGCTTTGCCAACTCGGCTTTGGCAGAATTGCGTTCGGGGGAAACTTACGCTTGCCTGACTCGTGACCTGCTTCCATATGTTTAAATCAGTTTTAGGGGATTTTTTGAGTTTTCACTTCTTGGAATCATAACCGTCTCTGCTCATTATAGCCCAAATCTGTGAAAAAATATTCTAGGGACTGTAATGTTGTCCAGATTTCTGCTCTGGCTGCCCATCGAGACGGAAGTTGCAACAGTGATAAACTAAATTGTCTATCATTTTTGTGTCTTAATAAATAGCGCTTTAGGCTTAATTGTAACATATTAGGCTATGAGGCATCGACATCTCTACCGAATTAGAAATAAATATAGGATGACTTGCCAAGTGAGCCACATTCTTTTTAACATCATGAACATAAAAGTCTCTTGGCTTCTCAAATAACTTTACTATTGTCTTCCTGGCAGCTCTGGTAGCCTTCAGACAAAATGTTATCATCTTGTTCTTCATACCACAAAGAGTCAGTGGTGAAATTCACACAGCATGGTATTCGGATGCAGGAAGCGTCATCAACTTGGCCACTGCTGACATTGTTTTGGCTCCTGACAGGGTGAGCTCTGCTGAAAAGGCTCTAAAAAGGGCCAATGCTGCAGAGTGGTCCTGTAGGAAAAGTGTCACCTGAAATCGGTATCATGAACCTTCTGTCTTGGCAAAAGTCAGGCTCACAGCACTGGTTATGACTGAATTGTGGTAGTTGCTTGTGTTTTCGGTTGTGCGATAATTGTTGCAGTTTTTTGACAGGGCTGAATGTTTGGGGTGTATGAGTGAATGAAACTGACCCAAAAGTGGAGAAAACAAAACGAAATGTAGTGGGCACTGGGGCCTTCGTAAATCTGGACAGAAAGAATAAGAGTCTGTGATTTGATCATCCCAAAATTGGATCCAGATGGGGGCAAGAGACAGTTTTTTCTATTGACAACACTGTATTTTGTCATGAAATATCAAGAGGGTAAATTCACAAAAGTTAAACTTGATGATTTACATTTGTAACGAGACCAAAGAACTTGCTGTATTACAGCAACAGAATGTCGTGATGTCATCTGAAACCCAGCAATATGGTCTGGTCCGAGACCCTCCTGCCCTCAAACAGGAGGCTTGCCAGGCTAAATCTCCCTTTGAAACCATGCAGCAGCTTTATTTATTTATTTATTTACCTTTATTAAACCAGGAAAGTCACACTGAGATGTAGCATCTCTTTTGCAGGGGAGTCCTGGCCCCAGAGGGGAGGAGCCTATTGTACATGTTTTTTTCTGTAACTATGCATGTTGCAAATATGAGATAGTTTGGATTAGCTTGTTTGGCATACAAGGTTATCACTGCCTATAGGATAAGCAGATCTATGACATTGAAGGACTAAAAGTTTCTCAAAATATGTCCTATCCTGAGTTTAGTATATTATCCTTCCTAGTGTGTGGTCCTTGAGAACATGACGATGGAGCTGGGATAGTAGCCACCAGCTGAAACAATAGCATTCCTATCATCACAGCTCCACTATGTCAGGCCATGTTTCATTATAGATGGAGACCTCAGAAGCTTTTACAAGCAGATTACTGACTGTTTAATTAAATTGAAAAATGCCAAACAGTGGTGGTGTGTATGATAGAGAGCATAATTCTGCGCTGTGCTAACAGGAGGCTCATTACTCAGCACTAATGAGTTTCTCTATAGCAGACACTCCACAGACTGGGCCAAGAAGCAGTCTCATGGCTCCAAGCGCTGCATAAAATACATATCAGAAGTACCAGGCTTATGTGGGGGATTTTTTACTCCACCAATTTGATAGACTATTATTCTTAATTGCTCATTGGCATTAAACGTATCTGGCTTTTATTCAATAGTAAGTATTTATATTGCTAAAGCATACAATCTTACTGTGAGTGGGATCACCTCTAGATCTTACCTGTAACTGTTTCCATGGAGATAGAAATACCAAAGATTCATTCGTACATGCTTGACCACAAGGGTGACATTTAACTATAATATGGAGATGACTTACACTTTTGCCAATCTCATTTTCTCATGACATGGCATCCATCCCTTGAATGGGTCTGGGATGCCTGAAGTGGAGAGTAGCGATTGCAGCACAAATTAATTGAGAAGTTACAAATCTATTTATATAGCCACACAAAATGTGCCGTGGGCAGTGCAGGGTAAATGACAGACGTACAGCGTGCATTTGGAGTCCCATTCAAAAGTCATGCACACAGTCACCTCCTGGAGATCAGTTACATCCTCATATGGCAAATAACACTACTTTTGTTAAGCATTCTGGTTAATTTAGGGCTCAACCGAAAAACTTGAATAAATGTTGTGGTGTGACAGCGGCATTAGCTGGGGCACATGCTAGAGCAGGGCTATTCAACTTAATTTTCCACATGGTCAGATTTTTCAGAGGGCCAAGGCCTCTGAAACAACGGCACTACTGTAACAAAATGTTGGGTCACACACACACACGAACAATGTGCCCAATACTGTTTCAATAACTGATAGATTTGATTTTTGCAAGAAATAACGTTCAAAATGGCTTTACAAACATTGCTTTGTAAAATTGCCCATCCAGTACTGAACTAGAATTAAACTAGGACTAGTACCAACCAGGTCTAAATCAGGACTAACCCAGAATCAAAACAGGTCTAAAGCAGAATTTAACAAGGACTAAACCAGACCAAACCAGGTCTAAACTAATGCTAACCCAGAATTAAACCAGTAAACAAGATTTGATTTGGCTCCCGGGCCTTCTGTTGAATAGCCCTGCTCTAGAGTCTAGAGACCATAATCGAATGGCAAATGTTCACAGATTTGCTTTTGCTTCATCTTGAATACAACGTTGTTGTTTTGTAGTTTTTCAGACCTGATTTTTGAAGCATCCACAGTTGCCATCAGAGTGCATTCTCTGCTGTTGCAATGAGTAGTCAATAAGTTAAGAGACCAAGTGATGTCACAAGGTGGGACTGAACTGTTTAAACGGGCGACAAATTAAAGTACATTTAACATAATATAGAATCTGCTGTAGAGATTAATGTTGTCACAATACATTTTAAAATCTATTTTGAAACGCTTGTATTCGGGATCTTGTCCTTTCAGTCATTACACAAAGCTCATGACCATAAGTGAAGGTAGATTGACACCTTACCAGGGAGGCCGAGGTCCACTGTAATTGGAACACACTCTACGGTCCCTCATCTTAAACAGAGGGGGTCTGTTTAAGATGTACTGTTCCCGACCGCCATGCGATGTTGCAGAAGCGTGTCAGCCAAGACAGTCCCACAGCATCCATATACTTTAGATACTCGGGACAGATCTCATCCACCCTCGCTACCAAGGAACTTGCCAAACAATCTCAGTGACTTCAGCTTGGGTGATGGACGAGTCCATCTCTGAATCTACTGTCTCCTCTTCAGAAGACGTGACAATGGGATTTAGGAGATCCTCCAAGAATTCCTTCAACCGTCCGTCAACAGTCGAGATCAGCAGCTCCCCCACCCACAGTGTAAATGGTGTTGGTGGAGCACTACTTTCCAGTCCGTTGGCGTTAGATGGTCTCCCCGAACTCCTTCCAGTCCCCAGCTGCCTCTGGAGTCCCACAGCCAACAAAGCCTGTTAGGCCTTCTTCTTGAAAGTTAATATTATGCATTATTTGAATTGTTTGTTTAAACATACTCTTGAGTACCTTTAGTTTGGCGTCTCATGTTTTAGAGCTAAAAATGTGTTTTTTATAACAAACTAAATTACATTTGGATGGCTGCTGTTTCCCATGGAACTTACTGTGTAATTCCTTCTGAAGCCAGTAAATGGTGCCAACACTCAATACTTTAAGATAAACATTTCACATTATACAGCATGGCTCTCATTTCCTGGTCAAAGCATGCGCTTGTACTTACCATGAAGGGAAAATTCCCAGAACGAATCTGGCGATGATTTAAAATGACTTAAAGACAGCAGAGAACCTTCTCAGAGCCACGTCAGTTATCAAGGAAACATCAGTTATCGCCATAGAGCGACTGCAGCGACAATGGAGGCTGAGAACATGGTCCACTCAGACTCAATGTCCCCAGACTGCCCTTAAGGTTGTGTCATCTAGCAGACAACAAAGTTGATCATCGATAATTTGTTATGAACAAACTGTTACTAGCACAGAAGTCCAATAACAAAACACCACTCGGGTTAAGATTGGGGCAGCTGTTCTTCTCGAACACCCCTCCCTAAGTGTCACTGGCATTTCCCAAGGGTAGAAGTCCCCCAGTCGAACAGTGGAGTCCCCTTGCCCAGTACCTCTCCCAGGGACTCCAAGAAGGCTAGGTACTCATTGCTGTGTGACTCGTAGGTCCACACAACAGTGTCCCCAACTCGAAGGCGCAAGGACGTCTCTTTCCATGGCGTTAACTCCAAAACATGGCAGCTGAGCTGTGGGGCTATAAGCAAGCCCACATCAGCTCGCCCTGTGGGAGGAATGGAGTGCCCACCCTCTCTCAAGGATACTGGTTCCAGAGCCCAAGCTGTGCATAGAGGTGAGGTAACGCTCAAACTCCCGGGCTCCTTCCCCACCAGTGAGGTGATGTTCCATGTCCACAGCACTGGAGATTATGTGCATGACTTCGGCCGTTTTGGCACCTGTCCCTGGAGAAAAGAAATTATACAATGTGATATATAAGTTGTCCATTAAAACATGTTTTTTTGACAACCACCTTGACTTCATATCCAACTTTGAACTTTACTTCCTTCACCTAAACCCCTCCGTTTTGACCTGTAAACCTCTGTTCACCCAAAAGCCCTATGCATGCCACTGCAAGCTGTCACCACCCGCCCCACCTCCATACTGACCCAGTCCATCAGCGGTCTCCTTGGTCTCGTTAAAGCTCCTCTCTGCTTTTTTTCTTGGCGGCCATATCATCATCAGAGCTGCTGTCCAGCTCCTGGCTCCCCATAACAACTCTCCCCGGACCCAGTGCCAATGCGGCGAGAGTAGATAACGGTCAGTAAACCTTTATTAGCAGCTTGAGGTCCGCTCTATCAGACTCGCAAGGGGAGAGTCTGACATTTTTTCCCAAAACTTTCTTCTGGTGTGGTATCTGGGTCAGATCGGTATGGGGTGGAGGTGGTTGGAAGGACGCACAGTGGGTGAGAAAAGCATCAGCTGTGTGCCAAATCAAGTGGGTTTCGAGGTTTGCTTTAAAATATGGCTGAATAAAGATTCTAATAAAAATGTATACAACCAAAAAGATAACACAAAAAATATAGGATCAAAGAAACAGTGCAATGTATGGTAAAGGGAACAAGATATCACTGGCTGTGGGCAGATTAATTATACCCTAGAGTAGTGGTCCCCAACCTTTTTTGGTTCACAAGCTACTTTTAGATTGGGCAAAGCCTGAAGATCTACCTATAGATTTATATTATATGTCATTATTCTAAGCTCTTTAAAAAGCTTTCAACTGGTTCAAAATGCAGCAGCAAGATTAATAACAGGAACTAAAAGAAAAGAGCACATTACGCTGGTGCTCGAGTCTCTCCACTGGCTCCCTGTTTAGTTTAGAATCACTTTCAAAATCCTCCTCCTGACTTACCAAGCCATAAATGACCTGTCCCCATTCTACCTCAAAGATGCTATAGTGCCTTATCATCCAAACAGAGCATTTCACTCTCAAAATGCTGGACTTCTGGTGGTCTCAAGAGTCTCTAAAAGCACAGTAGGAGGTAGAGCGTTTAGCTATCAAGCTCCTGTGTTGTGGAATCAGCTTCCTGTCCTTGTTAAAGAGGCCGGCACAGTCCCTTCATTTAAGACCAGGCTTAAAACGTTCCTCTTTGAAATCGCTTATGGTCAGGCCAGTTAGGAACCGAAAGAAAAACCTACAGTTTCAAGCTATGCTGCCCTAGGAGCAACTATACTGGGGGAAGTATGGCAGCTTGAGCACTATCCTCTGCTTCTTACTAGTCTTCTATAAAAACAATATTTGATATTTAATTTCACTTGCAATTTGTTCATCGTTTTTCCTTCTTCTTCTCCCACCTTTCGCAGGCACATTGATGACCTCTGGATCCAGATGCTCCTCAACTGCCTGGAGAAACAGTTTCTATTCCATATGCACGATTCCTCATCTGCCTCGATGAATTGGTTCTCCTCCTGAGTGGGTCCAGCTCCACCGTGTATCTGCAAATTGAGGCGCGTCCGCCTGTCCGCCCGAGGGAGTCGGATCTCTCCTTCACTGTGGAACTTCTCCAGGTTTCTACTATTTCCCAAAGAGGTTTGGTAGTTTTTCCTGGCCGAGAAGGAGGGTCTAAGGACAGGGGAGCTTGGGATATCTGTCTAAGGACACAGGATGCTGGGACCTCACCAAGACCCTATGAACACTGTTTATTCTGTTTTTTTTCTGTTTTTCACCGTGGGCCATCGAGGCAACCACTGTTGTGATTTTGGGCATTTTGAAATTGAAATTGAATTATTATTTTAATTGTCAGTGAGTTTTTACCTGAAATATTAGGTAATAGCTTAATATTAACATTTAATAGCATAACAATACAATTCTATTAAAATGCAATAAAGATAGGAAAATGTGTTGCCTTTTATACTGTTCCCTACAGTTGGTCATTTTGAAAATAAAATATAGTGGCCAGTAGCCTAAATAGGCTAGATGTTTAGCTTATCATCACCTCACTTTTAGTTCTTATACTACTATATAAGTTTTTGGGAAATAACCATGGTAATGCTCAAGGGAGGGGCTTGAGATGTTGAGAAAGTCAGTGTTCTTTTATGCTGTTTGAACAGGTAGGTTTACACCTGTGGCTTAACCTGTCTCCTCTTCTCTCTCTTTCCTCCCTCCTTCAAGCGCGGGCTGTTGCGGGGCTGCGCTGTAGGCTCTTTGGGCTATGCGGGCTTGCGCTGAGCTGTGCGCTCCAGCAAGGCGACAACGGTGTGTTTCCGACCGGTAGATCGCAATCCATGGGTTGGTGTCAACAGAGAGATTTGATTAGGTTACATCTAATTGCTTTGTGTGACACAGAATATTTCCCTTCATGACTACAAGGTTTGAAATAAAACATTACATTTGTCAATTAAAGCTGGGGTACCTGGATTTTTTCATTGTAAATTAGTACATTTTGAGTTTTCCACCAAAGAGTATCTTGAAAAAGTAGCACTTTGTGACAACGTAGACAACTGTCTTCGGTTGATTATAAAGAATTTTATTTCACTGTACAAAAAAGTTCAGTTGCAGTCATGCCACTGTTTTAGAAAAACAAGATGTTTCGACTCTCATCCAAGAATCATTCTCAGTCTGCGGATCTAGTTTGAGAACTCGGATACTTATCCTACTCTGAGTAATCCCTGCCCACCGAACCTGAACCTCTCGATAATAGCATATCCTGGTTTTGTTTTTGTTTACACAGTGAGTTTCACTTGAAACTAATATTCTTCGTTTATCCTAACAGCCCTGTAATGGGCCATGTTTTGAAGCATTGCCAGGGCGTCTTGTACGGATAATCACTTCAAAATTTACCTTTATTTACCTTTATTTCAGTTAGATTGCAATATGGGGATGATATAGACAAAGATAAAAAAAAAAGTCAAGAGCCCATGAACCTGAAAGAGTAACGTAACCAGAGTAATTAGACATACAATTCTGAAAACCATCAAATTGATGGCCTTAGCATGCCTAGCATGCCTTCTGTGCTGATACCGCCTTTTGTGCAGTGGCTGTTTAGTCTCACCTATGTAACGCTCTGTACAACTTTCCTCACTGCATTGGATAGAATACTCTACATAGCTCTGTTTTTGTGACGGTATTTTGTCCTTAGGATGAACCAGTGTTTTGAAGTTTTGCCCGGTTTAAAATGAAAACGGAATTCTTGCTGTCTAAAAATCCATTGTAGTTTTTCAGACAGTCCAGAGACATAAGGGATGGAGACTCCATTCCTTCTTGGTTCTGTTTCCCTTTTGCCGGATTTGTACCAAGAAGGAATGGAGTCTATCCCTTATGTCTCTGGACTGTCTGAAAAACTGCAAAGGATTTTTAGACAGCACGAAATCCTTAAAAACAAAGTCATATATCATGGAGGCAGTGCAAGAAATACAAACATAATGCTTTTGCCACACACTAGAAGTACTAAGACGTTCACACAAGTGAGAGTACTGTTACTTAAAAAAAAGACATTACTTCAAGAGATAAGAACAGGCACTAGTGGTGTCAGAAATCTACTCTGAGGAGTAGAATTTCTTCAAAAGTTTACTCAAATAAATTCAACTGAACCACCTCTGCTATCTGCTCATCTTTTCTATTAACCAATCTTGAACAAATGTTTTTGGTTATTAAGAGAAAATTTGAATTACACATTCAGTTCTCTTTTAAAGATACAATTAGTAAAAATCTTCATGTAGCCTATTATAGTTTTTACATTACAGCTGAAAAGATGTATTGTAGACTATGCGCTTTTTTCATCTGATTACTTTTTTTTTTTTAATCTTTACGTACGTTATACATTATTCATGGGGGGCAATATTTTATCATAGCTCTGGCCTCTTCTCACTTCAAACTTTAGTAAAAAGGTGGTTCTCAGCACATTTTGGGGGTTAAGGCACCATTGGGGAGACTCCTGTTTGAGATAAAATCATTTGAATCAGCAGAGACGCAGAGGGATAAAAGGGAACATGGCAGTGAGATAGAATTTAATGGGAATAGGGACAATGGAGCGCATAGTGAGACCCAGTGGGACCTGAAAAATGTTTCACTAATTCCCTCAACTTTCACTGATGCCAAAGCTTCAGACGACTTCACCCAGGAAACTTTTTTTCTTCTACAAAATGGGATTATACTTATATATTGACATGGAGGTAGGGATGCATGTTTTTCAATTGGAAAAAAACATATGTTGAATCCAGGCCAAACACATACGTTTAATGCTTTGCAGTGAAACATTCCAGCCCATGCAATGACATATTCATGGGGACAAGTTACAAAAGGTACACAGTGCACCTTTAGATTCTATACCACCTTTAGATTATTTACTATTTAGTGTCCAAGTTCTCAGGATTTGATCCAACTGGTGCCAGTCATTGAATTTCTAGAGGTGGAAATCTGGGAGTCCCTGCTTAGACTGCTGCCCCCGCGACCCGGCCCCGGATAAGCAGAAGAAGACGGATCAAATGGAGCAGGACCACACCCCTTTCACGCCCCTTCCTGCAGCTACACTATTTCAGCACCCAGGTCACACACATGAGCGTTTGTGACTTCGTGCCCCTCCCTCCCAGCCTCTTCTAAATATTGTAATTTATCTCCTAGATGGGGGTATCGAGGCCCGGGAGCCTACAGCCCTCATCGCCAGGAGCCCCAAAACGGCATCCATTTCTGTACACTCGTGTTGCTCATGTTTCTCGTATGTCAATAAACACTTTGCATCGTAGCTGGGGTTGTGGTCCTTGCTAGTGAATGCACTGAAAAACTTTGAAAAAAATGTGTCCTTACTGCGTTACGCGAGCCCACTCTCTCCACAAACTTAATTCTTACTTCGCCTGGAGCAGCCTCCAACATCTTATTTCCATGGAAACGTTGTTCTTTTGGCTATAATATTTCACAGTATGGCATACATCTTATCTAATTCCATGAAGTATGTTCAGAAGCATGGTTTTAACTTTCTATTTGGAACTTATTCATGGTATCATGTAGGTGACTTTATATCCTGTACTTTCACAGTGTAACGTTTGGGTATTCTGAGTCCGCTATACATGTCTCTATGAAGCTGTTAAGATATTGCCTGGGATTTTCCACAGTATCCACCCAAGTTGCCACGGGCGTCACCATTAATTGTACCCTTTCTTCCGGTTGTCTGATTTTGCATAATCTTCCGACCTCAACAGCAGATAAGTTATTCAAGCCATTTTCAAGTCACCCAGAAAACAGTTTCCTTGAGTTAAAGTACATATGACAGGTTCTCCTGCTATGACAGGATAGCACATGTGGTAAATATTAACATGTAGTTTGTGAAGAAATTTTCAAAAATAAGAGTTTAAAATGACAGGAAGTAGAGCTGAGTTCTAAAACAAAATCCCTCTGTGATGTCATCAATATGCGACATGGTATTGTAAACACAGGCCCTGTCACAATGCCCGCACTTGCGCACTTCAAATGAGCGTTCCCAATGCATTTCCCTGTAATTTTTCAAACGACTGCCCCAATTCTCATGTTTATCTCTCCTGCGCTCTTGTGCACTTCCACGCTTTGTGCACTTTAAAAAAATTCACACTTCAGTGTATAAGTGTGTAGTGCGTAGTGCGAGGACTGGGACAGGGCAAGAGGCTGTGTCTGAATGTCCACACTCGTCCCCTAACTCCTCATTCACTACATACGGTAGTCCTGTACTATTTAACAGATAATACAGAGCGATTCGGACGCTGAGCTTTCTACTTTCACCTCGGGTCATGTGACTCTGGCATCCGAGTGAAAAAAAGTCAGCTAAACTTAGATAAAAATGGATTACAGTCATAAATATAGGTAAAATCTAGCTGACATGTACATATTTATGGACTAATAATCACCATACAAGTCATGGATCTCACATTAAACAACAAACGGACTCTATTTTTCAACTTTTTGCCAGTGATGGTGACTCAAGCTAAAGTAAGCGTCTAACGCTACCTACTTTGTTGAGAGTTTTGTTCATATTCTCGAGTCAACAGTGTGTTTAAACAACTCTGCTGTCTGCTTATATTCAGTTTCTGATGTGTCCAGTTAAAGACCATGTTGTATGGTATTATTGTTTGTCAAATCACACATATTGTGCAATTAATATGGATTTTGGCTCTTGTTTTCAGTATGGTTGCTAAGTAACAGCTGTTGAATTACCTCTACCTATGTCATATTTGCTGCCCATGTCCAGCAAGGAAGTACAATTATACTAGCTAAATAAATTATGTAAGGCGTAGTTTGGTGTTTTATGGTTAAAGGCCACATCTTACGCAAAAAGTAATTTCTGAGCTTGAGCCGTGTTACAACATAGTTCGTTCATTGAAAAAGCATACCTGGAGTTGTTTTTAGCTTCTTTCGTGCTTCATTAATCCTGTTTACGAGGTGGTCTCCCTCTGAGCCTCAGAAAAAAATCCTAGCTTTGTGAGGTTTGAGCCCCGTAGATCTTCTGTGTTGTTTTTCAAGTCTATAAATCATCCCCAGACTCAAATAAACTGTGTTCATAACAACTGCATGCTACCACAGTTTATTTTCCCTTGTAATTAAGGCTATTGCCAGTGGATGGAGTGCAGACAAAATTCCTGATCAGGGAACGCCTCACAGATATAATGTAAGTTTTTAGTACATATATTTTAAGTTCTAAAACATGAGATGACAAAGCAGAGGTACTCTGTATTTAAAGCATTTTTAAAAAACATATCTAGATATTCTCTTTTGCCATTTAATCTTTAGCCACGCAACGGGAAAGAAGATAAAAACATCACACCACAAATATGCTCAAATACAAAACAAATACATTTACAGATAGTTTTACTGTTAGTCCACCAAAATCACAACACCGTCCAGAACACACTTTTATTATTGTTAATTAAACTTGAGTGCCCTGAGATGTTCAGTGATGTGCTTCATTCTTTGTGTGGATGGTAGATTATATTAGTGAGAGATGGAAGCTGTTCTCTCATAAAGGATGTATCAATTATCCGACCGCATACGCAGAGCAAAGAGAAATGTGCTTATTATTCCAATAGCTGGGGAGTAAACATTTGATTAGGAACATCTTGTGTTACGACATGAAGGCATTTCCAATACAAACTGCCGGCAACGACACTAAAAATTTCAAGTATCTTTCAAAATGTAATGCATGTTTACAGGCTTTTGAAATAAATTACATGACGTGACGCCTCAATTACACTCAATGCGGGGCAGGTTTGGACATTTATTTTGAGTGAGTTACTTGCAGACTGCCAGCTTGCTGTGTAATTAACTCAAGCAGCGCAGGTTTATGTGGGTTCCCACGATAATAGCCCAAAGTCCACACAGGACTTGGGACTCCAAGCCAACTCACATTTGGTAAAAACCCTTCCAGTGTTTGGAAACAAAATGCAGCATTCCAAAGCCCGGTAGAAATTCCATGTATTAGCTCTAATGCATTTTCGGGTTAGGGTTAGCCATTTTCGGGCCGGCCAGGGAATCGGTTCATTGTTGACTTGTTGGTCACACGAACATTGGCTATTTTGCACTAATCCATCTACATTATAGCATATTTCAGCAGCAAGATTTTCCCTCGTTCTCCATTTAAACCAACGGCGCTCCCGCTGGACCGGAACTGCTATGACAATGTGGAAAAAAGAGGAAAAAGTGGGCGGGCGGAATAAAGTCAATAAACTTTACAGACATTTTCAAACTAGGGACAAATGGGCAAATGTTTAGCAAATTTTAGAATATAACAGTGTTCACTACGCTTTAGTGAAACGTGTAGTCCAACCTGTCATATAGATGTTAACAAGAAAATGTATTATTAAAGCAATAACTGAACTTTAGAAACTAGAGGTTGAAGTTAGCTATTGACAGTTATTACCGGTACTCATTGGATATGGCATGGTGGAATTTGCTGTTTAACTGTCAGATTGCATTCGCTTTGTTGACCTGGTTTCTGGTTCATATCTCTGTAATTACAGGGCCTATTCACATGAAATAAAAACTGGCACAAAGTCTTATCAGTCAGCACAAAAAAGAAAAGTGAAATTTCAGCCTCAGAAAGGGGTCCCATTCTTCAACTCCAAAGACACGATTGTTGTCAGTTGAAAGGATTTTAAACCATGATATTAAAATTGCGTTGCATTGAGTCACATAGGCCACTTTCCACCTGAGATTATAACATCATCAAATTCTAGGAAGAATGTGAATGCAAACAATTAAAAACATATCAGGGGCAGAATGAAATGTTTCATACGCAATATTATCTGTGTTTTGAAAAAGGAAAGTACAAGAACAGCAGGGTTTATAATGGTGACTTTAGAATATATGTCGAATCATCAAAACTCCTGCCATGAACACAATAGATGGATACCTTTGTAAATACTTCTGGTGGCAGGGAAAAAGGACATCACAAAGACATTTATGACTCAAACTTAACCAACAATCACGGACTGGACCAAAATAATAACTGAAACTCGAAAAATGGAAAAGATTATCTTTTGGACATTTGAAAATGGACTTATCTGACAAACTTTGGACCAAATGGGACTCATACGTCGGACTGTAACTTTAACTGTCTAGTGTCACTTGTGCTTTTTTGTTCTCTCTGTGTCTTTTTTCCCCTTTTCAGTCATCTAAAGAGGAAAGCTTGTTTTTATGCTGTTAGGACATAATCATTGAGCATTTGAAACAGTACCGTATTTTCCGGACTTTTAGCCGCTCCCCTATATAAGCCGCATTTGCTCTATTTTTAAAAAAACGATAATAAAACAATACATAGGCCGCACCTTTTGTATAGGCCGCAGAACTCTCTTTCCTTGACTTTTTGCATCACATGAGCTCGTCCCGCTGTCCCTCCGTCCCCTCCAGCGTCACCGTACATTCATTGATGTTAAGCTTGCGTGCAGCCGCGCGGCTTCCTAGCAAGATCGATGGCCTTCAGCTTAAAACTTGCTTCGTACGAACTTCTTCGTTTGGGTTCCATAATGATGCGGCAAGAATTTGAAAATAATTTATAGTTGGTAATTGTCGTCCGTGTTCTATTTGCTAGCTGAATAAAAAAGCAACATCTGCTTCTTTGCTTAACTTTCTGAAGTTTTGATTCTCAATTCCGGTTAGTTCGCCCCTAGCGGTGAAAGAAAAAAAAACACAGAAAAGCCGCAGCCTCTAAATAAGCCGCATGGCTCAAAACATCTGACAAAAGTAGCGGCTTATAGCCCGCAAAATACGGTATTTTAAATGTATGTCATATATTATTTTACTGAAATATATCTGAATAGTTGCATGTATGACTCTCACATTTGCTATTTCTTTTAGATTAAAACCAAAACGTAAAATTTTACATTTGAACGAAATTATTACTTTGTACTTAATTCATTTTGGCACCAGTTACGTATAACATTATTTGGGCTTCTACTTGAGTCAAATTATAATACTGTTCCTTTACACAACTTTGGCACGAATAACACTTTGGGAGTTGTCCAAATATTTGATCACAGAGTATTTAGTTATTACAGCCCATCTGCTTCCAAACAGATTAGTGTGTTTATCTGAGGCTCTTTGCATTAGACAGTTAAATTTGAAGAGAAAGATGTAAAGACGCAGCCTGCTGTTACATCGCACACTCGTGGTTTAAAAGGCCACAGTGACACGGCGACGGTTGCATACTTTGAAACAGTGACTATTACCTCACACCAAACGCGAGGAAGAGGAACAAACGTAGAACGCATAGGACTGAGGACTGTGCTTGTGTGTCGAGGAATAAAACTCGTAGTTATGGTAGAATTTTTATATTCCCCAAGCATGGACCGAATGTGATAGAAATATAGATTCACAGATAAAGTTATATCTCTTGTGATAGGGGCGTTGCTGCTTTTTCTTTCAAGCAAACCACTGCTGTATGTAGGTAATCAATTCCACTGTTACAATTTTTTTCCCCTCTTCTAAATACAGGTATTGTGCTGTTGTTTCCCTCTCGGAGCTCCATAGTGGAAATGTCTAAGCAAAACACAAACAAACACTGTTTTTTTTAGATTCATCTCCACATACATTGTCTGCCACCAAGCTCACTTCTTGAATAGATATATTTTGCACTCCTTTCTGCTGCTCTTTCCATATATTTCACCCTGATTGAGAAGAAAACAATTGAGTTCATGTTATTGCTTCCCCAAATGGTCCACAGTATAGCTTTAAACATATCTATACTGCATTTATTCAATTAGAAATGTGAAGAAAGAAAAACAACTTTGAAAAGCTTTGAGCGCCTTTAGGAACAATTACAGACAGATGAGAATAAACAATAGTTGAGCTCAAATGGCTCTGAAGTGACAAGATTTTGCTTAGGGGTCCCTGAAGGTTTGAGACAAGCAAGTGGCAGACCCTCTACTGGAAAACGCAAATAGTGGAGCTTTTTGTCAGACGATACTATGTGTTTTTTAATGTTACTGCACGCATTCATTGGTTTGCCAGTGACTTATGGATGACTTCTCTGTTTCAGTCAGTGGTCAATGAGGATAGTCTGATTACACATAATGTAATCCAGCGTAAACTCCTATAGGCCTCCACACTGACCTCCATCCACGCACATCAATAATTCACTTTCCCTAAAACTTTCAAATGGAGCGGGGCGTGCCATCGTTAACTCCTGCTCCTTCAATAATTAATGATGGCTGGAATCAGATGAACCACTGGCAGCAACTCAGAGGAAGTTTACACCCTTTTACCCACTGATCTACATTTCCCATCAGGCCGAGCGGCACTAAATAAAACAGACACATAAAGGCTATTGATTTCAGCCTGTGCGCGAATACAATGTGAGGGAACAGTTTACAGGAATTTACAAAAGATGGTGGTAATCTGTTTACTTCACTGTTGTTGTTGGTGGAGTAGAATAGTTAACTGCCGCCAGCACAGTAAAGGAGGCGCAGAGTTTGTGTCCCAGGCCTGAATATACCTGAATTTAGGGTCTTCTGGCGCAGTAATGTGGTCACTCACTGTTCCTCACAAGTTGCCCTCGTAGCATCGAAGTGTGGGTCAAATGCAGAGGACAAATGGCTTACCTTACCACAGTGATAGCAGCAGCCGTGAGCCTTTGGACAATAGCCAGTCACAGGGTCAATGGAGACATGCAGGGCACTGGCATCCAACAGATCAGTCTCACTTTCATTTATTATGCAAAATTGACTTTTATGAGCTTTTAACCATGTTATAATATTTTTTATCATTAGACACTTAGTTTAGAGTGATTTATGCATGCATGAATATCCCTGTGTTATCCAGGGCTCAGAAAACGTCTTCAGCTTTACGTATCTAGTAGCACCATGAGCTGTAGTGTCTGTAGGGCCATTATCATGTTCCAGCAGTGCAGCGCTTTCTTCTGATCCTTTTAGAGTGACGTAGTGTAACCTTTCTGAACTCACAAATATTGCAAACCCATTTGGCCAGGCTCCTGCCGTTGTAATTGGACCTGAACCACCAGTGGTGTGGAAATTGGACCACATCGCAGCGCAGCATTTTTTGACATACTTCAACCTATTTTAGCATAAATAAGAACATGGAGGGGCTTGGACATGCTGTACCCGTTTCATTATTTTACATCAACACTGTAGTTTCAAATGAACAAACTGTACAAAAATGTTTTAAAAGCATTATAATGAAAAAAATATACCTGTAGTTTGTTCAGTTCCACCAAGTGATGTCATGATGTGGTAATTTTCTTTTGGTCCCTCTGTAAATCCATGCGTCCACTGGACCACTGGACTCGTATTAGCCTTATTCACCCTCTGCTGATGCGAACACCAACATTTTGAAAGTGAAGAAATGGGGCTGAATTGTTTTTAACACGTTTTCTCACTCAGTTATGAACATGAAAGAACAAGTCAAAATAATGCATGACACTGTCCAATGCGCGATCTCCACATCAGACGCACACAAAATAGTTTTACACTGTCTTTAACAGTAAGATGACTCCTGCTCTCCAAAGCCCATCTCTGTCGATACTTCATTGATTTTGTGTAGCTGCTAATTTTAGTAGCGCCCGCAATATCTCCGACCTTTACGATGAGGCCACAGTAGATTTACCAGCACACTCGAACTGTACCGAAGTAATGACTGCTCAGAGACACATTTCAACTCTAGTCATCTGTTTTAACTGAGTCTGTGGGAGAAAGAGGTCTATACCAGTGTCCAAGTCTCACTCAAGTCTTCAATTGCTTTAAAGTCATTTCAAACTCCAAAGAAGCATTTAAAAAAGTTTTAATTAATAAATGCATGATTATAGAGGCCAAGAGTGTAAGGACTTGAGAGATGTAACTAGTCAAGTCCGAGTCCAAGAGCCACAAGTCCAAACTGAGGTCAGTGTCGTCTTGGCTGAATCTCCAGTCACTGTCATTTGAGTTGTGAGTCTGTGCTAAACAAATGCAAGGTTACTGTAAAGTAAAATCTTAACATTGAAGTGACGAGAAGATTCATGTTTTTTTTTACTAAAAATACATGAATTTCTTGGCTATTGCCATATAATGCTAATGCCTAACCCTAAAAATTGTGTTGTTTTTTGTTTTTGTGTAAAAGGTGTAAAAAAAAGTAATTAAAGACTAATTCTAAATTGCTATTTGGTCACCTAATAATGAAATTACAAAACGTAGTTCCCTGAACACACTAAGCTGATCAATTGCACAACTTTGAGTTTAATATATCTTTGACAATTTAGTAAAAACTCTAAATTAAATAGTTGATTTACACAAGTATAATCTTACCAGCGAGATTAATTATCACAAACTGTTCACAAACTCTTGAGAATCCATCTTGTTAGGCTTCTGCTGATTCGTTTGTAGTCTGCCTCAGTGGTTTAACGGTCCAATCACATGGCATTTAGGGCCCGCAGGTGGGTCTGGAACCAATCACAGAGCAGCACTGTGGTTTGGGTGGAAGTCAAACAAGGGAACAAAAACAAACATGGCGGCGCTGACGGCCGTTCTTTTCCCTATTTTAGGAGAACTACAGACTATTTTGTTTTTCAAAAACGTGCACACAATGGCACTTTGTATACTTGTGGATGAGAAAGAGAATTTGGCTTTTTTGAACACTGGATTTAACACAAGTTTGATTTTTCTGCTTCTTCCGCTGTTGTGATGCTTCGACCCATCAGCGTAAGTATTTCTTTACCGAGAGAGCCTTTCCAGATTGAGTCATGTAAAGAACTCAATTCAGAGTGAGACACAGAACAATCTGGCATGAGCCAAGCATACTCTGTTTTATAGAATTATTTTATAATGATCCAAAACACATCATTTGGGTTTTTAAGGTAATCAATTTAAAATATATACATCGAGTCAACAGAAAAACATTTACGAGGAAAAAGGTTACCAATCTTTTTTTTGTGTGTGTTTAGAGGTCCACCATTAAAACTACGAGTGCTCCACCAAACCAAGAAGCTGTGGGGGATAGAGTATCTTACCAATATCCTGTTTGGGACTGTAACGCGATGTGTAGGACTATGTACTCGTGCTGTTGACCCAAGAACTTCTCCTAAAGTTTGATCTTATTAAAAGCTGTTAATTTGTACACTATAAATGGTCTGTGACACCATTTGACTTTAAAACTTTCATGTGTAAAACTCCAACAATTTAAACAATAGATGGATACCAGTGGAATGTGCTATTGGCTGCAGCAAAAAAGTAATAGCAAGGAAATGGATGACAGGGACAGAGCCAACTGTCAAGGACTGGACTGAAATAACTTTGAACATATATAAAATGGAAAGATTTGCATTGGGACAAATGGGACAAAAGGGAACACGCGCCAAAACTGACTTTATGCGGACTAATTCTACTTCTTATTGTCTTGTTATGTTTGTTTATGTTCGGTATTTATTTTGTCCTATAAAAAAGCATGTTTGTAGGGTTAAAAGTACACTGTAAACTATTATCTTTGGCTTTGGCGTTAGAAAATGGCAAACTGCTGAACCACAAAAACATTTACTTACTTCAGTGAACCACTCTTGTAGTACCCACCACTCTTTGGCTAAATGCTTTGTGAGGATACTTTACCGTGTTTTTGTAGCCTACCTGCCCGTGGATCTGAGCAGTGTGGTGTTTTAACATGTTGGACAGCAGCGGCCTCTCCAGCGGTGCAGAAAATATGACGCGCTTCAGGGAGCTGTATCCGCCTTTGAACCGACACAAACTCCTAAAGTGCTTTCATCACTCCAGGGATGAGCGGGATTTCACAGCTCTGCGCCGCCAGTACTGCCCAGAGGGACCCAAAATGGCTTTCTGCTCGGAAATACACCTGAGAGAGCTGACGAGGAACAATGGTGGAACAGGGGCTTTAATATAATGGTTGAGAAAATGGGAGCAACTCTCAAACTATCTGACAAGAGTTCACAATTTATTTGGTATATTGGTTGGTAATGTTTGGTATTTTTTGCTGTAATGATTTAAATTTCCAGTAACATGCTGTTTTGTTGTGTTGATTTGTTTGACTGTAATGTTAAGTTGTCATATTTTGATTTTACACATCATTTCATCTAGTCTGCAGTTAATTGAACCTTGGAGTTTAACCTGCTTCATTTAGACCAGACTTATGTAGTTACATTTCAGAGATTCCTCGGAAAAACAGTCAAATGTACTTTTTGGTCCAAAGGCGATCTTGGGGCTGGGTCGCAGAGGCGAATAATGTATTACGCCTCACGCACACAGTCTCCAGTGCTGATGGGGGTCGGGACCTGTGCGGGTTACTTGCAAATTGCCTGTTACACCAACTCCAGTTAATTACAGGTCTTTTTGACAAAAGTCACGCAGATTCATGCGGTTTTGCGCGTGAACACTTGTCTTGTCTCCCATCCTAGAACTATTCAGGCAAAACCCTGCTTAGCTTTCCAGATCAGACAAGCAGGTATGGCCACAGAGCAAATTATAACTGGCAACATTTAAGATGAGAGGTGCAATCCAATATACAAAACAAAAAATGAGTCTGAAAATTCTATTCTACCAGAAAAGGTGCACATTGCAACTTTTCTGGTGGACACTGGCGGTGCGATTGCCGTTGTCTGCGCACAGTGGTTTATGATTGGCTGAGTGGTTCCTTGAGTCGAAAAGCGCTATATAAATGTGTCCATTTATTGACATAACATGCAGGACTTGACACACTGATCGTTGTGTCAAATAAAACAATAATTTAACAACTAGACGTTCATAGTTTCAGCTAATTAAGTACAATCAAACTCATCATTCCAAAAAATTCAGCAAATAGCGTCGCTTAAATCCCACATAATGCCTCAGTTTGTGCCAGATGCCTCGCCAGTCAGTCCAAGTTGCGTCTGAGCAGATCTGAACAGTGCGTGGGAGTTTCGATGTGTACAACAAAGCCAATTTAGAAGCATGAGAAAAGTCTTAATATGCTGCCAAGAACAAGAACAGCTTATCAAGACTGAGCTGGAGCGCCCTCAAACTTAAAACAATTAGAAAACACATGTTGTGTGAGGTTAATAAGGTATGGTAAACGTTATTGTCCCCGAGCATCGGGAATTGTCGTTTTTGGTCCTTATCTGCTGTTCTAACCATGCAAGTTCTTCTTTTTTGCATGCTATTATTTTTTTAAAGATTTTTTTTTTTGGCCCGAATGCTTTATTAAACACGAATGCTTTATTAAACAGGAAAGGACAGTGTGAGATGGGGGATGAGAGAGAAGGGAGGACATGCAGTAAATTGTCAGAGTCACTGCGGCCGGCTGCACTTGGAGCCTGGTATACATGTGCTGTGACTTCACCACTTGTTCTTCATTGGTCTTCATTCATTATTTATAAGTATTTACATTTGATTTTTTGTCTTTAAAGTTGTAGTTTTCACAGAAGTTTTCAAACACCACACTTTTACTCCTATATGCCCCAGAAAACATTCAAATGAACCACATACACAAGCAATCCAGACAAAACACTAAAAATACCAAGAAACACAAAGACATTGAAATAAACAAATTGAAAAGATGTTCATGAAAAAAATATGAATAATATACTTGCTAGATCAAAGTTCAAAGTGCCCTTAATGGAGTGATATCTTCTTCCTGGAGGAAGCTCTAACAAGGCTCTGCCAGGATGACCAGACTGCTCGTGCAGGATTCGAAGGGCTCGGTTTAAAAGTCTACATCCATAAAGAGCCAGGAACAGGCCGGTCACGATTCGCAGTTGTTGTTTTTTAGCTGAGTGAACCACATTATTTAAAGCTTTTCTCTCTTTGGTGATGTTACCAAACCACACTCATAAAGCATGTAATACATTTTTTGTGAAAGTTTCCACAGAAAGACAAGACACTGATGAGCCTCCAATGTTACTTTTGGTTTTAATGATTTCATTTTTTCTCTTTTTGATTTTGGTCAATTTTTTTTTAAATTTTTGCACATTACTTAATGTTCTTCCCTTAAGATTAAATTAGTTTAAAATATAAATCAGATCTCACACCTAGACTTACTTAAGCAGTTGTTTTTGAATTTTTTGAAACAGTACTTCTTCTTGAGTAAAATGATAGTGAAGTAACAGTACTCTCACTTCAGTTTGGCTCCTCCTCACAAATGGGATTAAAACTGTACATCTACTGCTGCGGAAATCAAAAATTTTACACAAACAAAGAACAAAGCCATCCTCCTCTTGTTCTCCAACAGTTCTTGACATGAACTTGACTGGCAGACCGCTCTAATCAGCCTGTTATTCTGGGCCCGCTATTATTGCAGCTACTAATTATGCAGCTTCAGTAGTGTGACCCGAGTTAACCCTTCGAAAAACCATCACATCACCCAATCATGTCAAAAAATATATATATAAACTCCAGAAGCAGGAAGGGGAAAAACACATACATGCTCAGTGATCCGCCCTCTCACAGTTAGGCTATAATTATCCAGCTCATCATTGTCTTCACAGGAGGCTGAATGAACCCTGGGCTAAAGCACTCTTAAACCAGCAGCAACCGAGAAAAGAGAGCTGCTGGAGAGGGCAACGTCACTGGGATAAGGTTCAGCAACAAGCAAAAACATTATTATGGAGTAGAAGACATGTTACGCTTTGTATTTGCTTTGTGAAAAGGTACTTACATAATGTTTTTATAATGTTCATTGCAACATTATAAATATATCTAAATATCTAAATGATAGAAAATGGTTTGGAACCAATACTTTGAAAAGGAATATCGGTGTATTTAGATAAATAAATCTTAATGCACTAACATACAGTAGATAAGGCTTTTACTACTACTGTTTTACACATGCTGCTGATTATTTGTGTCCAAATCCTGTCAGTGTTTCTCGGTGAAGCCCCCGCCTTCATTCCTCTCTGTGCTCCACCTCTGCTCTCAGCTCCAGAAGCAGAGTGTCTGAGCTGCGGCCTTAAACTGGACTGTGGACAGAACCTCCAGAGTCCACACAACAATGAAGCCTCAAACTTAAGTCTGGAAATGTTTTATGTTGGTTTTAATCCAACTGAAACCTTTATGCTTTTATGCTTTATGCACTTGTTTAGATTGGTGGTTCTCAAACTTTTTCAGCCGGACCAAAGCCCCCGGAAAACAAAATGGCGCCCAATTCAAGCCAATGCGGGTGCTCATTGGCAGATGTTTCCCAAAAAGTTTCCTACTTCAGCATTACTTCCTGAATGGGGGCTAGCGCCTCCCCCTTTTTGTGACTAGTCCGGGTACACCGTTCACCGTGTAGTCAGAACTGTGGTTTTTAAGGATTTTAGAAATTGTAAAAAGAGTGAAATTCCTTCTATTTTATTTTTAGGCTAAAAAGAATTTAGCACTTTCGGTAATTTTAGAGCCGAGCTCTTGAAAGGGTCTTGCCGGAGGCTGCAGAGAGTGGCCACTTTCTCAATTTGGATCGCGGACAGAGGGGCGTGCCTTATCCACTTAATATAATACATCCATGGTCGGGACCCCCATAATAACAATCTTTTGGCATTTACGACCCCCAAACACACATAATAAGCTATTTACCAAAATTATAAAGTGGAATTATTTCAAATGTTTTATTTTATTTCATGGACATAGGCCTAGAAACAACATTTTGGTCGGCCAACAAATAATAATCTACATATACCACTGCATTTTGAAGGTTGTCAAGCCTTGTTTAAGACTATTGTATACATTTAAAACGCTTCCAACATCTTCTGGGGACCCCCTGAAATCGTTTTGTGACTCCAATGGGGATCCAAATTTGATTGCATTTTTAAAGAGTTTTGTGTGAAGAAAGATTGACATTGACAAAATATTTGGATGTTTTGCTGTAGTGTCACTTGAAAGTCAATGAAAATAACCTATTCTCTCAATATGAACACTGTGAATTATAGTGCAGTCATCTGTGTTGAGGATTTAAATAGCTAATTATAGTGTGTTATTAAAATCAGCAGGCACCAAATGACCAACCACGCTCAGTCTAATCCAATCAGCCCCAGAACAGTTGTGGAGCCGCTACAATTATAAACCCCAAATAACCCAAACTCTCCTGAAACAAAAGGTAACTCGTTCAAAATCATTGTTGTTATAAAAGCTTGACATTTGATGGTATAGTTTTATGTATCCTGGTATTTATGTATGGTTGCATTTATGATTTAGGTTAGGATAGGTTAATTTGTATTGTCCCCAAAAGGAAATTTATCTTGGACTCACAGTACTGCTGGTCACATTCCACACAACAACCAGACACACAATGCATTAGGACAGTAATTAGGCTGGTCTGCACAATTTCAACACAGGCCATGGCCATGTCATAACATTATTGCACGACCCCAATAAAGTGCTTGTACGGGTAAAGTGACAAGAATACAGTGCACCTGCCCAGTAAGAATAAATGCGAGGATAAGAATTAAGAATGCTTAATTAAAAATGTGTCCGACTATCTGGATTTGTTAAGCAAAGCGACAGATGGGAGCCAGTAATCTGTCGCTGAGGAGTTAAATCAGAGCGGGAGTCAGGAACGCAGATGTGGAGAACGCTGAGGAAAAGTGGAGATTTAAGCAGAGACAACCTCGCCCCTTCTACTCCAGATTTGAGGCTACCCCCCCTCTCCCACTGTGGCCACTTCTGCCAACCCAACCCCGGCCCCCCCAACTCCCCCCAACACTCTCTCAGTTCAGAGACAGGATGTAAACAAACTATTTCGGAAATCCAACCCCTGAAAAGTTTTTGGACAGACGGTGTCTCTCCAGCCACTTGGAGACACTGTGCGGGTGAACCGACCCCCGTCTTCACAGACATTTTTACCACCTCCCTGGAGTCCCAGCCCTGCTTCAAATCGTCCATCATTGTCCCTGTCCCCAAGAAGTCCCGGATCACTGGACTTAATGACTACAGGCCTGTTGCGCTAACGTCTGTAGTCATGAAGTAATTTGAACGCCAGGTCTTGCCCCACCTCAAGTCCTTCACCTCCTCCCTGCTGGACCCCCTGCAGTTCACCTACCGAGCCAACAGGTCTGTAGACAATGCCATCAACCTGGCTCTCCACTTCAACTTGCAGCATCTAGACTCCCCAGAAACCTATGCCAGGATCCTGCTTGTGGACTTCAGCTCTGCATTCATCACCATCCTTCTTGCTCTGCTCCAGGACAAGCTCTCCAGGCTCAATGTGCCTGACTCCACCTGCAAGTGGATCACTGACTTCCTGACAGATCGGAGGCAGTGCAAGAATGTCTCAGACACTCGGCCTACCAGCACAGGCTCTCCATAGGGCTGTGTACTTTCTCCTCTGCTCTTCTCCATGTACACAAACTGATGCAACTCCAGCCACAACTCCGTAAAACTGATCACGGACAAAACCACCCTTATCGGGCTCATTTCGGACGGGGATATGTCTGTCTACAGGAGGGAGGTGGACCAGCTGGTGTCCTGGTGCAGCGGTAACAACCTGGAGTTCAATGCCCAGAAGGCAGTGATGATCGTGGACTTCAGGAAAGTCACAGCTCCGCAGCCCCCACTCACCATGACAGACTGCCCATCACCAACCGTGGACTCCTTCTGCTTCCTCTGCGCCACCATCACCCAGGACCTCAAGTGGGAGCCCACCATCAGCTCCCTCATCAAGAAGGCCCAGCAGAGGATGTACTTCCTGAGGCAGCTGAGGAAACCCAAGCTGACAGCGCAGATGATGGTGCAGTTTTACATGGTCATCATTGAGTACATCCTCACCTCCTCCATCACCGTGTGGTACGCTGGAGCCACAGCCAGGGACAAACAGAGACTACAGCGCATTGTGCGCTCTGCTGAGAAGGTGAGCGACTGCAGACTTCCATCTCTGCAGGACCTGTACGTCTCTAGGACACTGGGACGAGCAGGTCGGATCACAGCTGACCCTTCTCACCCTGGACTCGGACTATTTGAACCACTCCCCTCAGGCAAGAGGCTACGGTCCATCTGGACCAATCACCAAAGCAAGTTCCTATGATTGTGAATTCTGTTCATTGACAATGGTAATAAACCTTTCTAATTCTGATTCTGAAAACGCTTCAGAGTTTACAGAACTTGATTGAATAGATAAGGCAGCTTAATGGGCCCTCATGTGAGTGGGAGAAAAATTGGACTGTATTCATTTAACATTTGGGTTATTTATGCTCATGAAGGTTGTTTTATTATGATTATCTCACTATCTATTATCGATGATTATAGTAATACAACTCCAGGAAATGTCTTGGGCATGTTACGTTTTTCAGTGCACCAGTGGTTAGTAGTTAGATTCTGGCCTTTCACAGCACCACACCACAACCTCAATTTGCTTCAATTTCCCTGTACTGAATCAAAGTGTAATTTGAAAGGAGCTGTTCCTAATTTATTTCAAAAAAGTTGTTTTGTAATTGTATTAAGTCTTATATTAAAATGCATGATATCGTTCTAAAAATGTATCGATACACCCCATTCTTAAACATCAACATTTATTTAAGTTCATACAATATTGTAAATACATGTTAATAAAAACCAAAAAAAGTTTCATTTTTTATTATTATTTAGGGATTATTGAACACAATCATACAACTTATGTTACATTTTACGGGAAAGAGGCACAAAACATATAGATTGTACACTTATTGCATATTGTGAAGCATTCATTACTTTGTAAAGTACACATTTTATTGGTACTGAGCATTACAGACATTTTGTTCAGTAAACACAGCTGTGTGAGGCTGTTTACAGTTTTGAGAAGATACCGTTTCTTTCAAATACAGTATAAAATGGAGCAAAACTACAATTTACACCCACAAAATTATGTGACTGTTCTTTTTTATACAAAGGAGAGTGACCTTGACAAAGACATGGAGGAGTGGGACCAGAGCCCAAACCCAGGGAGCAGAGAGTGAGTGAATGTGGTGTTGAAGGTGTGGAGGTGGGTCAGTTGGTCAGAAGAGAGTGTGTAGAAGGACAGAGAGCCAGCAGGATAGTCTACAAACACTGCTACTCTCCCACAAGAGGAGGACCTGGAGTGAGGGAGGACGGTTCGTTTGTGATTATGAAAAAGAGAGAAACCATTGTCAGAACACTCCAAACACCAGGACTGATCATTGGATCCAAATCCAGCGTCATCACTGTGTCCTTTCCTTTTGATTCTTCTGTAAGACACTGTTATAAAAACCCTTCCTCTCCACTGCACCTCCCAGTAACAGCGACCAGTCAGACCAGTGGAACACAGAATCTGAGGCCAGAAGGTAAATCTGTCCTGATGATCTGGATATGGCTGTTCCTTTGTCACATGTGTCACCACTCTGTTGTTGTCAAGCAGTTTGAGGTTTCTGTGAGCTGTGTTTGGATCCAGAGATGGATCACAGAAATCTGATAGCGAGAAAACACAACACAGTAGCAGTTATTTCCCCGGTCCACACTCAACATGGGGGGACAGAGATTGATATTTATATAGTATATTGATAATATATAATATAGTATTTAGCTGTATCTATTCCTGAAGGTCAAACATTTACAGGTGACAAATGCTTACTTTGTATAATAAAATGTACTTGAATACCGGAGCAATAAATGATCACTTTTGTACATGTTTGAGCTAAAATATTTGTGCAGTTAGACAGCCCCAGACTGGACTCTGCAGGACCGGCTTTAATGGTATTAGACAGTTAGTCTGCCGTACAAGCAGAAAACCGTTAGGACAATGAGCTTCATGGTTCATGTGAGAACTCAGTTTCCCATCATGCATTGTGTTTTGTACAGTTTAATACTTACACTTTCCAAGGCCTGGTGCCAGCCACTCAGTTCCAGCAGGCTCCAATCTGAAACACATTACAAATCAAGAATGTATGAGATAGTGCATTATTGCCGACTGTGTAACAGCTACATCTCACTGAGACAAGGGCAAGCTTACTGTTCATATTTAGGGGACTCATTCCTCTACAGACCTAAAATCTTTAAGACGACATATTCACTCAACGTCACAATCATAATCTAGTTCATACAGTACTGGGGGCATGGAAGGTGTCTGCATGTTATGACAAGTGCATAATAGTGCATCATTGTAATTGTTATGTGCTTATTTGACAGAGGAATGTCCAGATTAAGTTTAATTAAGTCTTTAAGTAGGTAAAATCATCAACATGTCTGGTGCAGGGGTCTCTTCCTGTCATAGTAAAGTGGACCATACTTGAGAGTGTCCAGAGTGCAGTGCGGGTCCTCCTGTAGAGCAGACAGGAGCCTTACTCCTCGTTCTCCTGGATGGTTGTAGCTCAGGTCCAGTTCTCTCAGATGGAAAGGGTTGGACCTCAGAGCTGAGGCCAGAGAAAAACAGCCTTCCTCTGAGACTAGACAACCTGACAGTCTGAGAACACCCATTGAACAAACACATCAAATTACAAACAATTCAAGTTGAAGCCATTATATTTTGTAACATAAGATATCACCAGAATTAGTTTGATTGATCTCATTGTCAGCTCTTAGTTCGCAAATTTAAATTTGAATTACTGACAAGGTTGTTCCTCTGATGGTGATTGGTTGTTGGTTTTGTTTGTTTGTTTGTTTCCTTGTTTGTTTTAGCAAGAGTTGAGCCATTTCATCAATTGCCTGTACATTGCTAACCTTCTGCACTTTGCCTCTTGTTGGTTAAAAAAAGGCAGTAAACAAAGAGAGTTAAAATTTTTAAATGAAATTGTACTACTACCCCTCTGACCTGAGCTGTTCCAGTTTACAGTGAGGACTCTTCAGCCCAACAGACAACATCTTCATTCCAAGGTCCTTTAAGTCATTGTGACTGAGGTCCAGGATTCTGAGACTAGACGACTGGGATCTGAGGACTGAGGACAAAGCTTCACAGCTTCTCTCTGACAGGTTACAACAGCTCAGTCTGGAAAGAGGAAAAATTGTTCATGAAGAAGTTTAATCAAACCATTTGGTACACTGATAAACAAACATTACTCACATGGCTTTGTTGGAGGCCTTGACAACTGAAAGCAGCCTCAGCAGAGCCTTCTCTGAAGCAGAGTATTTCCTCAGCTCAAACTGGTCCAATTTGTCTTCTGACAGTAAAACAAAAGCCAGAGCTGACCACTGAGCAGGAGACAGTCCATCTTTAGAAACACATCCTGAACTCAAGTACTGTTGGATCTGTTCCACCAAAGAACACTCATTCAGTTCATTCAGACAGTGAAGCAAGTTGATGCTCCTCTCTGCTGACACATCTTCACTCAGCTTCTTCTTGATGTACTCAGCTGTTCCATTATTGGTCTGGGAGGTCCTTCCTGTCTGTGTCAGCAGACCTTGTAGAAGGCTCTGATTGCTTGACAGTGAAAGACCCAGGAGGAAGCGGAGGAGCAAGTCCAGATTTCCATTTGGACTCTGTAAGGCCTGGTCCACTGCAGTCTTGTGAAGAGTCTCCAGTTTTCTCTCACTCACATCGCATATTGTAGACTGTTGTGTTTGTGTTGAGAGCAAGTTGATTCCATTGTTGATGAACGTTTGATGGACGTGAAGAGCTGCCAGAAATTCCTGCATGCTCAGATGGATGAAGCAGTAGACTTTGTCCTGGTACAGGCCTGGCTCCTCTCTAAAGACCAGTGTGAACACTCCAGAGTACAATGAGGTTGTTGCAGCATCCAGCCCATACTCTACCAAGTCTGAATCATAGAAGATATGGTTTTCTTTTTGCAGCTGCTCAAAGGCAAGTTTCCCCAGAGACTCCACCATCTTCCTCGTCTCTGGACTCAGGTGTGGGTCTGTCTCAGATCCTCCTTCATACTTGATGTTCTTGACTTTGGCCTGAACCACCAGGAAGTGGATATACATCGGAGTCAGTGTCTTGGGGAGTTTCCCTCTCTGTCTGCTTTTCAACACATTTTCTAGGACTGTGGCAGTGATCCAGCAGAAGACTGGCATGTGGCACATGATGTAGAGGCTTCTGGACGTCTTGATGTGGTAAATGATTGTGTCGGCTTCATCTCTGAACCTGTTCCGGAAGTACACCTCCTTCTTCAGGTTAGTGAACCCTCTGATGTCTGTTATCATGGAGACATACTCAGCAGGGATCTGAGTAGCCGCTGCTGGTCGTGTGGTGATCCAGAGGTGAGCGGAGGGCAGAAGGCTGCCGCTGATGAGGTTTACCAGCAGCACGTCTACTGAGACGGACTCTGTGGGGTCAGTCAGTGTCTTGGTTTTGGTGAAGTCCAGAGAAAATCTGCACTCATCCAAACCATCAAAGATGAAGAGCACCCGGAGATCTTCAAAGCTGCGGAGTTCTGCTTGTGTTTGACTAAAGAAGTGATGAACAAGTGTCACCAAGCTGAACTTTCTCTTCTTCAGCACATTAAGTGCCCTGAAAGTAAATGGGAAAAGCAGATGTATGTCCTGGTTGGTTTTGCCATCAGCCCAGTCCAGACAGAACTTCTGAGTGAGCACTGTTTTCCCAATGCTTGCCAATCCCTTTGTCAGCACTGTTCTGATTGGTCTATCCGTGTGAGTTGGGACTGTAAAGATGTCTTTGCATGTGATGGCCATCTCTGGTGGGCCACGTTTCCTGGAGGCTGTTTCAGTGTGTCTGACCTCATGTTCCTGGTTGACTACTGAAGGCCCTCCCTCTGTGATGTAGAGCTCTGTGTAGATTTGGTTCAGAGAGGTGGAGTTTCCTGCTTTAGTGATGCCTTCAAACACATTTTCAAACCTCTGCTGCATGTTGGACTTCAATTTACGCTGGAAAACTCCAGAATAACTCCCTGAATGAAGACAACACATGTCGCCCTGAGACTCGGATAATATAAAATTTACTGTAAATACCTTGTTAAATGTTTAAAACGGTCCTACTGCTCCATATATGCTCAGCCAGCTCGATCTGCTTCATCCTCTTCAGGAAGTTCAGTGTGATCTTCAGAATAGCTTCACTGCTTTCCCTCTGCTCTTCATCCTCCTCCAGAGGCTCTAAGAATTCAAGGTAATCTGCGCTTAAAACCTTGTGGAGCTTCTTCAGCTCCTTCTGGACAAAAGTGATCATTTTCTCCTCTAAAAACTGAACAGACAGATTGCATACAACACAAATGCATTCTCTGTCAGATAGGTGTAAAACAAGTTTTCATTCATCAGGATATTTTCAGACTTTAATGACTGACACACCTCAAATATGGTGTCCAGCTGTGTCTGCTGGTGCTGAACACTGGAGACTTCTGGACATGGTTGGTTCTCTCTGTGAAAGAGACAAATAAAATACTTGTTAATTTCAATCCTATTGTTTTACTCAACACTCAAGGAAACTCATGGCTCTGTTGCTAAATGATAAGACCCGTCACTCCTCACTGGGGAATGCTGCAGAAGACTTTGCTCTGTGTATAATTCTGGTGTTATTAATAAACAACTGGAAAATATTAACATTGAAAATAAAATCACAGACAAAAATGGACTCTGATTCCATACTTAAGTCAAAGGATTTAAACTATAAAAAAGGAATGTTTTGCCCAGATGTCTCTACCTGTTCCAAATTCAGAATCAGAATCAGAATCAGAATCAGAAAGGGTTTATTGCCATTGTCAATGAACAAACTTCACAGACATAGGAACTTGTCTCGGCATTAAGGTTCAACATAAAACACTCAGCAATAATAAAACAACATATATTCAATCAAACAAAAGGGCATGCATTAAGAAACAATTTAAAATTACTATAGTATAATAAATAAATAAAAACAATTGTAATAAAAATAAAAATAGGCATTACTATGCACACAAGTTTACAGTTAAGTTTAAAGTTGTAGTGCAGAAAGTGACAGTGCAGTGAGTGATGAATAGCTGTAGTTAAAGTGGCAGGTGTTTAGAAGTGTTCATGAGTCCAACGGCAGAGGGAAAGAAACTATTCTTGTGGCGGGAGGTTCTGGTCCGGATTGACCTCCTGCCTGAAGCCTCCTGCCTGAGGGGAGTGGTAAAAATAGCCTGTCCAGGGGGAGTGGTAAAAATAGCCCATGTCCAGGGTGAGAAGGGTCAACTGTGATCCGACCTGCTCGTCCCAGAGCCCTGGAGACGTACAGGTCCTGCAGAGATGGAAGTCTGCAGCCGATCACCTTCTCAGCAGAACGCACAATGCGCTGTAGTCTCTGTTTGTCCCTGGCTGTGGCTCCAGCGTACCACACGGTGATGGAGGAGGTGAGGATGGACTCAATGATGGCCGTGTAGAACTTGCACCATCATCTGCACTGGCAGCTTGGCTTTCCTCAGCTGCCGCAGGAAGTACATCCTCTGCTGGGCCTTCTTGATGAGGGAGCTGATGGAGGGCTCCCACTTGAGGTCCTGGGTGATGGTGGTGCTGAGGAAGCGGAAGGAGTCCACGGTGGGGGAGTCTGTCATGACGAGGGGGGGCTGGGGGGCTGTGACTTTCCTGAAGTCCACGATCATCTCCACTGTCTTGTTGTTACCGCTGCACCAGGACACCAGTCGATCCACCTCCCTCCTGTAGACAGACTCATCCCCGTCCGAGATGAGCCCGATGAGAGTGGTGTCGTCCGCAAACTTGATCAGTTTTACGGAGTCGTGGCTGGAGGTGCAGCAGTGTGTGTACAGGGAGAAGAGCAGAGGAGAAAGTACACAGCCCTGTGGAGCTCCTGTGCTGATAGTCCGAGTGTCTGAGACATTCTTCTTCCCCTGCCGCAAATTCCACCCCCAACCGGCTGTTTTGATGAGTGGAAAAAATTAAGCTCAAGATTTGTATGCCCCGGGCAAGAAACCTTCCCCTCACTTCTACTGCTGAAGCTTGGCTGAAGTCACGGTGTCTTTTACTGGCCGCTACAGGCCGCTTTTACCACAGCGGCGCAATGTGTGGCTATGTTCAGAGGCCTGTTCATGCTCCGCTCTAATAATATGAGCTTTTAGAACCAGAGCGGAAAGCAGCTTCTTTTAGAGGTCTGCGCATGCGCTCTGAGGACCACACAGCCTCAAACGCATGGATTCTATTCTCAAGCCACGCTGAATAAACCTGTGTGGGAATCAAGGATATTTGCAGGTTTTGCCCTAACTAGCAACTAGCAACAGCAGTGCCAAGTTTCAAAAAACTATCTTTTGGAGACAAGCCTTTATTTGTAGCTGAGGCTCTGTTCATATGTTTCCAATGATTAGATGTTAGTTAGAAATACAGGCAGTCATTTAACAACATAAAATTTGTGTAATGAATTGGTCGGCAAAATTATCTCATCTAATCCATTTAGGTGTTTGCCCTTCATGAGGGAAACCTGCATGCCTACCTTGACGAATACCTTTATCTATGTTAGCAGTTTAACTGATTGAGTTAAGAGTTAAACCAAAAAAGAGATTATCTAGAGAGGCACATAGCACACAATTTATCCACAAGTATGGCAGTGGTCAGCCAGGTCAAATGCTGTAGTGCAAAACAACACTTTATTAGTTCAAATTAGTGCAGAGGAAGTATTTTTCTGAAACCGGAGGTTTGGTATTGAGATCGTAGATTATAGTGTGACAGAGTCAGACAATTGAAAATTATTTTCTCAAGGCATTTGAAATGTAATTAACATTTGAGATGGGTCTGAAATTTTTTGTGTCTCCTTTTTTGTTTTGTTCATTTCTAGGCCTCCATTTACATCACCACTGTCATTTTTTATATTAAATGTATTTTATTATTATTATTATTATTATATTATTATTATATAGTAGAAGTAGTAGTAGTAGTAGTAGTAGTAGTAGTAGTAGTAGTAGTAGTAGTAGTAGTAGTAGTAGTAGTAGTAGTAGTAGTAGTAGTAGTAGTAGTAGTAGTAGTAGTAGTAGTAGTAGTAGTAGTAGTAGTATTAATATTATTATTACTAGTTTTATTTGGTCAGGACAGTGCATGTTAAAGCATGTAAGATATCACCCAAAAAAGTTGACTTAAATGAACACAATTACTTAATAACAGGTGTTTTTTATAGTACTAGAAAAGCTTGAAAAACATACACACTTGCTGAAAAGGGGCTTGTTTCTCAACAAACTTGACTTGTAACTTCTGGTGGAGGATCTCACAACTGCTTGTCGTCTGAGATGTTACTTCTTTATCTCAAACATTCCAAAGAATGGCAAAAAACTGATCTATCTACAATTTGGTTTTAACTTTCCACCTCTGTGGAATAATGCAGGTGGTGAGCCTGCTACCTGGCCCATCCCTGCTTAGATCTGTCGATATCGGGCAATGACAAGCTATATAGCCTTTTCACTGAAGGTGAATCGTCAGAGATCTTTCCTTACCTTAGAGCTTCTGGGGGGTCAGTTTTAGAGGTGGAGTCTTGGTGCTCTTTCTGATCCATAATCAGACCAGTCTGTGTCGTTCTGAGAAAAGAGATGAGCTGCTAGAGGCTGAGGACGGCAGAAGGATACTTAACTAAACATATTTATCAGTCATGAAGTCACTTTGAAAATGGTACTTTCTGGCTTATTTCATGTTATTTTTGTATGTCTTGTTCCCTCATGTTTTTGTGATCACGATTTCTTCATCTCTTTTGCAACTCCCTATTATCTTAGATTGTTTTGAAGTTGCTCAGTGAGTTTAATTGATAGCTGAAGAGATGAGGAGTTAAGGAGACAAGTTTTATTTGCCCTCTATATTTTTGAACTTGAGTCGATTTTGTGTCTTTTAAGCATTTTAATTTAGACATTCCTGAACTGTCTGTTTACAGATTCTGTACAATAATGTCAAAGATTAATCAAATATGAGTTTAAGATAATTTCACAAGGAAAATATATATATTTGATAGATTGATATTTGACACGATTTGTAGATCTTGACAAAGAAACCCCTTCTCCAATAAAGTTATCTTTAAAAAATAAATAAAAATCCAGCTCAAGTATCATCTTATCCATAACTCTTAGGTAGGACACTTCATCCAAAACATTGAGACAAAACTGGGTTGCTGATGAGCATGCACCCACCAGGCCTGTTCAGACTTGCTGCAAGACATACTTTACTTTTGGACTTTGCACAATCAAAAGTGTGATATGGAAAAACTACTATTACATTGTAGTGTTTTGCATACATATTACAAATCTATTCAACAAGTTATTCAAGTGAATGTGACACAAGAAAAGAAAATGTAAGTTATCATAACCTCAAACAAATACTAACCCACACAAACCCCTGAATTCGGAATGTTCTACTGAAATCAGAGAGAGGTCAACTCACTGGAGTTAGGGCCCTGTGGTGCTGGGGTCTTCTAGAGCTGGGGTCTTCTAGAGCTGCGGTCTTCTAGAGCTGGGGTCTTCTAGAGCTGGGGTCTTCTAGAGCTGGGGTCATCTGGAGCGGGGGCCCACTGGAGCTGTGTCTGTCTCTTGTCTTCTCCTTCTGTATCTGTTTTGTGTGTTACTCTATGAAGAAGTGATGTGAACGTGCCCTGCCCAGGCTCAAAGTGCAGCTCAGCGTCACATGTGTTTACATTTATAAAAATCAACCAATCAGTGACTAGATCAGATTGATTTTAATGTGGACAATACAATGCCATTTTTCACTCATTGTTCCCTGTCCATTGATGGGTGGGATCTGGAGAAATATAGGGGAGAGTGAGGGGCAGGATCTGGAGGACTGAAGAGGAAACTGAGGGGCAGGGTCTGGAGGACTAAAGCGAGTGAGAGGGAGGAGTGTGTCTGATGGACTAAAGGGTAGTGTGAGGCTGAGGTGAATTGAGGTCTGGAGGATAAATTTGAGAGTGAGGTGGAAGAAGAGGAGTGAGGGTCAGCGGCATGGAGGACAAGAGGAGAGTGAGGGTGAGAAGGAGTGCAGTCTGGAAGACTAAAAGGGAGAGTAAGGTGGAGGAGAAGTGCGGTCTGGAGGACACTGGGGAGATTGAGGGGGAGAAGGGTGAAAAAGACTAAATGGTCTGGATTTATGAAGAACAGTGTGATTGGACAGGCACAAACACCCCACCCCAACAGGCAAGAGTTTTTTGTTTCTTTTCTTCCCTTTTGACCGTATTCCGCCCCACACACTTTTCCCTCTTTTTCCCATGGGATCGGAACTTCCATTGTAATCGCACTTCTGGTCCAACAAGGGAAAAGTCTTGCCGCTAAAATATGTTATAAAATAGATTGATTTGTGTAAAATATCCAACAAGTCAATAATGCACTTATTCCCTGGGCGACCTGAAAATGACTTTTTAGTCTGTGTAGAACTTATTATCTCTGGAGGGTGGCAGCCCTATGTTAACTAATACCACCAAAAAACGAATACGTCGTATGACGGCTTCTGAAATAAAATGGAAACAGGCCGTTGTTTTTAATCAGTGCAGAGGCATGTGAAGTCAAAGGCCTCTTGAAATATATGAATGTTCTTTACTGGAGGCAGAATACAAAGCTGCAAATTAACTTAGTTAATTAACTTTTGTGTCAACAGTAAGTCAAATCAAGCACGTATTTATATGTTACATGAATATTAATAAAGAAAATGGTTGGGTTTATACATGTGCTAAAATTTGGAATTACAATAATAGAAAGAAATAACTTCAGTCAGAATTCATTTTGAGTCAGAGCAAAACCACTGTCACTTCACATTCTGATATGTCTTTCACTCACCCCGCACTCACAGCCCTCTGCTTTGATGCTAAACACTTTCTAAGAACTGCCTCCGAGCCTGATGCATTTCCAGTTTCTTTTCATTCGGTCTGGTGTCATTTAATCTAAGACGCATCGACACAACGTGTTACTTTTCCCTTTGAGCAAAATGCATGAACCGTCAGGCAGCGGCGGGCCCATACAAGTGTGACGTGATTGATGGATGTAAATATAATCTGATGATGACAGTTTTTACTTTTGATCATAAACTAGTGAGCACGGGTTGCAATTATGGAGATTCAAGAAAATATGCAACAAATCTACCAAGAATGAGGAACAGCAGTGGAAAAAACAGCAAAAAGCGACATATAATTTACATAAACCAAGACTAACCCTTCCCTTACCCTCACCCTAAAACAATAAAACAAGACTAACCTAACCCTAACCTGCCAATACATTTGTTTTACGTTTTGGCGCATTCCTAGACTGAAAATATAATAGCTGCTCCTGACCACTGACAATATAGTAACTCCACTGGTTTGGCAATAGCTCGGAGAAAACCAAGGACTTAAATGCTGAAAGTAAATCGATTTATTGAGTCTGACATGGTACACTATAGCGGCTAAGCTTCATTACACCAGGCTTTATGAACTTGGCAGTCCAAAACTGTTATTGATTAAGTGGAGGAAACGTCTGCTGCAACATAGCAGTAACACTAAGCAATATGTTAAATCAAATGCAAGGCTCTTCACCTTCTCATAGTTTGTGTGAATCAAGCTTTGTGTTGGAAATCCAGGAGCCATTTCTATTATAAAGAAGTTTTGGATCAATATTGCCATGTAAAATAATGATGTGTGCCAAAGATATCAGAAATACCAGAAACAAATATGGCTTCTTTGAATGAATCTAAGTTTTCAGCCCCAAGCATGACAAAAGAGTGATTGACTCATACACTGTGAAACAATGATAACACAAAAATTATGAAAGAGGATTTTTTTATTTATACATTCATAAGAGGACCTCTTCCAAACATTGACAGGAAGATAAACAAGTTTAGCCGGCTGCTTCAGCTGAACACATGGCTGTCTAAAGAGTGTGCAACAAGAGAATTGCACTACATTGAGAACTTCTATCTATTCTGGAAACGGGAGGACCTGTTTAAGAGAAATGGCCCACACCTATGCAGAGGTGGAGTGAGGGTGCTGACAGAGAACCTGCTCCACGCTCTGAGGCATTGGACTGGGCCTGGACAGACTGGGCCTGGACAGACTGGGCCTGGACAGGGTCCTGAGCAGATAGTTAGAGAAGAGAGGAATTGAGAGAAAAATTCCTGCTATAGTTAGAGAAGAGAGGAATGAGAGAAAAATTCCTGCTATAGTTAGAGAAGAGAGGAATGAGAGAAAAATTCCTGCTCCATCAACCAGAGACCGAGCCAAAGTTTCAGCATCAGCAGCACCGCAACCACAGCCTCCACCAAAGGATTTATTAGCAGCCGCTCCACCACCTGCCAGCAAAGAATTCAACTCCAACTGCTCCACGATCACCTCCACTACCTCCAGCAAAGGACTCATCTGCAGCAGCACCACAACAATCTTCACCACGGCTAGCGCAGGAGTCATTTCAGTTCTTTCCTGCACGGTCCTCATCAAAGGCCTTGGACCCATCTGTGGCGGGCCTGGCAGTATCCCCGCCATCGCCCCTGCCCTCAGAGCAGCCCTGGATCCCCCCTGCAACATCTACTCCCACTACAGATTCCTCACTCTCCTTTCCATCTCCACTCTCACCCAGGGGTCTTCCCAGCCATCTTGAACATCTGATCAAAATCAGGCATTAAGATGGCTCCACTCACGCCTAATTTAGCAAGAGTTCTGATATCAACGATGATGAACTCTCCCCTGACTGTTGCTACAGAGACAAAAATCACCCCACCAAAACCCACCCGCCTTTCACCTGGTCCCAAACGCTCACCGGCTCCCACTACACCAACAAAAAAGTCCCCCCACCTATCCCCCCTCGCCTTTCACCTGGTATCTCCCATAGCTAGGATGCACTGGTCTCAGCGTTGCCGGGACTTATAGTCATATTAAAAATCAAACCAACCCGGGGCCCTGTGTAAAAACAGCCTCCCCTAGTGCTATTTCTGTAGTAACATCACACAGATGGGAAAACAAAATGCGAGTCAGACTTCCCAATCTGAGAAATTTGATTCATATTCCCTGTAAAAAGATAACGCCCAGTCTCACTGAAACTAGTCTGAAACTTGCTGTACTAAATGTCAGATCCTTATGTAACAAATCATTCTTAATTAATAATTTTATTTCTTCTTATAATCTTGATTTTATGTTTTTAACTGAAACATGGCTTGACAAAAAACACAGGAAATTTAGTTCTAATAGAGTCTGCTCCACCCAACTTTATGTTTGAATCTGAAACACGAGAGAAAACAAAAAGGGAGGAGGTGTGTGTGCTTTTGTTAGAGATGAAATAGTTACCCACAGGTTGTCCTTTGGGGTGTTTTCAACATTTGAGTATGTAGCCTTTAAAATTGAGCTAAAACAGTTCTCCATCCATTCTCTTTTCATTGTTTTATACAAGCCTCCTCAGCACTGCAAAAAGTTTTATTGATGATTTTACTGAGATGCTTTCAGTCGTATGCACAGACTTTGATGGTTTGGTTATAACAGGTGATTTCAATGTTCATGTTGATAATATTTGTGACAGAAACGCTAAAGAGCTTCATGCTGTCCTTGAAACTTTCGGTCTTACTCAGCGCTGTGAGTGGCCCCACCCACAGCAGAGGGCACACTCTAGATCTTCTAATTACAAAAGGGGTTAATATTTCAAACGTCAATGTGGTCGATGTTGCTCTGTCTGATCATTTCTGTGTCTTCTTTGACCTGTCTGTTTTTCCCAAACCACCAGCTGGTCCTGCAATTGTCCGGAGGAGACACATAAAATGACAGCACGGGAAAACTGTTTATGGAAATGATAAACTTTTTGAAAATGTCTCATGTTCTAATGTAAATGATTTGTTGAACTCTGTTACATCTAGTGTTTTGAATGTTTTCTCGACACCATTTGCCCCTATGAAGGCTTAAAATTGTTAAAAATAAGCAGAAGGCGCCATGGAGAAATGATGATTCGGTCAGGGCACAGAAAAGGGAGTGCCGTCGGGCCGAACGAAAATGGCGCAAGTCGAAAGCTCCAGGTTCAGAAAGAGATTTACAGAGAGAAGTTGTACATGTACAACCTCATTTTATGTAGAACTAGGGAAGGATATTTTTCTGAAATAATTGGAAGCTGCCAGTAAACAACTCGCGTGTCCTGTTTGCCACAGTAAACAGATTAACAAACCCTCCAGCTTCAGCTGCCGTTAGAAACTCATTTCCACATCCAAGTGTAATGAGTTTGCATTATTCTTTAATGACAAAGTTCAGGCATTAAAAATGCTATCAATTCTACAATGCAAAAAATAACCCTCAAACCACCTACACACTTAGAGCTGACTCACTTTGCACCTGTAACTGACAAAACTGTCCAGGAGATCATCACCAGCCTGAGTTCATCTACATTGCTGCCTCGATGTGTTACCCACCAGATTTCTAAAGTCTGTGCTGAACAGTTTGTTAGCACCACTCACTCAAATAGTTAACATGTCGCTTCAATCTGGAACATTCCCAATGTCTTTGAAAACTGCGGTCATAAAGCCTCTCCTAAAGAAGAGCAGTCTTGATGCCGCAAGTACTGAGTAATTACCGGCCCATCTCTAATCTGCCATTTTGGGGCAAAGTCCTTGAAAAGGTTGTTTACCAACAGCTCACTGATTTCCTCTTAATAAACAACTCATTTGATGTTTTTCCAGTCAGGTTTTAGACCTCATCACAGCACTGAGACCGCTCTTGTCAAGGTGAACAAATGACATCCACCTGAACACTGACGCGGGCAAAGTCTCAGTCTTAATTCTGTTAGATCTGAGTGCTGCTTTTGACACTGTCGATCATGGGATCCTCTTACAGAGACTAGAGGACTGGGTGGGCATCACTGGCACTGCTCTAAACTGGTTAAAAGTCCTATCTGGAAGACAGGAAATTCTTTATCGAAATTGGTAACTGTGTCTCAGACCAGATGCCCCTGACCTGTGGGGTGCCCCAAGGGTCAATCCTGGGACCCCTTCTGTTCAACCTCTACATGCTGCCGTTAGGTCAGTTGATACGCAGCGAGAAGTGTTCCTATCACAATTACGCAGACGACACTCAGATCTATGTTTCACTGACGGCAGGTGAATATGGACCAGTGGATTCACTCTGTCACTGCATTCAACAGATCAGTGTGTGGATGCAAAACAACTTTCTCCAGCTGAACTCAGACAAGACTGAAATCATCGTCTTTGGCCCACAGAAACAAAGAGAAATTGTTAACTGTCACCTCCAGAGTCTCGCTCTAAAAACCTACACATCAAGTTTAGAAATCTGGGGGTAATAATGGACTCAGATTTGAATTTTAACAGCCACGTCAGATCAATCACATCAGCAGCTTTTTACCATCTAAAAAACATTGCCAAAATCAAAAGTATAAGTGTCTAAACCAGACCTGGAGAGACTTATCCATGCGTTTGTCTCTAGTAGATTAGACTACTGTAACGGCCTGCTCACTGGCCTCTCCAAACGAGCTGTAAAACAGCTGCAGTACATCCAGAACGCCGCTGCTCGGTCCTGACTAGAACCAGGAAAGTACGATCACATTAGTCCTGTGCTCAGGTCTCTGCACTGGCTCCCTGTGGCTCAGAGAATAGACTTCAAAGCAGCTCTGCTTGTATACAAGTCTCTCCATGGCCTAGCACCAAAGTACATCTCGGACATGTTAGTGCCATATGAACCATCTCGGACTCTGAGGACCTCAGGGACCGGCCTCCTGCTGGTGCCCAGAGTCAGGACTAAACATGGGGAATCTGCATTTCAGTTTTATGCAGCTAAAATCTGGAACAGTCTTCCTGAGGATGTGAGAGACAGGCCGCTACTCTGGCAATGTTCAAATCTAAACTAAAAACTGTTTTGTTTGGCTGTGCATATGACTGAAAATCTTCTCTTTTATGTCTTGAACTAAGATTGTGATTTCTGCCATGTCTTTGTGATTTTAATGCATTTTTTCCTGTTGTGTGAAGCACTTTGAATTGCCTTGTGTACGAGTTGTGCTCTACAAATAAACTTGCCTTGCCTTGCCTTGCCTATTTGAGGAATCCATAAAAAACAATAAAGAATCAGAGACGAAATTCCCACCCAACAGTCTTGTTCCACCAGATAAAAAAAAAAAATCCTTAGAAGTCTTATAAGGATTGTGCACTTTTAACTTGGTGGAGTTGATGACGCTTTTTTGCCCAGTACAGTCCATAACTTAGCTAAATAAATAGGGAAACTTCACTGCTTTGAATATTGGAAACATGGTTGCTAAGGACTGTGATATTTATATTATATTTATTCATTCATTCATTCATTCATTTGTTTGTTCCCGTTAGGGGTCGCGGGTGACTGGAGCCCATCCCAGTGCCTTTGGGCCTAGAATGATTTTAATTTGAAAAACAATACATTTCTGTCAGATGGACCTTGATGTTATTGCAATCGATTTTGTTTGTTTCAATATCGATTATTGCATTAGTCATCATTTCGTTTACCCATTAGTTGTCATGTTACTAAACCTTAATTTCTACCCTAAAACTGGCTGCATACTGGAAGATTTTAAAATTGTCTGTGATTTTAAGAGTGACACAAAGTTTGCAGACCAAAGACATGAGGACATTTTGCAACGATCATTTGTTTCACACTCACAGCCACATCTCACACTTGTCGCATTCAGGAAAGATTTGTTTAAAAGCGGAGGAGAGTGCAAGTGTTACATGACTGAACAGGCTATGTAATGTTAACAAGACAAACTAATTAATTCTGTGTTGGTTTAACATTGGTCACGATTGGAACCTCAGGTTTGCAAGCTGCGACCCAACAAATAGTAGTCACAGAATCACATTAACCCCACGAAAATGAGTATTGTCGCTGCTCGGGCAACGTCTCCCTGAATGTACAGAGGGGCAAATCAGGCTTAAAATCCACCAAAAAATCCTCAGCAGCAGTTGCCTCGATGGGCTTCCCAGAATTGTTGATTTAACAAAAAAATAAGAGAACAAACAGAAAGTCCAATGAAACTGTAATTAGCAGATTAAAAACGTTCAGTGGAATAAAACAATTTTAAGATGTGTATGGCACGGCAAGAATCCCCGAATCCGATTTAAAACTTTACAATTACCAAAAGAAAAAGGAGGCTTGTCTGAAAAGTTACTTTATCTCAGCTCAAAGAGCGTTGCTGTATTGGTGTGATCCAGAATATGAAGCTCAATGGAAAAATATTGAGATTAATGTGGTGCCAGGAGTTCCTATACAGGCCTTACTGGCTGATGACAAACGATTGAGTCACCTGGAGGAAGTTAAGAATCCCTGGGTAAAATCTGTCCTTACAACATGGAAGGAGCTAATCAAGGCATACAAACTAAACAAAGATATTAAAATCTTAAATTGGTTGGTTTATGACTAAGGCTTTGTACCAATTAGAAAAGACTTGAGATTCAAGGTCTGGATTAGAAAAGGTACAGCAGTTTTTTACAAGATTGTAAAAGATAACAATATCATTTTCATGATAATAACCATGAAAAGCTGTGATATGTTAAAAGAATCCTTTGATTTGGAGAAACAAGACTCCTATAGGTATTTACAAATAAAGAGTTATTATAACCAAGAAATTAAGCAAAGTACGGAACATTATAACTCTCTGCCTGAATTTATTATCAAGGCTTATAAATCGGAACTTTCAAAGGAAATAATATCCAAATTATATCATTCATTCATTTTCTACCGCTTGTTCCCGTTAGGCCTTAGGCGGGGTACACCCTGGACAGGGGCCAGCTCGTGGCAGTAAAATGATATCAATGCATTATTAATCTGGACAGCTACTCTACTGAATATATTAAAAACAAATGGTAAACAGAAGGTAACCTTGTTCTGACGAACAAGGAATGGGAAAATGTGTGTACATCCTAGTGGAGGACTACAAAATCACATGTTTGGAGGGAATTCTGTTGGAAAAATGTGTCACGTTTCTTCATAACACCAAGTCAAAGTGCCCACTACTCACAGGAAAACACTAACTGTTGGAGAAACTGTGGCAGCCAGGAGGCAAACCACTATCATGCATTCTTGGACAGTCCTGTTGCTCAAAAATATTGGACTGAAATCGACTGAAATATATATATATATATATATATATATATATATATATATATATATATATATATATATATATATATATATATATATATATATATATATATTATATATACATATATATATATACATATAAAAAATATTTTAAAAATCCTTTTCTCTTTGGCCTTTTAAACACGACATGAGCTGAGTCATTCTTTTATAAACTTCATGTGTCTTTTAATTGTTTTTTATAAACAGTACTTTGGGCTTTTAAAGTTGTAAGTGTGCTTTACAAATAAACTTTGATATTGATATTATTTACAACATCATTAAACCAAAAAGAACATTTAAAAAAAAAAAAAAACTTTTACAGAAACTAAGCAAATGGCTGACTGTCCCATCAAGGCAATCGCTAGAAAAAAACGTGGGGGGAAAAGTAGAATCCTTGGGGAGAACCACAGTGAAGGAGAGATCTAACTCCCATGAACGGACAGGCCGCAGATGGTCCGCATCCAATTACAGAAGGACTATGGAGCTAGAAACGGCCAAGAGGGAGAGAGGGTGGTTCATCTAGTATAGAGAGAGTTCATCCAGTCAGAGCATCTAGTGAGAAGCGATGCATCCAGGTCTACAGGTCTGGGTTGTCAGATAAGTTCAGTCATCACTAGAGCAACAGCACCAGCATCTATAGTGTGCAGAAGGCTTGAAGAAAAACCTTAATACTTAATAACCAATTTGCAATACCACAAGAATAGTAGTATCATATATGATACTGTTCAAATGGATATCTATTTCTGATACTCGATTAAATATTGATTCTCTGGTTGTTGATTATTTTGACAACCCTAACAGAAGTCTGCATGAGTTGACACTAATCACTCTTGTGTCTTGTCAGTGAGGCCGATTACACGATTTATTATGAGAACTCCAACTGCTGCAAGTGACACGATGGTATTTAGAAAAGGTGCGTTTGACTTTTATCTTCAGCGACATGGGGATGGCGATGGAGCGTCCCCGAGCCGTACTACAGGACCGATGGCGAGGGTGGAGGGGAGGCGAGGGGTGGCAAGGGGGGTATTTGATGAGTAATGCCTCGCTAAAGGCTCGGTGCAGCTGCGCGTCTCATCTTCTCTGACAGATTAAGGCCAAAAACAATTGCTGCACTTCGCTATCTGCATTATCTGCAAAAACCCGCACCCAAAGAGAGGAGAAGAACATGGACTTTGATCCAAAAATTAGTAAAGGTGTTTTGGGTGCCGTAAAAGTATGTGTTTTGTGAAGTTCTTGAGGTCAAATTTTGAGAGTAAAGGTTTGTTTCTGTTGTGAAGCCAGCTCAGCAAACTTCAGACTCCAAACAACATGTAGTGGTGGAGGAAGTACTACATTTTGTTACCTAAGTAAAGGTACAGATACATGTGCAAACAAATGACTGAATTAAAAGTCAAAGTGGCACATAAATAAGTAAGATAAAAGTAGCTCCCATATATTTTGGTAGTTTTGTAATTTTTTTTAAATTTTGAATGTTTTTAGTGAGATTTATGTTGTTGTTTTTTTGCCAAACCTTTACGCAGAATGTCACCATTAAAGGTCCAAAAATAATACTTTCTACTTTTCAGTCCAGTTAAATTTTTTTTAAATAAAACGTATCTACTGTAAAATGTACTAAAATGAATAACAAATAGTTTAAAATGTTACGTAAGTACCTTGAACTAAACCTGGACTATGCAGCAGACGTGCAGTCTAGAAACAATACTTTTACTCCTGTTGAGTATTATATTTTACAGTTTGGCAAAAGTTTATGTTAACAATGATTTGAATTTTTGTCTTTTCTTCACTGCCAGTACCACATTGTGTTTATTATTTAATGTTTTGTCCTTCCGATAACACCTTCAAATAATAAAAAATGACAGTTGGACCACTACTTCGAAATAACAGTGTACTTTTTGGCTACTCTACCTGCCTCTGCTACACCAGGACTTAACCAGGAATCAAACACTTTGTTTACTTTATTCTTTATTTGTCAGGGAGCATGTACAAACACATTCATCTTATAAAAGAGAAGATATTTTGCACCAGATTTAGCAAAGAACTACTTTCCATCCGCACTCCCTGGACACAAGGTAAAACATCACACATAGTACAAAATTCTATTTAAAAAGTTTCTATAATTCGATCTCATAGTGAAGCAAACATTAAAATATTTAAATGCTCTACAATTTAACAATATTCAACTATTGTAGGAGAAAAGTTACATAGTTACATAGACTGATGCTGTCACAGCTGATTATTATTTATGTATATTTTTTAATTTCCAGAAAGAACTGCTTCAGACTGCTGTTTCACTGTTTGATGGTTTTAAACGAGGACGAGCTTGTGCAAAGGCAGAGCATCTTTTGAGGATGATACAGTTTTTTGTGCTGTGGATTGAGATTTACAATTTTTCTGCTCAGAACAAAGTAGAAAAAGATTCAGTTGTAGTTATCTGGACTCTGTTTTTAGAAAAAACTAAACGTTTCGACTCTCATCCAAGAGTCATTCTCAATCTGTGAAACAAGTTTACATCCTACTCTGTGAAAGCCCTGCCCACAGGGCGTGACCTCCTGATAATGGGCCATTGAAACGAACTGAGATGGGCCTATTGTATGCTGACTAGCACCAGAGTGCCCCGGGCACCTCCAGTGTTTCAGCAAACCATTATAAACAACGGGAAGGTTGAATCTTAAACCTCCATTACAATTTACACCGACATGCTCAGAACCAATTTATTCAACATAGGTGGAGCAGACTTTTTTCTTTAAACGTATGTAGTATAGAATGTGGAATTTAAATGTCAAAGCTAAGTATTTTATATTTGCTGAAGACATTACAGTGAATTTGAATAAGTAGCTACACTGTCTTAAATGAGGACTACTGTTTTCAATGAAAGTATAGTCCCAATATTAACATTTTAGTGCAGTGGCTTGTAAAAGTAAACGTACTCCTAGAGATTTTCCCCATTTTGTCTTATCACAACCACAAACTTAAATAAATTGGATTGGTATTTTTTTGGGTGAAAGAGCAACACAAAGCGGCACACAATTGTGAAGTGAAAGGAAAATTATACATGATTTCCAAGTGCAGTGTGCAAAAGTATTCACCCACCCTCAGTCAATACTTTGAGGAACTGACTTTCTCTGCAATTACAGCTGAAAGTCTTTTGGGGAATGGCTCTACCAGATTTTCACATCGACAGACTGAAATCATTGCCCATTCTTCTTTATAAAAGAGCTCCAACTCAGTCAGATTTGATGAAGAGCATTTGTGAACTGCAGTTTTCAAATCTTTCCACAGATTCTCGATTGGATTTAGGTCTGGACTTTGACATAAGTCTAACACATTAATATGTTTAATTTTAAAGTATTCCATTGTAGCTCTGGCTTTATGTTCCGGGTCGTTGTCCTGTTGCAGGTGAACCCCTCAGTCTCAGGTCTTTTACAGACGCCGACAGGTTTTCTTCCATCGCCCTGCATGTGGCTCCACCCATCTTTTCCCATCAGCTCTGAGCAGCTTCCCTGTCCCTGCTGAAGAAAAGCAGCCCACAGCATGATGCTGCACCACCATGTTTGACAGTGGGTGTGTTCAGAGTCATGTGCCCTGTTAGTTTTTTGCCACACATAGTGTTTTACTTTCAGGCCAAATTGTCTGGGTCTGATCAGACCAGAGCACCTTCTTCCACTCTATTGAATCCTTAGGTCAACATTCAATCTTTCAGCAATCATTTGGAAATTTCTGACAGAACTTTGTTGCACTCAGGGAAAAGAGGCTGAATACTTTTGCACGCTGCACTTTTCCTTATGTGCCACTTTGTGTTGCTCTTTCACAAAAAATGACAATACAATATTCTTTTTAAATATTTAGGGGTGCCGATTTTTATTGTTATCCTTTTTTAGTTTGGCACTCGAGCCTTTGGGACGAGCAACCTTCAACCTTAGACACATTTGCAAGCCACTGTATGTATGTGGGTATTGTTTTTTTGACAACTCTAATTGAAAGAGTTTCAAGTTTCCACACAGTTTGTATGTACAGTACAGTACGCTGCCATGCCTTCATACTGTACTCACAATGCACAGTTGCACAGTGGAAGACAGTCTTCTCAACAACTTCTTTGACTTTTGTGCGTTTGACCTTTCTGAATAAACATTAGAAACTTCTTACACAGACTTTTTTTTGAGAATGACTCCCTCCTCCCAGCGCGGCTGCTCATTCCTCACACATCTCCCTCCTGACAGCCACAGCGTGGCTTAATCTTGTGTGTTTAGCATTTCAAACAGAGCATCCTTGTACACTGCTATTGAATACGTCTAAAACACCTGGTGGTTCAGCGGCACATTGGGACTGTTGCTGGATTCCTGCTCATTTGAAATGAAAAAGACAACATTTGCGTTCAGCGGTTTGTCATGGTGTTTGTCAGTGCGGCGCGTTATCTGCTCCGGGCCTCATTGTGAATGCATTAGTGAGGAGAGAGTCATCCCCCTGTCAGAGGAACACCTGAACATGCTCTGATACACTCGAGTGGCTGCGTCCCTCCGGCCTGTGCACATGCTCCGCTCCCTCACCTGCCTCCAAAAGAAATAGCTCTGCCGTGGACGTCCCCCTGTGCTCAAATCGGATATTTGGAAGGAATGTTTTATCAAAAGGAAAAACAAAACATCTGCATTGGAACGTGAGGAAAAACTTTACTTGGTTTCAGAAATACAGCAATAAAGCAAAAAGAAAGAGAGACCTTTTATTAAAAAACAACAAAAGAAATCTAAATAACAAAAAATATATATATTGTTGTTGCCATAAGGAAAGTTACAAGTCAAATTTGTGGAGAAGGAAGTAAATCAGAATGACATAAATTCATATCAATGCTTAGTTCAGTTCATGCCAGACACATGGCCTGTACGCCACCTGCTGCGGCCATTTTGGTTCTAGTCCTAATGTAAACAAATGTAAACTCTATACAAATATCAGAGCAGTTCTAATCTTTACTGTTGTGCGGAGATTTTTCAACAACGTATAAAGTATATTGTATAAAAGTGAAGCAACATTTTTAAATGTAAATTTGGCTTTGTTTGGCAGCGTGTAGTAGTGGATGGTAATACATTGTGCTGCAGTAATTATCAATTGAAGTTATAATGTTTACATTTATTCGTTTTTCTCTGTCTGATAGAAGTCTGAGTAATCATTATCAAAGCAGACAACTTTCTCTCAACATTTGAGAACCTTTATAAAAAGGCTTGTCACTTTCTGTAGAAACGTCGGGCTATGACTCCAACCAGCCATAATGAATTCTAACACATAATAGAATTGGCATAAACCGATTAGTATTACTGTTACAAAGGGAGGGTATGTAGAAATGTTATTTAATATGTGTCTCCCCAGGTACAGGGTAAACATATACAAATCAAATATTTCCAGATTAGAATTATAATATTGATTTCGTTACAAAAACATTGGACATAGATGTTGTGGTTCTCAAGACGATCGTCCAATCTGAAAGCAGAATGAGTCACAAGACTTTGAGTTGCCAGTTCATACGGCCGGATGAAGCCCGCCGGCGGAAGGTGTGGGACTGTCAGCCGCAGCGTGTGCCTGTTTGATCTGGAGGAGACGCCGTTCTGTCTCGCAGGAGAAGTTTCTAAGTGTGTAATCAACGGCAGACGTATTTGCGTTCTGATTTGTCATGAGTTCCAAAACGGACAACTCAAGGGGAAACTCAACTTTTTCCTGGTCGATTATGTGTATTTCAAGCTCAACTAATTCAAGACAAGTCACAACTGAGTCTTTACAGAAGTTGTTGACCTGACTTTATCCGAGAAAAGTAAACAGATTGTTCTGTAGATTTGAAATGTTAACTGAACTTGGACCACTTTATTCTTCTCCATGGATCTGCGTCTGCATTTAGTACAATATAACCTCCAAAGTCCACGTTTTCTCGGTACTGGTTGGTCACGCTTGGACTTGTTAGGAATTTTGGTCTTTAAACCTCTTCTTACGGTTGAATATAAAATCTAAATTTGACATTAACCTGTGAGCAGAGGATTAGACTTTATCGCAGCATCAGAGACAGTAATCTTTGATCAATAACAGCTGATGTGGAAGCGTCTCTGTCTCTGTGTCCTTGTCCTCACTCACACCTCTGTCTCATCAGCAGAGGAGGACAAGTCTGTGCTGCGTAGGATGCATTTCAACAGTTAAACAATACACACTGTTTCAGAATCAGACAGAAATTTGTGAAGGTGTGATATTTTGACAGTGCTCTGATGCAAGTTTGTTGTTTGAAATAGGTTTAACAAGCCGTTTCTGGGTCAGGTCCAGAGTTTTCTTCCTTTTAAAGTGTTTTTGTGTGAGCTCAGACTTAATGGTATGAGCTGAGTGTGCTGGCACTGGAGCTGAGGATCCAAACACACCAGAGGCTTATGGGACATGGGTTTTGGCTTGTCCTCATGTCCCTGTTCCCTCTGTGTCTCAGTCTTCTGGGCATTTCTGAATCAACACTGTTCTGCCCTAATGAAGAAAAATGCTGCGTTTCTCTTCAGCCGAGCGAGCAGTAAATAATGTGGCGTGTGCATAGTGCCCAGTGGATCATTAATATTAGATCATCCATAAGGGGTCAGAGCCTGTGGGGCCCCTGGAGGTCTCTGCTAATTATAGCCTCTCCAGCAGCGGCGCGGTGCAGGTGTGAGGTGTGCTCAGCACTGACTCACTGTGTTCTGCTCAGGTCTGGTACATCTTCATCACATGTTTCAGTGTTGATAAGATCTGTTACTGAAAGGCAGCTCTCCCTGAGTCCACTGTTCGGCTGATGCAAAAGGAGCTTGTCTCAGCGAAAACTCACTGAAATCTGCTTTATCGCTCCATCCACAGCAGATCCGGAGCAGAGGCAAAACAACACAGTCATCAACTGTTCAAAGAAATTAAATAACACCACGACCACACACATGTGTCCTGTCACAGGACGATTCAAGTTGTGTACTGCTACTGTACGTTACACATCACAATCACTACGTACACCCACAGAACCTTTACGGATTTTAAACACAAAATACTTGGGATGTTCTTACATATTAAAATATAGAGTTGAACAGAGTCACATTTTGGTCCCGGAACACGTCTCTGCTTAATGGCTGTTGGGTGGTTTAACTTCAGAAACAAAGTGCTAAAACCTGTCCGTGTGGTGGCTCTGTCTTTAGTGGTGTCGTATATTTGGTTTAAGAGCTGCGACTTGAGTATCTCCTCTTTACTTCCGTTGACCGCGCAGCCGATCTCTCACAGATGGCATTTTGAGTTCAGGTCCAAAGTTTTATTCATTTTTCACTGGTGACTCAGGTCATAAATCAAAAGTGTGAAACCCAGCTCTTCAGCACTTTTATCTCTTTGGGATTCTCATGCTTCTATCTTTCAATTCCTTTGCTCAGGATTTCTGAAAAGTAGCCTGTTCATGTTCTAGTATAGATGTACTATATATTTGGACCAAAACCCTGAACCAGAGAGTAAATTCTTCATTCTTTGTTTTTATTGCTGCAAATTTCTATCGCGCCCATTTTTGAGAAACACTTTTTCTACTTTTAAATTGATTTGATCTGATTTCAATCCTTTCAATTCATACATACTTGGAACTGACAGTAAATGTAACTGATTACTACCGTGGTAAATTGGAATGCATTGTTCCACCTCACATTGACATAGTGATATTAGGGACCTCCATTGGCCCAGCACAGCAGCAGCCAATTAGAGAGATGGACTGGAGCTGTGACCCCCTCCCACCACCTGACCGGGACGGGGTAAAAATATCCTCTGACGCTATTGTTGCGCACACAAAGAGGGGCTCCCTTCTTAAAGCCAAAGGACCGAGGCTGGATCATGGAAACGCAGATGCATAAAAGTTTTCATTCAAGTCATAAAACAGAGGGCTGAAATAGACAATGTGGGAGTGGTCAGTTCTTTTTGAGCAAACTTGCATCTCCTTGTGACACGTGCGAGTATCAGCGAATGACCCCGCGTCTACGGCAACAATAAGATAGTGACTCAACGTCTGCTTGTTCTCCAGTCTGAAGGTCCGAAGTTCAAATCCCGCTCCTGGCATAAAAGCGTTGTTGGCAGCGCAATCAGATCAACGATTCCAGCTCCAAAAGACTAGTACAGTCATTGTGTCCTTGGGCAAGACATTTAACCCACCTCACCCCCAGTGTCTGCATACACTCGTAGTTCTATGTTGTGCCTTGAAGGTAGCGCTACATAATTGTGACCATTTTGCCTTCTTCGTTATCCATTTGCTGTTAAAACGTACAAAAGTCTCCTGCTTACTGAAACTCCTGAACCCAAGTCAAGAGTGTTTCCTCTTTAACATTGAATCGCCCAAACATGTTTAGTACTCATAATGCTGCCTGAGCTGTGGGGATGACATGCAGATGCAGCCTGTGTAGAAGTGTGAAGTGGAGAAGCGTAATGAGCTCGGGGCCCCTGCAGAGGCCTGTGCACTGCTGCTGCTCCCGCTGCCGCTGCTGTGTAATGATGAACCCACAGTGTCTGTTAAACCAACGCCAATTAAGCTGAATGTGCACATAGAAACTGAGTCTTTACTGTTTGTAGAGACACAGGGGAGTGTCAGATGAGGGGCCTATCACGGACCTGATACACCGAGAGGGTTCAGGATGTGTTGGATTACATCAGAGAAGTGGTGTCAAGCTGATGTCGCCTCTGCTGACGTGAGCGGATGCAGCGTACTAAATAATATCGGCAGCAATGACACAAGCCAAAGGGACCACAAGCCAAAGGGACCACAAGCCAAAGCGACCACAAGCCAAAGGGACCACAAGCCAAAGGGACCACAAGCCAAAGGGACCACAAGCCAAAGGGACCACAAGACAAAGGGACCACAAGCCAAAGGGACTACAAGACAAAGCGACCACAAGCCAAAGGGACCACAAGCCAAAGGGACCACAAGCCAAAGGGACCACAAGCCAAAGGGACCACAAGCCAAAGGGACCACCTCGCTGCAGCAGACTCATCAGACTTGCCAGATATTTAGCCTGGAGAATAAACCAGATCGTGTCTGTTTGTTTGGTGAAACGCTGTTATTTGGCTGTTTTTTGTTTCAGATTTATTTTTATCCAGCATTACTGCATTGAGTGAGTCAAAGTAAAAATTGGCATTAAATCAAAATAAATGTCTGTTTTGGGTCCAAAGAAAAAGACGAAAAAAAATCTGCATTGGATCAAAGTCAAATTCTCCTTTGGGTCAAAACAATTCAAAATCAGGCAAAGTAAATTCACGTTTATTGTGCTTGCTTGATGCTTACTTTGAACTTAATTTAAACGTTTGGTTCAAAGTAAGACTTCTCTCAGCACAGAGGAATTGTAAGGTATTCAAAAAAATTAAAAAATAGAATCCTTTACATTCTAACTGGTTTCCTCCTGTTTCTCCCCTTTGCTGCCCGGAGATGCAGAAATCTTCCTTATGCATGAGCAGTTCCCCGTGGCAGCACGTATTGACCGCTGCTCTCCTGCTCCTCAGAGTTATCGATCCGCCATTGATGGGTGTGTTTCTTCTCGTGTAATGATGCTGTGCTCCTGTATCCTGTCCAGCTCAGAGAGGGGCCGAGCTAAAGGTCAAAGCCAGTAAGGCGCTGGCTGCTTCTACTCAATGAAGTCCACACTCATCCAGAGCTCTGTTTTTCACTATTGTCTAAATAAACAGTCCCACAGAATCAGATTACCCTTCAAGCCACGGTGTTCCTCGTTTATTTAACTGGGTCGAGTCATTCCTCTCTAACCTTGATGGCTTTGCAAAGGATGAAAGGACACGTTTAAATTTGGATGCGCTGAAGCAGTTGGTTTGAAGAGTACAGAAGGAACGCAACATCTGAACAGCGAATTAAACCTAATCCTTCAATTTCGTACTTTATTCTACGAGCAAAGTTGTGTTATTTTTAGTACAAAACAAGCATAGTAGTAAAATATTGAGGAAATGCAAAGAATCCGCGTGACTTTATGATTTACAGAATGAGAAACACCGCAACTCGTGTTGGACACAAGGAACAGTTAAGGCTGATTAAACCTGTGGAAAATGGCATAAAAGGTCATTTCATATGATTCTTTCACAGGCTTATACCAAGATGAATGGACAAAATGTGAACTTAGGTTGAAAACAAACATATTAACCTCTCAATCAATGTTTTAACCTCACATTCAATGTTTTAAAGCCAAACTTTTTTCATCAAGGGCCACATATTGGAATGTGGAGGGAGGGCTACAAATTGATGTCGATACAGAGACTCATTCAGAAAAGTGCATTGAACATTTATTTAGGCTTTTGAGTCAGGTCTGGACCAGTTGGGTTTCTGAGGATATGATGGTACTGGATGGTTAAAGAAAGTATTGTAATTCATTATGATTAAACTGTTTGATGGCAGTTTATCAGTATTTATGTTCTTATTAAAAAAGAAATCGTGCATTGTGTTAATATATGTGACTCTGCCTGAGAAACCAGAACACACATTAACATACAGCATGTGAAGAAGCTGAGCAGGCACACAGTCTCCACCAGGAAATTCTTTGTCTGTATCTGTCTTCAAGTGTGAAAGAAAGAAACATATGGCTGTGAACAAAAGTCACTCTGCTTTTATTTTTATGAAGCTTTTTACTTCAGGTATAAAATCCTCAGAGCACAGAGAATCTGGGTCAGACTTTGGTGGGAAGCCGGGGGTCTGTCGGTCCATGGACAGGGCTGGCCAGGCACTTGTCCTATCCAAATCTCTTGTAACTAAGAATAAACCTGCTTCTATTTTATAACTCAACAAGGCTCAAAAATTGATAATTATTATCAATATATATTTTCCACAACAACAACTAAGGAAGCTCTTTTTATTTTTTATTATGATAAATCGCAATACTTTTTCATTCAGATTTGCCCCACTTCTTTCACAATAGCTTCAAAAAAAATAAAAAAATAAAATCACAAAAGCAATAGAGACATTTCAACAATTCCTCTGGTGGTGGTATCGTTAGTTCTCAGGCAATAAAAAACAATTTTGTGAAACAGTCTTTTATTATAAATAGATCTTTTGTATAAAATCTGGCATGCTTCATTTGGAACCAATTCACAACCGAAAGCTAACCACGTTTAGAGTTAGCCAAACACAACAAACTCGTCTCAAATGCAGGTCGACGGACGGACGACATACGACAGGAGACAAGAACCAGAAAAATTCACAATAACAATTTTAAGTACAATTAAATTTATGACACGCATGGTTGAATCCCACTTTATCTTTTAAATATTTCCTTTATCACAGCTCCCATTTTCAAGTGTTCTCAGTATTTTGATCCTTCGTTGGTAGCTCAGTGCAGTCTGTAAACATCAAAACATCTTAAAGAGTGTGCCGTTGTTGGACATGGAGTCTTTTCCCCGACACTGGTCCAGTACTCGTCTCCTCAGATGTTGTGGTTGGCGTAGCTCACATATGTGGTCTTGGGCGGTGGCACTGCAAAAACCAACATGGCAAAGAGGGAGAGAGGGATCAAATATACAGTACTTTAATCAAATACAAGATGATTATTGACGCATGACCAAGAGAAATCTGAGAATTTGTTTTCATTTTTATACGTAGCTGTTCCTGATCAGCTTTATGCAATCAAACGTTCTGAATGAAAACGTTAAAGTGCCTTTGACCGGTTGGATGACTCATTAAACTAAAATGCAGCTTTGAATTTAGCGAAAAATTTTAAAAAATGTTATCCCAGAATAGCACTTTATAGAATAAAATAGAATTTTTTAGGTTTATAATTTCACTTCCTGTTTGCAATTGTTGACACCACACTAGGCAAACACTGGGCAAAAACTCATCTAATGTCACCATTTTAAAAATTTGAGCCTTTATTCTGTTGAATTGTGGTATATTTTGTGTAAATCAGGGGTGTCCAAACTTTTTTCCCAGAGGGCCGCATTTTGAAACTTATATGGAGCAGAGGGCCACAGACAATCCGACAATGAAGTGAAATGAATCATTCAAAATTTTGCAATGGACATAGTTTTGATGGGTCTCCACACCTTTTAATAAGACTTGGAACATTATTATTAGGTTGGTATAACAGCAAAATGCTTGAATTTGTCCAATTTTACAGTAAAAAGTACTACTTTTTGTTGTTTGGACCAACTTAACAGGAAGCCGGAGGGCCAAAAAAAATTGGTCTGAGGGCCACATTTGGCACCCGGGCCGTAGTTTGGACATGCCTGGTGTAAATGATAAAATAAAAGAGTAGTTTCACTTGAAACTCTTTGTCTACCTTGAGATGGGCCATCTACATCCTATTGTACACTGACTTTCGCTCCCTCCTCATTGAGTACCTGATTAGCATCAGAATACCCCGGGCGTCTCCAGGGTTTCAACAAACCATTATAAACAACGGGAAGGTTGAATCTTAGACCTCCATTACGATTTAAGGAAGGATTCTCTTGTTTAACTAAGATTGCATCCTTAATCCCTCTTTCAGGAGAATAGAAAACCAGAGTTCCCAGACTTGATTCAGATTGAGAGATGACTTCAACTGAATCTTTTTCTATAATACACCAAATAAAGTCAAAATTAGAAAATTGTAGAAACCTGCCTTAGGCACTTTAAGTTACTGCGTTAAAAAACAGCTAGATAAAAAGCATAATACATTTATGTTACTTTTTTGGAGAACAAACCTAATTACTCTTTCATAATAGTCACCATTAGGGATGTCACGAGATCAAATTTTTGTGTTCCGATTTCTTTCATTCGGTTTCTGTTCCTCAAGTTTTACATTCTGAAAGACAAAATAAATTGAATGTGACAAAAACAGCCCAAAAAATAAGTTCTTTACCTTTAGGTTTACTTTCGGGCTGTGTATGGAACAAACATTACATTATTTTGCTTCTAATATTGTCACGATTATTATTTTTTTGGTTCTTACGATTATATTGTGACCTGTATAAACACGATTTTTGATTAACTTAATAATCTTGACATCCCCAGTCACAATTATTAGCTTTTAGTTGCTACGACTACAGTACAACCCGGATAATTATCAAACAACCAAACAATCTTGAGACGTAAAGTATATGTGACAAGATCTTGTGTGACGCAAGATCAAAATGTCCCATTTTCCATCCTTCTGAAATCCAATCTTGTATTGTCGTTTGATAATTACGATTTAGCTTGAGAGGCTATGGTCTTACAAATAATTGTAACAGAAACCTGAGAGGCATAGAAAAGGGTCATTGGTGCAACGTGCAAAAATCAGCGGATCGGATTTCACAGCATCCGTAACTGGTGTTTGTTTACTCATACTGGAGCGATAGTACACAAATGTATACCTTTTGAATGTAAAAAAGCCCTCAAATGTTACATGTAAGAGGAAGCTGAAACATTATAGACAAAAAAAGGAGAAACATAGGTTAAAGTTGGAGCCGAGACGAGAGAAGCATGAGAAGAGCTGGTTCTTTCTCTGCAGCCCCCGTCCTTCTCCTCAGAGTTTACAGCGGTGCCCCTGTGGTTCACTGAGTATTGTACTGTTCGAGCATGTGTGAACTTTCATAGAATAGAACCTTTTATCCTCTGTGTCAAGGCGTTTTAATGTGTCGGCCTTCACACAGGTACAAGCTCATACAGCTCCAGTTTAGAAAGCAGCGAACGTTTTCATTGCTCCTGGCTCTAAACACAAATTAAACATAATCTAATGTAAAAACATGTCACTTTTGGTTTTGCCTGCGTGGTGTGTTTGGACTAATGGGAGAAGTGTGAGACGTCACCTCAGAGCCGCCGCAGATCCAAACTGCTTACCCTGCTTCACACTTCAAACACGCATTCTGCATCGTCAGGCTGAAACTCCAAATACGTCCTGTGTATTTGTCAAAGACGGGCCGACTGATCTCGCTTCTGCTAACAAGCACAGCCGCCGTCACTTACATAAACCCGGAGAGCCTCTTTTATCTGCTCCGTGAAAGGGGGGCACAAAGATCAGAGATGCAGGGCTGAAACGGCTTGGGAAACATCTGCAACACTTTTTTGTTCCAAGTCATCAGGGACAACACGGCCAACTTTAAATGGAGCTGTTCATTATATCCACATTATGCATGTACAGCCTGCGCAACATAAATTGTCGTAAAAAAATCATTTGAAAGAAATCATTCAACGTTATTGCGGGCATTCTGTTCAAAAGCAGCAGGTGCCATACTTTTAAAGGTGCAATTTGAAACCTTACTGTTATGTTCCCCAGTATAGCATGAAACAAAGGAAGGCTAACAGGTCACGTTACGGGTCAGATCTGTGGAGAGGCGAGCCCACTACCAGTATGAATGTTCGCATTTTAGGATTTTATGTTGTTTTAGCAAATTCAGGTTAGATACGTTTAATGCCATAGATTTCAAGCATCGATAACATCTCCATGGAGACAAGCAGGTGGAGAACTTCTTTTTAAAGAACCTTATATTGTGATATATTGATTTTCGTGTCAGCCAATATTATGATATCACTACTTTTGATGCAATATATATCTAGACCAGGGGTGTCCAAACTTTTTTCACTGAGGACCGCATTTTGAAACTTATACGGAGCAGAGGGCCACAGACAGCCCAACAATGAAGTGAATCATTCGAAATGTTGCATTTGACATTGTTTTGATGATACTCCACACATTTAATAAGACTTGGAACATTAATATTATGTTGGTATAACATCAAATGCTTGAATGCTTCCAATTTTACAGTAAAAAGTACTACTTTTTGTTGTTTGGACCAATTTAGCGGGAAGCCGGAGGGCCAACAAAAATTGGTTTGAGGGCCGCATTTGGCCCCGGGCCGTAGTTTGGACATGCCTGATCTAGACTCATTAAAATGCTATGTACAATCTGCTTTTGAGCTATTGATTATTGATTGGTTCTGGTCTGGCTCAAGTTGCCCTCCCCCCAATATTGTCCGATTGAAAATGGTGTCAAACATTCAAACATACGTCGCTTGTGGTTATGTTCTGGTGTGCAAGTGTGCAATTGACCCCGAAATGTCCATTTGACCCCAAAATAGTGACTACAGTTTGTACATTGTTTGTGTACGCGCCGTTTTTGAGATATTGATCATTGATTGGTTATGGTTTGGCCAAAGTGCGAAGCTTCCCCCTGTATATTAGACTGAATTAACGCCTGAATGATATCAATAACAGCGTTTGTGCAAGCTCAGATTTTTTACATACTGAATACTGACTGATCATTTGGTTATTGACACACCGCATGCATCATTGTGCGTCCATCACAATCTCCTATTAAATAAACAAATCATGTAAAATGTATTTGTAACTGTGCTATGAAACCTGGCATTTTCCACTGAAATCCCATTCAATTCCACTTCACTTTTGACTCCGGCTGCCTCCATACTGGAATCTGAACGTTGTTGCAAACTTTTCAATGATCTGTTGTGCAGTTCCTAGTAAACGTTCAAGGCGGTGTTCAAGCGCACCGTCCCGTCACTCACCGCTGGCCTCCACTGCCTCACACTCCTTTAGCTCCGTCTTCACTTCCCCGTTGGGGCGCTCCGCTGCTGCCAGGTGGGACAGTTTGCTGGTCATGGTCGCCGCGGTGACGATGGCCTTGAAGCTGCGTTTGCGCTTGGGCACGTTCTGCTCGGGGTGGAAGATGATGATGTAGACTTTGTGGATGTAGAGCATGCCCAGGGACACGGAGGCGCTGAGGCTGAGGGACACCGTCAGAGTGGCGGTCTGGATGTACATCTGAGGGGAGAGAGAGCGGACGGGGAGTTAGGGACTGTTAAAAGAGTTTGGAGGGGAAAAAAACAAACCAATGCAAATTGAGTAACTTTAGGTTCTCGTGTCGCATGAAAATGAATATAAACTTTTCTTTCTCGAAATCCAGAGCCACTGATGAAGCAGCTGCTGTACATGGAGTCTGTTTCTCTGGTGATTTACACTCAACTTTTCAGTGATCGAAAACTTCACTCAAACTAAACCTGAACTCAAATCAAACTGGCTTCTAGCAAGGTTTCATAAATATGAGATCTGTGTCGTATATATTTTCCTTGTCAGTGGTTGAGAAGAAGCTTTATGGAGCAGTATACTGTAAGCGTCTGAAGGGGGCGCCGCACTGAATATTGTTTTAAATAGGGATGTAGTCTGAAAATAATTGCTACAGATTAAAGATGTCGAGATTATTTGTTTAACCATTATTAATTATATCATTGTAGGAACACATTTTTAGTTTTTAGAAGCAAAAATAAAAAAGTGATTTAAATACAAATTAACTTTACTTTATCATCCAGAAAGTTTTATCTCATAAAGCTGTTCACATATTAGAGGAATGGTAATCTCAGACAGGGTGAACGAATGTGAATTAAGGATTCCCAAATTGTTAAAAATTATAAATGTAAATTTGTGATGTTCTTTCCCACTTTAATTGTAACTGTAAATGTGTAACTGTTTCCCTAGTATAGATGTTTTCCTCATTATACTACTATTTTATAGTAAATACATTTAATATCATATGACTGCTACACTACACTTTTAATAGCCTTAACAAAGCATGAATAAAAACTTAATTAAAATGGTTTATTATTAATGATTTAGGCTTAATAATTACTTGATCAATACTCTCCTAACCCTAAAATCATAATGAAATAGTGAGTTACTAAGCCTGAATCATCATCATGAATTTAGGGCGTGTTCATGCTTGTTATTTGGCCCTAAATTGAGCCCATTTTAATCCTGATGTGAACCTGGTTTGGTCCTTTTCTAGTCCAGGTTTGGTTTCGGGTTAATCCTGGTTTAATCCCAGTTTTCATGAGGGGAATGTGAAAGTTACAACCCACATATTTTCTGTCAAATCAATCGTTCTGGAATGAATCTGGATCAATTGCACTTCAAACCCACATCATTTTACAATAGGCCTTATATAGGTATTCTGCCTATGCTTTTATTTAGTTACAAGCTTGTGCTCCTCGTAAAAATTTACCAGTGGATTTCTACTTTGTATTCTAATTGGAATAAATCAAACATCAGAAGCCAAAACGTCAGAGTCTCAGCTTCACAAAGACTCCAGCCAAAGTGTTCAGAAACAGCTGCTCTTTTAAATGGGAGACATTCTAGTCAAGAGAAAATCAGCCCGCATTATATTAAGGAATAGGTTTGTGATTTAAAAACAAAAGTTCCACCAAGAATTTATAAGGCAGTACTGTGAGGACATGAACTTGTTTTTTTCATTGTGGAGAAATTCAGAACTCGAGGTTACACCAAAATAAATATCAGAATCCTGCTTGCAGTGAGATAGAAATGCCAAAAGAACAAAGGTTATAGTTAAAAAAGGCAAGTCTCTAAAAAAGTTCCAGACATGTTTGAATTAATGAATCGTACTTTTGCAAAAGATAAACCGCTGTTGCTCTAACTCAAACCATTTCTCTGAGTGTTGTTTCAGGAAACACACCCACATGCTGGAGTTAACCAGGCGGCGCAGCTCTTCCCTGTAGCTCCCACAGCATCTGTCACCCCACACCTGTGCACACTCCTCCCAGCATGCATCACTGCCTGCTACCCCGGTCGCTATGACTACTCCACCACGTAAAAAAGACAGAGACCCAGACTAATGGCCGCCGTGCTGAGTGACGGTGGGGAATGCTCTGTGGGGCTCTGGCCGACAGGAAGAGGAAGTCGGAAAAACAGCTCGGATGTAAAAAGTACAAAACTCTAAAGGAACGTGGACCTGAGGGGAAACAGGTGGCACAGTGGTTTTTGTGGCACCTCGAGCGCCACAAAACTGAAGGTCTTCATGGTCCCATACTGTTATGCAAACATGCACAGGCATGTTCTTGTCAGGTGGGGCTGAAATCATTTTAAGATGTATATTGCGAGTTTGTGGATTCATAATGTATAATACACACCTTACCTCAATAAAAAAATGCCAAATAAGTACATTCTGAAATGTCAACCAATCTTCGATTTCAATTGAATTATTTTCTAAGCATGCTGACATGTCAGTAGAAAGATATTCAGTATGACCAGGGCTAGTGATTGTCCATATAAACTTGATTTAACCAAGCACCAAGTTACTTTTCACCAAAGGAACTTTGTACGAATCCACATGCCCCACATGTACCTCTCAAAGGACAAACTAGAATTTAAACAAAATTATCGGTATATAATTTATACCTATTGAAACATTTATTTCTCTGATTCATCAATTATCTCTGTATTTTACAGCTTCTGTTTACTGTTAAGTGGTGTGAGTCTGACACACATTGACTTCTGTGGTCTGAGGTCTGTTTAATGGGATTTTAGGCTCAATCCACACTTCTACAATCTCGCTGGTGTCATGGGACTCCTTCACCAATATTTATTTTCAATGCACAATCTGTTCTAGTCATAGTTCACTTCCACCAATCATACTCAGTTCAACTGTGTGTGCTGAGGACCCTCTCGATTCCACTTAAGAAATGCACATGAAAAGAGTTAGGGCTCCGGCTTCTCAGCAATCATAAGCCCCAAGCCCCCCATGCGGCAAATGACCAAAAACTGGCTGAGCCAATTTAACGCCTTCTACTTCAGGTTTGATGTGACCACCCCCTCCCCCACAGTGGCCACCTCTGCCAATCCAACCCCGGTCCCCCCCACCTTCCCCACCACTCTCTCAGTTCAGGAACAGGATGTAAACAGGCTATTTCGGAAATCCAACAACCCCCGAAAAGCTGTTGGACCAGACGGTGTTTCTCCCGCCACCTTAAGACACTGCGCAGGAGTGCTGTCCCTCGTTTTCACAGACATTTTTAACACCTCCTTGGAGTCATGCCACGTCCCAGCCTGCTTCAAGTCGTTTATCATTGTTCCTGTCCCCAAGAAGCCCCAGATCACTGGACTTGATGACTACAGGCCTGTGGCGTTGACGTCTGTAGTAATGAAGTCATTTGAACTTGTCGTGCCACACCTCAAGTCCTTCACCTCCTCCCTGCTGGACCCCCTGCAGTTTGCTTACAGAGCCAACAGGTCTGTAGACAACGCCATCAACCTGGCACTCCACCTCATCTCGCAGCAACTGGACTCCCCGGGAAACTACGCCAGGATCCTGTTTGTGGACATCAGCTCTGCATTCAACACCATCCTCCATGCTCTGCTCCAGGAACAAGCTCAACGTGCCTGACTCCACCTGCAGGTGGATCACTGACTTCCTGACGGATCGGAGGCAGTGCCTGCGGCTGGGGAAGAATGTCTCCGACACTCGGCCTATCAGCACAGGCTCTCCACAGGGCTGTGTACTTTCTCCTCTGCTCTTCTCCCTGTACACATACTGCTGCACCTCCAGCCACGACTCGGTAAAACTGATCAAGTTTGCGGACGACACGACCCTCATTAGGCTCACCTCAGACAGGGATGAGTCTGTCTACAGGAGGGAGGTGGACCAGCTGGTGTCCTGGTGTAGCGGTAACAACCTGGAGTTCAACGCCCAGAAGACAGTGGAGATGATCGTGGACATCAGGAAAGTCACAGCCCACCAGCCCCCCATCCCCACCATGACAGAATTCCCCATCACCACCGTGGACTCCTTCTGCTTCCTCGGCACCACCATCACCAAGGACCTCAAGTGGGAGCGCACCATAAGTTCCCTCATCAAAAAGGCCCAGCAGAGGACCCAGCAGTACTTCCTACAACAGAGGAAACCCAAGCTGCCAGTGCAGATGATGGTGCGGTTTTACACGGCCATCATTGAGTCCATCCTCACCTTCCTCCATCACCGTGGAGCCACAGCCAGGGACAAACAGAGACTACAGCGCATTGTGCGTTCTGCTGAGAAGGTGAGCGGCTGCAGACTTCCATCTCTGCAGGACCTGTATGTCTCCAGGGCTCTGGGACGAGCAGTTTGCATCATAGCTGACCCTACTCACATGGACATGGAGTATTTGAACCACTCCCCTCAGGCAGGAGGCTACGGTCCATCCGGACCAGAACCTCCCGCCACAAGAATAGTTTCTTTCCCTCTGACATTGGACTCATGAACACTTCCAAACACCTGTCACTTTAACTACAATTTAATCAATCACTCACTGTACTGTCACTTTCTGCACTACAGAACTGTACATTCTTGTGTACATAGTAAGTCTATTTTTATCTCATATAGTACATTTTAACTGTTTCCTAATGTATGCCCCTTGGATGTTTTATGTTGCATCTTAACGCTGAAACAAGTTCCTATGTTTGTGATTTCTGTTCAACAATGGCAATAAACCTTGTCTGATTCTGATGTATCTGTATGTATTTATGTATGTGTATGTATGTATATGTCTATGTATCTGTATGTATGTGTATGTAGCGTATGTACGCTATGATTAAGCAGCACACACAATGAACAACAATTATGTTGTATTATATGCTAAATTCTAAATTCTAAGTAAATGCTAAGTCTAAATTCCAGTTTGTTTTTCTCTCTGCTTGTGTATTCTGTATTTTTATTAAAGCTTTGGCAATCAAACAGCCCTTTAGTTGTAACATTACGTCTTTTAAGATGTCCCACTACATACGCAGCTTATTGTCATTCTAGACCAGCACATGCTCCGGGATAATTGGAGGTGTCAGCAGGTGTTGTAGGTCACGCATCAATCAGAAGGGGGCGCTCTCCTCTGGGACGTTTACAATGGCAGCTCTGACTGGAGGCTGGACCACAGCCAAACACAGCTTCAATAGACTTCAATAGACTCTATAGAACATCTATGGGAATTTACACAAGGGAGAAAATGATATATATAATAATATAATATAATACCATCTCTGACCAAAAAGGTCACCATAAAAAAAAAAAGGTCACACATTCTAAAATTTCATTGAACCACCTTTAGCTTTGATTACAGCACAAAATCACCGGCATTGTTTCATCCAGTATTGCATTATTATTGTATTATTTTTTTCATCAAGCTCTTATATTGATAATGGGAGTGTGACCACTGCACAAAGACTTCTCCAGCTCTTTCCAAAGACTCTCACTGGGGTTCAGATCTGTAGTAGATTCGTTTCTGCTTCTCCTTAGATGTTTACTGACATCTTTTCCATGACCACGGGATTTGTCTTTCCACATGATAGTTTCAGAAATGAGAAGCCGCTCACTGCATCAGTTGGATAATGAACACGGATTTCTTGGTAGAAATGTTAGAAAATGGACTTAAAAACAGTGCAGAAGATCTTGGAGCTCTACCTATGTCGTATGTCACAAAACAGGGAAAACTTGAAGCTGAGTGTTTTCTGAGGCTCTGGGAGAAGAGGACTTACTAAACAGGGTTCATAAAACTAGTGTGAATAAAGTTCAATACAACTCCAGGTATGTTTTTGACGAGACAACACTGTTAGAAAATGGCTAAAAGCTTATTGACTTGTGCGTTGCAATCCAGCTACATACATCTAAATTTGAGATTCCGCACAGCTGTAGCAGGTTGGGAAGTCCTTGGGGAGACGAGAAGGAGGAGGAGAGAGACACAGGCTCCATATAAACTAACCAGCTTTAACTCATCTGTATTCACTTTGTCTGTCTTTAACTACTGCTGCTCCTCTGAGACAGCGCCTCTGACCCACACACTTCATCTTCATAATTATCACTGTGCGCCCATTACTTCATCATCAGTATCAACAGATAGTTTTATTATATGCATTTCTCATATTTATGCATTTATTGGACATTTAGATTATAAATTTGGCACAAATGAAAAATAACTCTTTTTGTCTGAAGAATACATTCTATTTCTTAAGCTTGTTTATGGAAATAAAAAACATAGCTCCCAAATTGAGAATTATAAAACAATATTAGATCCACACATCCTCATTCAGTGTTACATTTTAGATTATGACTCTTTTATGACCTTTTTTATTTGCTGTGTTTGTGTTGTTCATGGCTTTTGCTTCACATTTTTATTTTCTGTTTTGAACTCAAAGAAATGCAATTGTCCCCATTTTATGAATTGTGTCAGGTCAAGTTATTTTTTTCTTTTAACTTGTCATTCTCGAAAGCAAATCAGCCATCAGAGTTACAAGATAGGTTCTACTACCAATAAAACATGTGTCATTGTCCAAGTAAACTACATTTGAAGCAAAATGGTAAAGACAATGCATATAACAAATTGTAATCAAGCTTATTAGAACATATATTAAAATTTTAGATCAGCTATCAGATGAGGTGGAGTGAAGATAACGAATAATAATGATAATTGTAAAATGTGTTTCAAGTTTCAATGCATATTATTACAAACTCCTCAGTACAAGTATCGGATCCATACCTCAAAACTTGCCATAGTATTATTTGGTATCAGATAAAATAAAAAGAAAAAAGCTTGGTATCGTCCATCACTAAGTCTAAACCAAATTTTGATCTAAAAAGGGACAGTTAATGGAGAAACTAGAATGCAACATACTTTCATCAACCCTTCATGTCGACCCTAAAAATATTGCGTAACATTTTACGTAACCTTTACAAGGATCAACAATTAAAACATTAATAGAATGAAATAATAATATACTCATTTAGGCTCAACATTCGTTCCCTTTAGTGTAGGACTGCATTCATAGTACTATTTTTATGCACTGAACTGAATATTCCTCGTTCTTATTGTGTGCTCTCCCTCTGGTCTGCCTGTTAAACCAATGGGCTGGAGATGTGTTGGAGAAGGCCCTGGTGGTCCTCACTCGACTGCAGGCCCGGGGTATAGGGTGATAAAGAGAGGCTCCAGAGAGGCTTCAATCCATTCCTTGGCTGTGCTTGTTATGGATTTAGGACGGATTCTCCACATGGGAGATGAGGAGTGGGCAGCTCATCTTTGACTCAGTTTTCTTGTTTTTCTTAGCTCAATAAACCGCTTTCCTTTCAGCTTTTTCCAGTCGGATCATTACATCAAGAATTCATTCATCTAGCCACTCTCTCAAATACATTATACCCTTGAATGGTCTTTCTAGAGGACAATGGAGAGCACGGTAGGCCAGTTGTAAACTAGTCTTGGTCAACCAAAGACATGCACAATTCATCCTTTCGAAATGAATTCAGAATTAGATACCCCAGCTATAATAGACTTCAAGGGGGCAAGGTGCGGCTCTGGAAAAAGCTCTGAAAAGTATTAGGCCCTGGCATTTTCACAAATAACAAGGCAGATAACACTCCCAAAACTTCAGCCAACTCACCCCATGCCTTCTACTTTTCTGTTGTTGTTCATCTTTATAACCTTAATAAAATAATTAGTTGACTATTGAAACATTAGGTGTACTGAGACTATCGAGCAACTAAGCGACTAAGCGACTAACGACTAAGCGACTAAGCAACTAAGTGACTAAAGGCGATACAGTCCTAGAAAATGGGGATCTACCAAGAAATTCAAAGACTAATCACTTGCATTAATTCATTCAATTCACACCTGAGGATAAGATACTTCTGAAGTACCAGCTGCCCCGGAGTAAATGGACGAAAGAGAGTATGCAAAACTGCGGCATCAAACCCTCCAACCACTTCCAATAAGACGCAAACGCACCATAGTAAACAAAAGGCAAGATTGGTGAAGTGTCTTGCCCAAACACTAGAGCTTGAATCTTCAAACACATTCTTCTTTGAAGACCCCAATATTACCCACTTCTGGTGATTGCTTTATGTACATGGACATAGTTTGACCGCAGATTGAACGCCATTTTGCCTGAAGGTAGGAATAGCAGTAACCATGTAAAGACAATGCCACCATTTGCACATCAATTATGCAAATATCTTTGAGCATAAATGATCCATTACCTTTCTCTGTTCAAGGTTTAGCATCAAGATTACATGTCGGTGTAATCCCTCATTCGTCCAGGCGTGTTCCATTGTAGAAAAAGATTCAGTTGTAGTCTCTGTTTTTAGAAAAAACAAAACGTTTCGACTCTCATCCAAGAGTCATTCTCAATCTGTGAAACAAGTCTGAGAACTCCTGTTTATAACTTACTCTGTGAAAGCCCTGCCCACAGGGCGGGACCTCCTGATAATGGGACCATTGAAACTAACTGGTATGGACCTATTGTACCCTGACTTTCGTCTCCAGGGTTTCAGCAAACCATTATAAACAACGGGAAGGTTGAATCTTAAACCTCCATTACGATTTTAGGAAGGATTCTCTTCTTTAACAAAGATTGCCTCCTTAACCCCTCTTTCAAACCATCTTTTCTCCCTGCTCAGAATCTCCACCTCACTGTCTTCAATAGAGTGGTTTGTGGCTTTGAGATGAAGATGCACGGCGCTCTGGGGTCCTGAAATCGCGTGTCTTCTGTGCTGATAAAGCCTCTTGTGAAGTGGCTGTTTAGTCTCCCCTATGTACCACTCTTTACAACTCTTCAAATACAGTGTAGAAAGTTCTTTTGCGCCCAGAGCTCTCCAAATCCACATAAAAGTTGACTTTTAGAATGCTCGATATACACCTCAGGGAAACACAATTTCTCACAGTTTCATCATTTTATCCCACTGACGAACGGTGAAGGTGAAAATTCTGTAATTTTGTCAACAACCTCTCGTGTTACAGCTATGTGCACATTTCTGTGACACAAAACTGAAAGGCTTGCAAAACTGGATCGGAAGTAATGACTGAGCGGTGACCAGACTGGGGCCAAGTGGGACACAATATGAAGGCTATTTTTTGCTTAAATTGGCTGGGTGACGGATGGAAATGGACACAAATGGACGAATACATGCATACATCTCACAAAATAGACAGAAATGAGCCATCTTTGTCAACGTCTTTGCACAAACATGCAAGTGCACAAAATAATTCTGATTTCTGCTTAGAGCGTCAAGATGCACTAAGAACTCTAAACAACCAAACTCAATTAGTCTTTGCATCAAAACTTGTCAGAGCACTCTTGTTCCTGTCTTTAAAAGAATCTAAAAAGGTGCAAACTGGAGGATGAGAGATGTTCAGAGGCGCCTAGTAATTTGGCATAAGCACTAAAACTTTGCGGACTTTAATTACTGATAAAAACGTCGATCATACCACACTGAGCGACATGACATTTACTTTGAGCATTTGCTTTTAAAACATGACGAGCTGCATATAGTTATTTTCTCTCTTCAGTGGAAATATACATTTTGACGCCAAGGCAGTTTTTACTTTTATTTTAACGCAGCGGAACAAAACAAAACGCGCCATAGTTTGCCATCTCCGCTGATCTAAAACGATCGAGAACACGTCCAAACACATGCCTAATATTTTCCTGTCTGTTTCTTGGCTGGTGCGGTTGAATGCTTCTCTGCTGTTATTGTCAAGTGATCGAACTCCTCTGAGAACTTCTCCAGATGTATCTTTGAGATTAGAATCAAGATGCCTCAATTGTAGTTTACACGCATTTTGAAAAATCGTCTTAATTTAGACTAGGTCACTGAGCCGGTTTTCCTGCTGAGCATCTAAACGTAATGAATGCTGGTGTATCATTAGACCAATGAGTGCAATCAACCAAGAGGATTCAGATCGAAAGCAGCAGCAGGAGCAGTTCAAAATGGATCCTTATGAATTTGTGAACTCACCAGTATCATAATTCATCATGCTGCACAAAATAAATGTAATGGTCAATCCCACCACAGTATGCGTTCCTTGGCATGCTTTTCTCTGTCCATTTGGAAACGCCTCCCTCCACTGACCACCTGTGAAATTGAGAGTTGGCAGAGATATCGCATCCATATGGTCCACACTTTTATAGGAAAATAATGTAAAGCACTGAAAATGTATATCTGCGAGATGGAGACTCTGTGATCCATCTTTTTGTCACATAATTAGGTGATTCATTGTGCGTTCTTTGTTTTGGGAAATCATTAGATGCAATTAACAATGGGAATTTAAACTACTTTATACACAACAGCAGGACATTAAAACAGTGGGAATATAAATGTTATGGGAATCGTAAAGAATTAAAATGGAAAATATTACACCACAAGGGGAAGCCAGTGTAGATAGTTTCAACAAATAAAATGGTACATCCAGCTTCTCTCTCGGCCTGGTTTCCCCTGCCAAGTTTCCTCATATATTGTAAACGCACTAGAGAATACACGCTTTTACAATCCCACATTTTGTTGATTATGAATGTATTTTTGCATAATGTGACTATTTACAAAAAATATTTTACGTTTTGCAAATAAATTGACGTTTTTTTGGGACACAAATCTTATTCATACGTGTTTTTTACATGTTTTATTACTACTCATTTTCATTACTTTTTATGTTTAATAACAGTGGATAATTGCACGATCATACATTAAAATGACATATAAACTACAAGATAATATTAAAACCTTAACTAAAACATAATGACAGCATAAATGTTTGGGAAGAGCATTCAGATCTGGGTTTCCATGGCAACAGTGGACACAACAATCCTGTTTCTTTCTTTTCATGACATGTAGAGATATTTGATTTGAACAGGGATCATTTGGGGATGTGTGGGAGAAAATATTGTTTATGTTTAGAGTGTATTTCATGATTGAATGGAAGGTTTTTGAGATCGTAGTGCACTTCTGTGTTTGATAAGGAAGGCCACTCATTATTCTAAGGTGTCTCGTCTTAAGAGCACTCAAAAGAACTAAAACTTTCATGTTTTAAAAAGTCCATGGATTCCAAAAAACGTACATTTACTGATGGTCTTGTGTTACAAGAACATTTTGCTGCAACCCCTCCTCATCTACACCCCCACACCCTTTAACCCAAATGCTTTATCATACTCTCCAGTCCGTTTATATGAACAGACTGGGTTGGAGTTCCTCAATGATAACATCTCGTAATCTTAGACAAATGTGCTTCCTTTTGTGTATGAGACTGCTTTTCCTTTGTGGATGTGGTGGAAGCTACTTGATGAAACACCTCGCTCTGTTTTCAGGACACTGATGTCATTATCACCTGAGTTTGCACAGGCTCTGCAACAGTGCTGAATGTGCTGCCTCAGTGCTTCCTTGGGTTAAAAATAACTCTGTGTTTTATATTGGTCCAGGATCTGCTGGAGAGCCCTAACAAAAACCACAGTCAGTTGGTTTGTAATACTTTAAATACAGTCTTCCAGGCAGCCTGGTCTGAGTGTTCCTAAAAATAGGCACAATTTGGGATTTTAGATATGTAAGACACATTTCTCCACATGCATGGACCAGTAGAGTGAAACAAAATGTGTTTAACATGGGAGCTCTCTTAAAACGCAAACAAACAGGCAGTTAATTGTTTTGCAGTGATACTGCTCACTTCCCTAATGCATTCCGAGCATCATAATTATTTATTGCGATGAGTTTATAAGCACTTTTCACAACTTTCAGCATCCAGAGCAGAGTTTACCTGTCACTGTGAAGCCAACAAACAATAGCTTGCCAACAGTACACTTCCTGCATTGAGGAGAATAAAACATTCTATAATAAGAGTTGAACAACACACAGTGGTCTCATTTTGACTCTAAGAGCTCCTGTTTTGTACCCTGTACTATGGGGACAAAACATATCCATCTCCATGGAGACAAGCAGGTGGCGCCACCAAAACAAGTTAGAGGTCAAATCTGTAATATTAATGCATGTTTTCATTGATCTGATCATTATTATTTTCTATTACTTTTTTTTTAAGACTTTGTGCCCGTAGGCTTTACTGACAGGAAGGAAGTGTGAAATGGGGGATGAGAGAAGGGTGGACATGCAGTAAATTGTCTGAGTCAGGAATTGAACTCACGACACTGCGGCCGGCTGAACTTGGAGCCTGGCATATGTGTGCTGTGCCATAACCACTCAGCACTTTTTTCCCTTTTTTTTTAACAATAAAAACACATGTATTAGAGTAAATGCAATATAGATGTTTAATGCCCTACAGAGGAACATTCCAGGCAAAACAATAGCATCTCCATTTCCAATAGGTTTGTACTGTCTACAGCAATACAAAATGTAATTCCTCCCTTTGAATATTTTCACAATATAGATTATATGTGTCAGAAAGACCATTCTGGCACTAAATACTTTTATCCCTCTCGCCTACAATAAACCTAATCACAAAGCCCTGATTTACTGTATACGCGGCCAACTTTATCACATTACTTGTTTTATCGTACTTGGCTTGTCATCATTACCACCAAAAATAACATCCAGCATGAAACTTTCAGCCTTAAAATCACACTGTGTTCCTGCATATGTGAACAGTAGCAGACGGCAAACACTGACTATATTTAGAGAAAATCCCAGCCAATCACTCCACCTGTCGGCCATATCTCCCCAAAGACCCGGTAATGAGCAAAACTCTCCATCTGGCAACGCACACACGGCAAAATGAACGTCCAAAAAGTGTCGTCTGAAACTGAGAAGTGTAATTAATCCGATGTAGAGAAGTAGAGGAGCACAGAGTTATCAGATGGTGGCAAAGCTGACAATTAGTGACAGTTATATTGATATTTTGTTAATCAAAGGTGCATGTTATCAAGACTTATGATCCACTCATATGCTATTGAATCAGATGCACAACCTGGGTGAGAGCACCAGGAAATTCAGGAAAATGTTTTTAACTAGTTTAATGTTTATCTGGCAATGATAAGCTTATTTTTTGAAACACAAGCATTTTGGCAATAATTATGACTTTTAAAGATGTACTATGTAATTCTTTTGGGGGCACAAAAATCAGACAGTAACTAGCATCGAAACTAGATACTCATATGGACAAGTATCAATACAGTAAAAAATCCCACTAACAGTGCAACATTTGACCTTTCCTGAAAAGCTTTAGAATGATACTAAGCATGATCAGAACATCACATGTTATCATTGTAGTATCGAAATATCAAAATCAAGTTTTGCAATTTTAGCATTGTGACACTAGCCTGGAATAGCCTGATACAACAATACAACTCACAGTAATAAATTATGAAGTGTTTGAGTTCACAGGTAAATGCTCTGTGCAGCCTGTCACACTTCACTGAAGAGTTGGTTAAACGACACATTATGCATTATTGAACTAGTAGTTCCAGGGTATTTTATTATTATTGAGTCACTAGTAGTTCCAGGTTTTCCACATTTATCCTAGTTTTTCGGTGGGCCGCACAGGTCGCATTACTTGTCCGATTTACGTCATTCAAAGTTCAGGTTGTAGATAATTCTCTTCTCATTCCTGAACTTGCCTTCGGCTAATCCTCAGCCTTGTCATTTTCTCAGGATTCGTCTTGGAACACTGGATGTTTCACAGGTCGCATTTCTTGTCCGATTTTCGTCATTCAAATTTCAGTTTGTAGATAACTCTCGTGTGATTCCTGGACTTGCTTTTGGTATTCCTCAGTCTTGTCATTTTTTCAGGATTCGTCTTCAAATTTTCCCTATCTCTTAGAATGGCGGAATGTTGGTGATGTTGGAACGTTGTGACATCATTGTCATAGCAAATGTACAGAAAACGGCCATGCATTACGCAGACCGTCATGACAACTAGGGCTTTGTGATATCATCGGCACGGCATCGGCATGTACAGAACATGTGCAGAAATGGCAAAAGAAGACTGCACCTACAAATCAGTGAGCAGTGATTTTGTGTTTTTGTATAGACGTGTGAAAAAATTTGTTTTGTTTTTTGCATTCGGCAGTCACTCGCAATGGCTTCCTGCCATTGCCGTTCCTAGTTTCTATTGTTATTGGCCTTTAAACATGCTTTGGCATCTCAAGTTTATGAACTATTGAAAAGCCCACATTACAATCAGTCAGACATTCATTCTTCAGAATTTGTAGTTAGAACTCCATCTACTGTCAACAAAGGGAAAATCATGGACAGAAAAAACAAAAGCTAGCTTGCCTGACATGCTAATGTAGGCATGCAGTTGTATTTTTTTTCTTTTTTTGCAGTTTTAATTAACTCACGGTAGAAATGCTCAGAATAAGTCTGGTGATGATGTAAGGACTTATAAACAGCACAGAAGATGTCCCAATTTCTATTTCTACCTTTGGCAGGACAATTCTGAAAAAATAAACAAACTCGTAAACAGGATTAATGAAACAAGCGTGAACAAAGCTAAATGAGGGACATTCTTGGTTAAAAGCTCATAAAAGTAAATTTTGCATAATGTGCCCTTTAAAAAGCAGCCAAGCCCAGGTGAAAATGCCCCTAAATAACAAAGAGTACTCGTGTTATTAGAGGAGCTGTTAACATCTTGAATGAGTTTGCTCCAGAAGGCTGTTATTGTTACAGTAATAATAGGGAAATGATTAAATGTCATGTGCAGAGTTTGAAGAAAAGGCCCTTCAGGGCAAATAAGAGGAGAGATTAATGTAGATTTGAGATATTAGATTCAGGGATAGTTTTATTACGCTGTCAACTGGACAATGGGACTACAGACGGGAAAAGGAAGGTTTTAATTCATTACTTTTTCAGCAAGCAGATTTTTCATTGCATTGCTGCAGCTGAAAACCCAAAATTGCATGATGTCCATGATTGAAGATTGCAATACATGTTTTTGTCTGCCTTTAGAGGACAGTAGTATTAATATTGTGGTAAAAGTATAGTACTCTAGCAGTAGAAAGAAAAGCCAGTGAATGCAGAATTGATAGCCATAGTTTTGGTAGAAAGACGACAAATCAGAAATCAGATTGAAAATGACGTCTTGATTTGTAACGCAGTGTCCAGATCTCGAATGATGAAATCAACATTTTCGAAATAAATCACCACTTATAATTTGGTCTGTCTTTGTCTGTCTACTGCCACAAAAGCAAGATGTGGGAAATGGAATAGTAGCCATGGAAGTAAGGATATATTGTCTTGACTCACTCAACTAAGGGTAAACAAATATTTCACAAAAACACATAATTGATTGGTTCTGATTTATGTTTTTCTACTAATATGATCAGGCTGGCCCATTCTGCTCATGATCTAAAAGATACAGAATTGCATTTATATTTGAGATATTCTTGGACATCTTTTAAAGTTAGTATGCTACTTGTGACTATAAGCCTTGTGTATCTCCAGATGAGATCCACTACTAAAAATGTATCCTCCATAAGTTCACCCTCCCCCCATTTGCTTCATATAAAGAACAATGTACCATTTTGTGATGAACAGCAAACACTGTAGTCCAAACCTCTACAGTATAAGCCTATGTGGGGGCATATTAAAAGTTAAACACCAGAGCCGGGTTGAGCGGAAGATTAACAGTGGCCAGTGGCACAGACAGAGACATTGTGTGAGAGTACATAAGGATGCTGCTGACACTGCCTTTACAATTTATGTAAACACCACTCCGGGCTTTGAACTCTACATAAAACATGAACGTGCATTATTTATCTTTCTTACCCGCTCTGCCGACTGCGCCGTGCCAAAAAAGATGGGGATGAAGGCCAGCCAGATGATGCACGTGGTGTACATGGTAAATCCGATGGGCTTGGCTTCGTTGAACGTCTCTGGAACACTTCTGGTTTTGATGGCGTAAACCGTGCACGTGACCATGAGCAAGATGCTGTAACCCAATGAACAGATGAGGGACAGGTCCGAGATGTCGCACTTAAGCACTCCGCGGGCGCTTCTCGGATCTTGCGTTCTCTGCTCGCCGTAGTCCACGAAAGTGTGAGGCGGGTCGGCGCCGAACCAAACCATGATGCCGAAAAGTTGCACGGAAATGAGCGAAAAAGTGATGACCAGCTGGGACGTGGGTGAGATGAATTTCGGAGCGGTTACGGCCTTCTTGCCTTGCTCGAATATGCGATGGATGCGGTTTGTTTTTGTTAGCAATGCGGCGTAGCTAATGCTCATACCGAGTCCGAGAAAAATCCGTCGGAAAGAGCAAACCACCACATCCGGAGCGGCGATCATCGGGAAGGTTGCAATGTAGCAAAGGAATATACCAGTTAGCAACACATAGCTCATTTCTCGTCCAGCCGCACGCACAATCGGAGTATCATTGTAGCGGATGAAAGTTGCAATGACAAAGGTGGTGCCGATTATTCCCAAAACGGAGATAAATACTGGGAAAAGAGCCCAAGGCGAGTCCCATTCCAGTTTGATGATGGGGATGGATTGGCAGCCAGTGCGGTTGTAGTTGGGGCGTTTTTCGTACGGGCACAGGTCGCAGGTGAATTCGGTGGACTGGTAGTGGTAGCCCTCGCAGCGTTCGCAGTGCCAGCAGCAGGGGACGCCCTTCACCACCTTCTTGCGCTCGCCGGTCTGACAAGGCAGGCTACACACGGAAGCTGGGAGAGAGGGGTCCCCCGTGGTCCACTGCAGGCTGTCCAACTGAGGGACAGAAAATCAATAAATGGATTTGTCTTTTTTGTACTATATTTTACTATACAGGGCTGTTGTAAGTGTGAAAGGGGGTTAAGCTTGCAACAGGTATTGTTATCTTGCAGCAATAAAAAGAGATTATTCAATTCCTTTTTTCCTTTTTTTAAAGGGGCTGTACAATTTTTTCATGTAATATAGTAAACTCTGTTTTGCCCCAGGACAAATATTGTAAAAGAAACCATTCGGGGGAAAATAAGACTTCTTCTCTCTGCTTTTAGCGTTCTCTTCTTTTAATTCTAAAGTGTTTTATTCTCCGCAAAGGAGGAAGTGCGCCGTTAGCATGCTAATGTTTGTTAGATTTACCGTGATGGCAAAACACCCTCAGACCTCAGACAGTTGTGAAAAAAATATTTAGTATGCTCAGAAGGCATTGGGTAAGTGAGCGATAAGTTTGGACTGCTGCAAAGAGTTTAAAATGAACTAGTTTGGTTTTTCTTGTCTTTAAGACTATAAAAATAAGGTACAGACCTTTGCCAATGATTTTACATTTACAAATGATAACATTCAACTAAACTAATCAATTGTCAACTTATTTCTGAGACATGAATGATGTTGAAAGGTTCCCGGTTTACCCTAGTACCGAAGTACAGGGGTGCATACTTACATTCAGAAAGAGCTGGTTGGTCCAGTGTCCGATGACCTTGTACTCTGCCACTGAGTAGTTGTTGATCTGATACTGAAAGATGTCGTAACGTCCAGGAGCATCACCGTTTTCATTAAAAATGACAGGAGTCCCAGCACTCCCTGTGAAGAACAACAACAAAAACAGTATAGTGAGTTTTTTGTTTAGGTTTCGGGGGAGATATTTCGCGATGTAATCGTGGAAATCGTGGAAGAAAAGCTGTGGGGAAAAAAACTGTGGGGAAAAAATACCTTGCTGTTCAAACCATCTCCATCAGATTGGAAATTACTTTCAGATGGAAGTATAAACATCTTGATTTCTAAAACAGTATCCAGATTACTACCTTAGAAACCTTTTCTAACATAGATACTTTGTGTGTGGTTCAACTACAAAACTAAAGCAATGATGTGACAATTCTGAAATATTGTATCAATATTTGGTGCGGCTGTGGCTCAGTGGTTAGTGCAACTAGTGTAGTTGTGTCCTTGGGCAAGACAATTCACCCAACTTGCTTGAGAAAGAATGTGGTGGAATTGGTGTATGTAAAGCGTCTTTGAGTGCGCCAAAAAAAAAAAAATATTATTACTGCTTATTATTGTTATTTTATTATGACCATTTTCACACGTTGTTCTGCTCTCAAAATATTTGTTGGAATATTTTTTTCATAAATCTATCGTTTCAGTAGTTACAGCTCATCTCCAGCCTCCATGAGACATAGCTCCGATAGTATAACCACTCGCTCCAGTTCTACCTCCAGTGTCTTATAGATGTTTCTCCTGCGTTCACACTGTGTTTAGTCTGTCTTTGCCAGTCCAGTGTTCTCTTTCCACACTCCATTTCTCACAATTACATCTGAATCTTTGGAGTGTTTGTGTTATGTTGTTATTGGATTCTTAAATTTAGAATAGAATTGTTCTCTAAACCAAATGAAGAAAACCGCATCTAAATGTAATTAGTTGTACCCACAAATTACACTGACAGATTCATAAATGCAAACATAAATTTCATTCTGAGAAAAAAAGAAAGAATAAAGGTAATTTAGTGCCATATGTAGTTGAATTCCCTGGTCTCATTTTGTGTTAGCACTCCCTGCTGGGGGAGAAAGGTCACGCTGCACAGTTCAGAGGACACTATAATGCAAAGGTAGTGCACATGTGGTGGTAGTGACGGAGCAGTCGTGTGTAAAACAAGCCCAACAGTAAACAAACAGCTGGGCCCCATCTTCTCATCCATCTCCACTCCCCGACTCCCAGTGCTGTCAGCAAACATCCTGCTCGCACAGCTTAAACGCAGATGAAACACTCACAACAAACGTCAGAGCAGTGTGGACAATAAACAGCCAACATTGAACTCTGAACAGTTGTTATTTTAATCTCAACTGTCACAGCTGAAACACGCCTCATGTTCATTCAGAAAAGATTTAGTCACTCATCTTCAGTCACTTGTAGGTGAGTGGCATCACAACATTCTAGGATCTAGTTTTAAATTGGGGTGGACAGCTGGTTTGGATTCTATGGAAGAATTTGCTATTTAGATTGCGGATATGTTAATAACGTTTGTGTCTGATATCTAATTACTGGGCCTATTCAGTTCAATGTCTTCTCTGACAACATTAGGGCTGCAGCCAGTGATCATTTTGCTAATCAAATAATTTACCAATATTCTTTCCATTATTGGATTAGTTGTTTAGAATGCAACATGCCAGTAAATCAGATTTTTACAAAATTTGACCCTGATTAAGCTAGAGTGACACCATTTTAGGACATCCTATATTTACAGAGAAACGCAAAAACACCAGTTGTACATGTTTCGTATGTCTTCTCTGGCGTAATTATTTCTTGGTCCGAGAAAACCTCTTCTTTCTGCACAATGCATGTTTTGGAGTCTGTTCAAAGTCCAGAAAACAATTATTTTAGTACGAAATTAGTTGCAATTTAATCAGCCCCAGTCACCAAGTGAAACATTTTTTTCACAATAGCTTCAGAAAGTGGTACCATTATTGATTGTTGTAAGTTGAAAGAACTTTTAACCATAAGATTCATGTTTTTTGGGAGCCAATCTCTAACAAATAGTGATCAGAATCAGAATCAGAATCAGAAAAAGGTTTATTGCCATTGTCAATGAACAGAATTCACAAAAATAGGAACTTGTTTCGGCATTTAGGTGCAACATAAAACACAGAGCAATAATAAAAACAATATATATATATGAAATCAAAAGGGCATGCATCAGATTTAAAATTACTATAGTATGAAATAAAAATAGGCTTACTATGTACACAAGAATTTACAGTTCAATTTACAGATGTAGTGCAGAACGTGACAGTGAAGGGGGGGATTGACTGAATTGCAGTTAAAGTGACAGGTTTTTAGAAGTGTTCATGAATCCAACGGCAGAGGGAAAGAAACTATTCTTGTGGCGGGTGTGACTTTCCTGAAGTCTACGATCATCTCCACTGTCTTCTGGGCGTTGAACTCCAGGCTGTTACCGCTGTACCAGGATACCAGCCAGTCCACCTCCCTTCTGTAGTTAGACTCGTCCCCGTCTGAAAAGAGCCCGATGAGGGTGGTGTTGTCCACAAACTTCAGTTTTATGGAGTAATGGCTGGAGGTACAGCAGTTTGTGTACAGGGAGAAGAGCAGAGGAGAAAGTACACAGCCCTGTGGAGAGCCTGTGCTGATGGTCCGAGTGTCTGAGACATTCTTGTGCTGGGAGAGCTTGTCCTAGAGCTGAGCAGGGAGGATGGTGTTGAATGCAGAGCTGAAGTCCACAAACAGGATCCTGGCGTAGGTTCCCGGGGAGTCCAGATGCTGCAAGATGAAGTGGAGTGCCAGGTTGATGGCGTCGTCTACAGACCTGTTTTTGCTCTGTAGGCGAAGGGAGGAGGTGAAGGACTTGAAGTGGGGCAAGACCAGGCGTTCAAATGACTTCATGACTACAGACGTCAGCGTCAGTGATCCCAGGCCTCTTGGGGACAGGGACAATGATGGACGACTTGAAGCAGGCTGGGACGTGGCATGACTCCAGGGAGGTGTTAAAATGTCTGTAAAGACTGGGGACAGCACTCCTGCGCAGTGTCTTAAGGTGGCAGGAGGAAAACCGTCTGGTCCAGCAACTTTTTGGGGGTTGGATTTCCGAAATTGTCTGTTTACATCCTGTTCCTGAACTGAGACAGTGGTGGGGGAGGTGGGGAGGACCGGGGTTGGGTTAGCAGAGGTGGCCACCGTGGGGGAAGGGGTGGTCACTGTTGTGGCAGAAAAACACCAGACCTGATGTTGTCATGCAAAAAGACCCCCCACGCTCTCCCCCCACACAAATGCTAAATCCATCAGGATCCCTGGTAGTGCTGCTCAAAGACTGGCTCCTCTCAGGTGGGATCTAACCCCAGGGGTCCAGGATGGGCCTCTTTGCATATGCCTCGCCTGCCGCTAGGGCATTGTCTTTAACAGAAACCAGACAGCCAAAGTCTGAATGCAATCAACGAAAACCCACCCTGTTTCTGTACTTAGCATCTGGCCCATCGAACCAACAATATTCGAGTATGTATTGTCATGTGATTTGTTCAACCTGTATTCTATAAAAGGACATGGGATTCCTGTGGGCCGAAGTCCTGGAAGGGATAAACAACTTTGTATTAGGGAGAGATGAATTCAGGATTTACACTGAATTAAACCATTCACTTTGAGACAAGATAACTCTGTCCAATTGTTTATTTAATTTCTTGATAACTATAACTAATGTGATGTCGTTTTCCACGACATCACATCAAACCTGGAGTAGAAAGCGTTAAGTGGGGGGGCTTGGGGCTTATAATTGATGAGAAGCTGGAGCCCCCTCTACACGGGGGTCACAGAACTGCTGCTTCAGACGTGTATAGTAGTGTGATCTAGCTCGAGACATCTCTTTGCTAAATCCACACTTTGCATCTTTGTAGCGCCCTCTGTCACCAGCCCTGTGCGCTGCCTTCTTCTGCTGCCTTAACTGCCTCAGTTTAGGTGATATAAATGAACATTGTATCAAACATTTTAATATTTCTTGAGAACAAACTAACATTCTCCCATAGAATTTACGTATGTAGGTTGTTATTATTATGACATCAAATTGACGTGAACACAACACATTTTTTGTTTGGGGTATACTGTGGGCCGTTAAATGCATAGTAAGTTGTAGTACTATACCCACCCTAACATTAAATTGTAGTAAAAAAATACAATTTGTATTTATTGTCTTAATAATCAAAGCAAACCTGTCATAAGGTAATTTCGCCGTGCCTGACTGACTAACACATCTTTATTCGCAAATCAGAATCAGAATCAGAATCAGAAAGAGTTTATTGCCATTGTCAATGAACAAAATTCACAACATAGGAACTTGTCTCGGCCTTAAGGTGCAACATAAAACACTGAGCAATAATAAAATAACATATATTCAATCAAAAAGGGCATGCATTAAGAAACACTTTAAACATTTCTATAAAATAAAAAATAGGCATTTCTATGTACACAAGAGTTACAGTTAGATTTACAGTTTTGAGTGCAGAAAGTGACAGTGCAGTGAGTGGTTGAATATTGCAGTTAAAGTGGCAGGTGTTTTGAAGTGTTCATGAGTCCAACGGCAGAGGGAAAGAAACTATTCTTGTGGCGGGAGGTTCTGGTCCGGATGGACCGTAGCCTCCTGCCTGAGGGGAGTGGTTCAAATAGACCATGTCCAGGGTGAGAAGGGTCAGCTGTGATTCGACCTGCTCGTCCCAGAGCCCTGGAGACGTACAGGTCCTGCAGAGATGGAAGTCTGCAGCCGATCACCTTCTCAGCAGAGCGCACAATGCGCTGTAGTCTCTGTTTCTCTCTGGCTGTGGCTCCAGCGTACCACACGGTGATGGAGGAGGTGAGGATGGACTCAATGATGGCCGTGTAGAACTGCACCATCATCTGCACTGGCAGCTTGGCTTTCCTTAGCTGCCGCAGAAAGTACATCCTCTGCTGGGTCTTCTTCATGAGGGAGCTGATGGAGGGCTCCCACTTGAGGTCCTGGGTGATGGTGGTGCCCAGGAAGCGGAAAGAGTCCACGTTGTTGATGGGGGAGTCTGTCATGACGAGGGGGGGCTGGGGGGCTGTGGCTTTCCTGAAGTCCACGATCATCTCCACCGTCTTCTGGGCGTTGAACTCCAGATTGTTACCGCTGCACCAGGACACCAGCCGGTCCACCTCCCTCCTGTAGACAGACTCATCCCCGTCCGAGATGAGCCCGATGAGAGTGGTGTCGTCCGCAAACTTGATGAGACTTGTTTTACGGAGTCATGGCTGGAGGTGCAGCAGTTTGTGTACAGGGAGAAGAGCAGAGGAGAAAGTACACAGCCCTGTGGGGCACCTGTGCTGATAGTCCGAGAGTCTGAGACATTCTTCCCCAGCCGCACGCACTGCCTCCGATCCGTCAGGAAGTCATACATAACCAATGTTATGTAACATAGGGTCTAACCTCTGGCACAGACATTGCCAAGTTAATGTCCATAATCCACAGAACTATAGCACCTTGGACAAAGAGCCTTAAAAAGACAATTACAGAATAGGCTGTGTACAAATTCTGAAGTTATTATGAACAAATAAATTCACTTTTGTTGTGTTATTTATGCTGAGAGAAAAGATGATGAACTTTGTGCCACCTTTTTGTTCCATGTGGTGACTAATTACAGAGATTTTAACCATAAACCAGCACAACAAATTTGCAATCTGACAATTCGACAACAATTTCTACCATAAAATTGATACCTTTCATGTGATGTCATCAGCATTTTTTGGTTGAGTGAAACTAACTGGAGGCACTGCTCTGTCTGCAACTCTGTCGCTCAAGTTAGACTTTAACCTGAGCTTTCTGACCACAAAAATACTGATTTAGTTGGAACTACAAGAAGCGAACTGACTTGTACGGTTAAAGAAATCCCTCTCTAAAAACTGTTTTGTTTGGCTGTGCATATGATTGAAATGATTTCCTTGCACTCTTCTATTTTATGTCTATTTGACGGATAGCCTGAAAATGGCATCTTAAAATGTCTTTAAATTAAAGGTTTTGTGATTTCTGTCATGTCTTTGTGATTTTAATGCATTTTTGTCCTGTTGTGTGAAGCACTTTGAATTGCTTTTTGTACAAATTGTGCTCTACAAATAAACTTGCCTTGGCTCTCAAATAAAACACTTAAAGTGTCTATGACAGGTTGGACTACTCATTGAACTAAAATGCAGTTAAGATAAAAAATATTTAGAATTTTGCTAAATATTATTAACATTTTATCATAGAATAGCACATTTTCTAGGTTTGTAATTTCACTTCCTGTTTGTAATTGATGACATCACACAGGGAAATTACCCAGCAAACCTCTACTAATGTCACAATTATTTTTATTTGACAAATAAAAATATATGAGAGTGCCTTTATTTTGTTGAATTAATATCTGGAGAGTCAGAACTGAAATGAGTGTCCCTAGTGTGATGTCACTTCCTGTCATTTTCTTCAGATTTTTCAACATGTTCTCCACAAATACACACTCAACTGGTGTAAAACTATCATGTATATATTCAATAGGTATAAACACACCAAATAAAGTTAAAATTAGAAAGTTGTAAAAACCTGTCATACACACTTTAAATCGCAAGCTAGCATTAGCCAAATGTTTTTCAGTTAGTCACACTTTTCCATTGTAAATCAAACACCTTTCAGACGTGTCAGGTCGTGTCAGCAATCAAATGTTCTGATGTTATGTGATTATTACACTTTCAGTGGTAAACGCTCACTTTAAAGAGTTGCATCAATCAAACTGTTATAATTGGTGTCTTTTAATACTGCAGTTATAACAGTGAGCGTTCAGCGAATATGAACAAACCAAATGTTCATAAGGAGTTGAAAGTTGTGAGATGTTTCTCTCCTTCTGGAAAATTGCAATTCAAGCATCTTTCCATTGATTTGCATAAGAATATCTCCAATTATAGATAGAATTGCTCCCTTTTTCCGCTAAATCTAAAAAGCAATTTATTTTCCCAAATCTTTTAATGCATATATTCTTAGCTGTTCTTTAGTTTAAACATTTCTACATTTGCATCCCATTAAGTCGCTGCACAATGGTGAATACTGTAGAATCATTGGAACGGTCTAATCTCTGAGCCCTGTTATCTTTTCTGAACGGCTTCAGGCTGAAACTAACACAGGGAGGAAGTTGATGTGGATTACTTTGACACAGAGAGAGGCAAAATGGGAGTTAAAGAGTAAGAGCAGAAGTAGAAAAACAGATTTCTAAAATGAGGGGAGTGGGCGATGGTTTGATTTTGTCCTGATTTCTGTCTTTTCTGCATAAAATAGACATCAGCGCTGGGTGAATCACTGCTGCAGCCCGAGGACACACACACAAACACCCCATTATATGTCGCTACACGCTACGCATTTATGAGTATGCAAAAGAGGCTAACAAAGCCAAAGCTGGTCCAGGACGTCAGATAATACAATGGGCTATAAATAAACATAAACTTAACTGACAAGCTGAGATTTGTAAGGAAAAAAAACTTAACATATTTGCATTGTTGTCTCTAGGCGTAGTTTGAATGTTCTTTTAACTGTATAATAACACAGAATTTGAATACATCTTAAATTAAAAATCTATATTATTTGGGGACCCTCTAGAACTCACTCCCACAACCAGAAGGAACTCGAACTCAAATCACGCCTTAAAACTCACCTGTTAAAACTAGCCTTCATTTAATACTGTTGATGTCATGCTCGTCTTTTCTTTTCATGCAAAGCATCTTTGAGTGTACAAAAATCCCTATACAAGTCAGTTAAATTATTATTATTATTATTTTTATCTCTGTATCTTCAAAATAGGCTGGGTTTACTCAACATAAAAAATAAACTGAGCTGAAGAGTTGGGCTTTATAGCCTATGGGGTGATTGATTTTTAAGTTTCCGATTGCAGATGTTTTGACCTGGTTCAGGGTTAATTAATCCTATTTACAGTATCATTTCTGGGGCTGAAAATACTTTAATATATGTCTTTCCCCTAACCCTAAAAGTGAATGGTGTATTGACCAGCAGACCCTAGACACCCTTTGAGGCAACCGCTTGTGATTTTGGGTGTTACAAAAATAAATTGAATTGAATTGAAATTTGTTTTTACACAGTAGAGAGGGAAGCGTGCCTCTCATTGGCTTGTGACCGTAAAGGTCTTTGCTGATTGGCAAGCCATTTCCAGCCAATGGCAAACCTGAACCGAACATAGATCTACAACAAGACCGAAAGAGACAGAGCTAATCAAACTTAATTCACAATGAACAAGAATGATTCAGGCTTTGTAACGTATATCCTAAAACCTTAATTAAAGGCACTGTATATAAAGAGATGTCAGCAGGTCACAATGGACTCATTTCTGCCTAAGAACTACTTTTACAGCATACTGGTAAATAAACTAAATATATTTTACATTATTACATGAAAATTGGGTACAGTCCCTTAAGAAGCTATTAAGCCTGAATCATTCTTAATAAAACATTTTGAATTAAGCCTTTTTTATGCTTTATTAAGGTGTAGTTATTATAAACGAGTTCCATTTGAATACTTTTGATATTATCACATAATATATTTTCACACTATATTGTAACATAAAGACGAGGTCTCCTTGTTCCCAAAGCAGATGCAATGCTGACACTTCGGCAGAAGCTGCTGTTTGGCACACACAGTCGACTGGTTCAATTATAAAGTTGCTAATTGTGGTGTGACAGTCACAAGCTGTGAACAGTTGACACTAAGACGCTGATGACGCGCACATCTGACGCTGCAACCAGCTTCAATGTATGTCACTGACGTCACTCAGATTAACACTATGATGAATTCCAGTGTAAATTCAATCAATGACACTATAATACTGATCCAAAACTCAATTGATTTTGTGGAAAGTAGATTGTATTGATATTTTATTATGGTGTATTTACTGGGACAGCATGTCACAGAAGCAGCCAGAGACCTGTTTCTGGATCTGAGCCATTTCCACACTAAAAGACATTGCCAAGTCTGGGAATTAAGACTGTTGTTGTTGACTGTGTATTGTGTAATTAACTTTATTTGGTGATTCTATTTTATTCACTGTAAACTTAAATATTGATATAAAATGGCTAAATAATACAAACAGGTCAATTGACTTTATGTTTAAAACTGATGAAGTGATTTTCTTCTGCTGGCCCCGCCTCTTCATAGTAGAGTACAATTTCTTTTCAAAGAACAACAAGCAAGCACAGAGCTTGGGTGGCGGGGGAAATGTTTTGGAGTGCTTGCACCTTGAATGCTTGGCTCTATTCAAATTACTAAGTTATTGTTAGTTTAAATATGTTGTGAGGTGAACTAGGGGCCAGTTCATTGTACTGCAGCAACGGAAAATCCTCTACAGCCCAGTAAAAACAAACTGCTCGCCGGCTGACAGCCTACAGCTTTCACAAAGGTCAGTGTTTGTGGTGATGATTTTCTCAGTTCAAAATCATTTTAATCTTTAGCTTTGCAGTTCAGCAACTCTGGCTCTGATTGGTCAGAGCAGTCTCCTCGCATGTTCAGTAGTGCCATTATAACATGGTTAAAAGCTCATAAAATTTTATTTTGCTTCATATGTCACCTTTACTCAGTGATTTTTATGCGTTTACAAAAGTTGAACAATCATCTCACCCTCATTTGAAAGTACACATCACTTCTGTGCAGTTTATCTCATAAGCCCTTAACATCATGAGCAAAAACAATAATCTTTTATCACCTCTTACAGATCCTATATTATGCTATTTTTCCCGCTTCATAGTCTACCCTTAGGGCATCGTTGATAATAATAAGGGTTGTGCCACACCCATAACCTAATAGTTATAAAATATCACCCATATCTTGGACCCCGCTCACAAACCTGGAAATACAAGGACTCAATCAAAAAACCACTTTGGGCACACACACGAGGTACCAATAGCACTGTAAGAAGGTTAAAAGCTCTGAAAAGTCCATTTTGCATGATATAAGCCCTTTAACTGTTGCTGGCCCCAACTACCGAACCAGTACATCTCCAACAACCCTTTAATGTGATTGCACCATTTCTTGCTTGGCTACACTGCAAATTACATAAATCTAACCAAGGTTTTTCACTTAAATCTACCGGCAAAATTTCACTTATTTGCAGTACATTTTTGCAGAAAACAAGTGTATTTTTCTAGTTTTAAGAAGATGTAATTATGCAGTAGTCGCTAATGCGCTAACAGGATGCTACTGCAGGATCTCATTGGGATAAGTGTAGCACAGTCTGCGTTAGCATTAGCACCTCATCTCAACTAGCCTCCTGACGCTCCTCTAAAAATAAGCTCAGGAACTAGGAGGAGCGCACGGCTGAGTTAGCTATTAACCCCCCCGGCCGCCACACTAGGAGCACACAAAGCATTATGGGTAACCTCTGCGGCCTATGTTTGAGGAAGTGAAGCAGAAGAGAACGCAGCAGGACTAGGTTACCGCAGACTTTGAAGTGTAAACCAACAGTCAAAGACCAGTTGTTTTAATTAGCCTTGGTTTTGATTAAAGGGTGAGTGGAAGTGCAGCATTTTTACAGCCTCATACAGCATAGTTGCTAGAATAAATACATTAATAATAATAATAAATATTTCATTGTCATTTTTTAATATATATTTTTGCCAAATTGAGTCTATTTTGTCTCATTCTGCTCTCCAGATCCTGCTGCATCGCTCTGTCTCTGCTGTTTTAAATATAAATCTCAGTTTTTAGCTTAAATTTGTCTGGTTAGTTCAGATTTAACATAGATTCAAACATAGATTCAGTTAAATATTTCAATGATGCATTATGTTTTTGTTTTTGTTTGCGACCAATGCAAATGAAAGGGGTGTGATTATAGATACCCCTGTGGTTGTTGTAAGTATTTTATAATCATCAATATCTACACTCTACAACATTAATTAACATTCATTTGAATCATCTCTAGATTAAATGTCAATACAAAAATATTTCAAATCAAATTAAAATTGGTTAGTAATTGTGTAATAATAGTGACAATCAAAGTCAGCAACAGCTCTTTACCAGGGATTAATAATAAATAAATAAATACATGTTTTTTCCCCTAAAGTCTTGAAAAATGATTTAGACAATCGAGCTATGAGGCTAACGATCTGGTACAGGAGGTTCAATGTGTCACAGGCGTTGTCACAGCCAATATCACATGCGAGCAGGGTTGCCAGATTTTCACAACGCAACAAGCGACCAAACCTTTGAAAAAAAAAAAAAAACTAAAGCAACCCCAGCTCCACAAAAAGAAGGCCAAAAATAAGCAACTAGTCAACACCCTGAATGATAATGAGACACACAACCTTATCGATCGCATTTTTTTTTTCCTGCATTAATAACAGCTTTAAAGCAGCAAAAAGGTTAAAAATCACCGCTTTTATGATGTGAGTCAGGAACAAGCCCCAAAAAAACTGCAACTTCCAGCGCTGCTGTAAAGAAGCAGAGGAGCCTTGTGCTTTATTGGAAGATGAAGATGAACAACCGTACATTTACTGATACGAACTCTGGGATCACACACAGCTGAGACGATTACCAAACTTCTTTGAATAAGCTGTTTCTTAGTGCATGCGTTTCTGTAATTTGTTTTTATGAGCCGAAAGAAAGCCTCCTTAATCTTCCCCAAGCTTTTAGCCAACAAGCAAACCCCTTTCATCAAAATGGAAACGGAAAATGAATTTGTGCAGGGCATCACACCTGAGTAAAAAGTGATAATAACAGTAGATCATTAACACAGATGTGATTATATGTCCAGACTTCAGGCCTGAACATATCTTAGTAGTAGTTGTTCTAACGAAAATACCGTATTAATGCAGAATGTGTTTGTGCATAAATGAATTAAATGAAGTCAGCGGCACAGATGTTGATTGTTGAAGTTACAGCAACAGCCCATTTTAACAGGATCTGCTCTCAAACAGATATAAGCTCATTTTAGACGTCTTTAACACCTTCTCATCCCCCACTATGCACTGGTACAAATATAAAACTCTCTAATTGCACCAAAATAGCTACATGTCATGTGAAAGTTTGATGTGAAATTGTAAAAAAGGAAAGAAATCATGTTTAGTTTTATAGCACGATTGTGTTTGTATATCTAACCTGAACCTTAACACTTGAATTCACTCGGTTCTCTGCATTAATGACATTAAAATGCAGTCTTTTTCTGAGTCTGTTTTGCAGATATGTGCGTTCACAGTTTCAGCGTCATTATTCTTCTCGAAGATGAACAGGTTTACCTTGAAAATGAAAAGTCAAATTGAGTTTTCAGAGTTGGACCGGAATGTAGGGGCATGTGTTACTGTTTCATTGAACGGCGCTTTTTTTCAGTGCCTGGTGAATGGGAAGTTGGCCTTGACAGAGAAAATTGCAGGTAATAGGCAAGCAAGAGGAGGAATCTGCTTCATTGTGGCTTTTCAAACAGTTTGATGTAACATTTCAGCACGGCATAACTTTGACTCGAGGTTAATGCAAGTTAGAGAGATATACAGTACACTTGCTACTTCTAAAGGATGATTGGTAGAATTTAGCAAAACAGGGTTCAATAGCAAATTAAAATAAATTAAACCAAACTGAATGCACACTGCAGTTTAATCATTTTACCTACATTCTATTTCATCCTCTATCGGCTTTATTACTATTGTCTCATTGCCAGGCTTTAGTTGATAAAAAGAACTGTGCTAAAATTTGGATTAAAGGAGAAATAGATTTATCTTACGTAATTTCAAGTTTGAATTTGGTTGCACATAATTTTGCAGCAATATCAGCACAGTAACTGGGATAAGGAGGCATAACCAAAGATCATTTAAAATGAATGATCTATTACCAAGAATATACTATGTTTACTGCTTTGTTTTTTATTGAGTCATGTCAGCAGGCTCTTCTCGACGCGGAGGAGCAGTGACTCTACTCCGAGCTCCTCCTGTGTGCGCTCCTCACCCTATCTCTAAGGGAACGCCCAGCCACTCCAGGAAACTAATTTGAACCGCTTACAACTTCAATCTTGTCCTTTCGGTCATTACCCAAAGCGCATGACAATCGCGTATTGCTATTACTTTGTTATTACTCTGTTATTACTCTGCTGTAAAGTAAACTGTTCTTCTCTATTGGATTACCTGAAACTAAAAGAACAAACCGGTCAAAAAACAGGAAATACAGTAAATCCTTGTTACCGTTAAAGTTGACCCCGCGGATATGAGCCAGCAGTTCTTTCCCGTCGATGTTGGCCATGCGTGGACATAGGCCAGGAGCTCCGCCACAAAGTTGTCGGTGCATACTGTGAAGAGCGTAGGCCATAGCATAAACGGCGTCCATCACAAACTGCACCTTCCCTTCCTGTTCGTAAATCGAGTCACGGCCAACTTTCTCCAGACCTGCACAGGAGCGGTGAGAGACAAATGTTACATTCACAGACAACCATAATAAGTTCTCCTACAACGCCTCAGTTTACACAGCTTTCATGTTGGAAAATGTTCTCTTTTCATACCCAACCGGAGAATCAGTTCTGCCGAAGTGATCAGTACATCACATATCTGCAAACCACCTTCAGTGTTCATCAGTGTGCCGGGATCACTAATACAAATGCTCATCGAGCCTGGAAGGATTTGTTAGGATGTCCATTTATGTTTCATTAGTTGTTAATGCAATGAAACTACCAATAATGCTTTACTGTTGTGTCGCACTATAGGCCAAACCATTTCGTAAGAATGTGTCCAAACAATCGTGATTACGTTTTTGTGCGTCTAAACTGCGAAGTCAAGTCATCCATCCATCCATCCATCTTCTTCCGCTTTATCCAGGGCCGGGTCGCGGGGGCAGCAGTCTAAGCAGGGACTCCCAGACTTCCTTATCCCCAGACACTTCCTCCAAAGTCAAGTCAGCTTTATTTTTATTTTTTTCAACTAGTTGTAATAAATGTTAAGTTCCTTCAGCTTTTGATGTCTTTGCTGTGCCACATCTTATATTTATGTTGATTGAAATGACCAAACTGACAACACAGAGTTTGATGATCTTACAGTATAAAGTTTGGTTAAATTATGATTGACATAACTAACGACTTGAAGTTAAGTGAACTCAGAACAGTTCTAAGCCATTTGATTTACTATTTTAACTTTAGTCAATTAGTAAATTCAATGCTTACATAATAAGACAGAATATTAGGTTGTTTGCACAAGAAATGGTCAATTATACAATTGCAGTCATTGCGATTTGCTAATTACGACCATTCACATTTGCAATTTGGTTTAATTTGCGATGCCATAAAGTGCTTTTCCAGACAACTTTTGGACTGGCTCTGATAATTAGCCGCGGGTTGCCTTGGAGCTCTTCAGGATGATTTAGGAATTCCAAGTTTGTGGCGCTGTAAGACATGTAAACAAGAATCTACTTCCCGTTTATCGTCAGCTTTTTGTGCATTCATTTCACTTCTCTGTGCCTCAACTGCACATTTTAACGTCTCTTGATGTAATTCACTTAGTTCAGCTGGTGTTAGATGCATTATGCATTGGAACTAGTGTGAAGATGTCTGCTTTCCTGCATAACCTTTCCTGCATAATTATGGGCCCAGTGATGTGATAGCAGACACTGTACAAGCCAAAATCTAAATCTAGGGAGGAGCTGACTGAACAAGGCTCCTGTGAATGAATAGCTGCTTCGAAATGAAATCCAATTTAATTTTAATAGCGCGGGGTAGTGGAGGGGGGTGTGTCCGGGGGGAGGTATGGAGACAGATTACAAGTGCGTAGTGGTAATGAATGATCGTGCTGAGCCGGGGATGCCACAGCGAGATGTAAGGCTTAGGTCAGCGCTGAAATATTTACACAAAACACGTCGGCTCCTCGAAATCCATCCTCAATATATTAAAATTCATACAGAGTGGTGTGAAGAGGAGGAGCAAATCACAACAGGTCTAGTGTAAAGTTATAATCTCGACAGCACGACACTACTGAAATGAATTTTGTGGTATTTGTGGTATATTATCAGCGATAGATTAAGTACTCAATTTTATTTTTTAAGTAAACGTTTCATATATAAAATCTACTTAAGTAAGGTTTTTAAATGCACATTTAAATATGCACTTTTAGAATAAAATGTAAAATAATTTCACAAAGATTTGGATAACTAATAAATTGTCAAATTTTTAAATGTTGATTAAAAAAAAAAATCCAACAAACATTATTTATTTATTTTCAGCAAAATTCATATTTTTGTTTACAGTGGCACAAGTAGTAGGAGTTGTAGCAACAGTATTATTTGTAGTAATAGGAGTAGTTTGTGATTACACTAAATATAACTACATAAAATGACTCATTGTAGTAAGTACGTTTAGGCAATTTGTGTTAGCTGTCATGCAAAAAATATATGATAATTAAATAAACAAAAATGTTTGCACAAATAAACTACTACAACAGCTAGTCTATTGTCTCTCAGTTAATCAGGAAAATATATTAAAAGTGCACTATGTGACATTTTTGGTAGGATAAAAGAAAGGTTTACAGCCAAATAATCTTCGTCCCGTTGCTTCAAACTTTGATCATATCATTCCATATAAGCACACTGCCACAAGTTGCTCTGTGTGTCATTGTTGTTGTTGTTGTTGTTGACTGATAATAAACAAAGATGAACTTTAGTCTTGACACTGGGGCCGTCTCTTCATCATGTGCCCGGTTTTTAATTAAACTCCCCCAGATGAACAGGGAACACCTAATTCAGCACACTCTGTCAGATTATAAATGGATGAGCCGAATGCTAATTACACAGGTTACACTGCACAGGCTGGGATCATGCTGTGATGAATCTACAGATTGGATTTAGTCAGTTTGTTTATCAGAAAGAAGCTTGTGTCAGTTTAATACAAAAAAAAATTGTATCTTCAACGCACAGGCAGTTTAGTCATTCTCTGATTAATTATGTCAGAAATAACAACAGCTTGCCGACATATCTATTTGTGGTGTCATCGGAGAATGGATAACTAAGGAACACAGTTGTCTGAACAAGCTGTGAAGTTGCATGTTTCTAAAGTGCGTAAAATGTGGTTGTTTGTCAATTTATTTCACTTATTAATTCAGTGTGTCAAGTTTGCGGAGTTAATCCCAAACTAGCAATGATAGCGTTACACATGGATCATAAGTCTGGATATTTCTTTAAAAAATGAAACCCCCGTATATTGTGAAAACCCTTGCCCTCCACCTACAATTGTGACATATAAATATAAATTAGACGACACACATTGTTTTACACTAAAGGTGTACTATGTAACTTTTCTGGTGAGGGTTCACAACCTGCTCGTCTCCAGGATGGCAATGAACTCCCATGGCAACGGAATAAATGGTAGCTCTTCTCGATACTTGGCTGGCACACTTTTGTAAATGTTTAGCTCAGTTCTTGAGTACCTTTTCTTAGATATTTTTTTTATTTTAGCCGTTTTTCACATCATTAATTGAGTGAGCGCTCCATCTACTGGCAGCAGAGGGAATTCCATAGGGGAGATAAACAAACCTAGCATGTCCTCGACATGCTAACGCAGCTTACGTGATTTGACAGCAGAAATGCTCAGAACGAGTCTGGCGATGATTTATTCAATTAAAAATAGCACATTATGTCTCGTGGCATTACCTATCGAAGAAAAATGAATTCAATTCAAAATGAATTCAATTACTTGGCTATTGAAAACATTGTAAAGGGACCGATTACTTTTTAAAACGGCACTCAGCTGTTTTTGCAAATGAACTCTTTATAGATAGGTGTATTGCCCTGCTGTGGAACATTAAAGGCGAAGCAATAACACATGGAGACAAGCAGGTATTGTACATAACAAAGAGAAACAAAAAGTTACTTAGTGCACCTTTTACAATACATTTCAATGTACATTTTGCTTGTTGTATCGTTTTACCATTGAGCTTTTTATCATTTCTGTGTCAAAGGAATCTCTGTTCAAGTGTTCACTTTAAACCCTATTGTTCTTCATCTCATCTGAACTCATCAATTTTTCATTCTCTACAATTCAAATGCGTTTCACTGTTCAGCTCACTCTCCCCTTTGTCTCCCCGCTCTGCACCATTTTCCCTGGAAGCCTCTGAACGACAGTGTTTAGTGTTTGCTTTGGTGTTTGCTCGCTTGGCAGATGAAGTCTGAAGATGAAGCCGAGAGGTTGAGGGACACATTTGGTCTCCTGCATGAAGTGGTGCTGCTGATGATGATGATGATGCTGTTTCCTCGGAACAGATTCAAAACTGTTTTGGTTGCTGTGACAATGCGCTTCTGTCTAGATCTGAGCAGCGTTTTGTGCGAGTTCGGTGTTGGATTTGTTGTGAGGGAAGCTGCAAGCCTGAGTTATACACATGAAGAATTCTTTGTTGTCAAATGGTCTTATGATACTGTAACTGTTTATTCCTTATTTACGTAATTGAGTATAGGTTGGAAGAGGTTATTCTATTTCAGCTGTTTATATGTAAATTGGAATCAAACTAAATGTGAAATTGTGGTAAATATATTTTTAAGAATATTGATTGTGATTATTACCAAACAAGTTGAATTAAAAGATTGACCAACAGACAGTAGAGGCATCTGACTCAAATCATCACCTCGTAAAAATCATTATGTATTTGTCATAACATCCAAGCAAAAATCACAATCAAAATGTGCTTTACATATAGTCCTTTTTATGCAAGCCTAGGCCCAATAGACTGTAGACTAAAGTGCAAGATATTATTATTATCACCAAGCACTTATTTTCTATTTATTTAAGATAATATTGAACACATACATTTGTATGACACTTAACCACAGAGTACATGCAAAGTTGTGCGTGTGGTATTTGCAGTGTAAGTAGGTTAATAAGCACTCAGTATGACCAGTGGGTTGGGTAGTGGTATGTAAACATACAGTACAAACATGTATTTAGTTTCTGAATGTTCTAACACATTTGTTTGTTCTGGATTTTTTCACTGAGAAGAGAGAAGGAAAAATCACACATGCACAAACACACAACGGTGTTTATGTTTGAAGCCGAAAGTTCATGATCAAATGCTGCAATGTATTCCTTTGAGTTTCCTTTGAACGCCACCAAATAAAAGAGTACTGCAGTACAGTTTCACAGTATTCTGAATACATATGTTTGGTGCATGTACAGTATTTAGCTACTTCCCAACACATACTCTTTTCTCCAAGGCCAGACATGAGCGTGCATTCACACCAATATAATAGAACGAAAAAATAAAAGATGTCCTAGAACACTGAGAAAAATACTTTGCAGCTTAAAAGGCACTGTCCTTGTTTTGAAACCGCAAAAAACATTGACAGTGGTCCAAATTGATTCCTCACTTTGTTTAAGAGCATTCCTAATGAATCTGTTAAACCAAAAAAACAGATAAAGGACATTTACCACATATACTTTGTATGGAAAAACAGAAAGAAGAAAAGACACAGGGAAATTGATTATAAAATGAAGTGTAATGAAGGCGGCTGCTATGCTGTGATTGGGGTTAATTACAAAACTGATTCCTGTCTTACAGCCACAGGAAATGAGGTCATAGTGGGGTCACGCAGGCGTCAGACAGTGACATTTTCCTGTTGGTAATGAATGAAAGTTTACACCCCGGGTTGGAGCATCACATGGATTTTTCATTATTCTAATTAATTACTATAATGAGTTGGTCCTCCGTGTGCCCTGTGGCTGCTTATACTCGACAAGAGCTAACTGTCAAATTATAGGAAACAGTCCGGTTTAGAAGCAGCAAATTCAAATCCTCAAAAGATTGTATATATTACCCATACCCTTTTACTCTAACCTTATGATACTTTGATTTCCTCAAATCAGGAGTTGTTTTTCTTTCTATTTTGAGTCTATTTGCAATATATACAATGAAATATTCACTTAAAATTAAGTTATTTTGTTCTATCTAAATATGGTTTGGTAGCTGTAAGTCGTTTTAGATGCAATTTTTATTTTTTTGCAATCAGCATTTTTTCGATAATTCATCTATTTAATGTATTTGTATTATTAATATATTCTGGTAAAAATGTAAGCAAGGAGAAGGTTTGAAAAGAGGAGTGACGAAGCCATTTTTCTTTGGAAGGAAAATTATTCTTTAAATAGGAATTTTGGTCTGAGATACAACCTCCCCTCAGTCTACAACAGCCTCATAACCCCTTGGCTGAAATCAAACAAGTCCAACAATGTGCATTTTTTCTTCTTTTGATATGTTTCTTCAATTGATAATTTTGCAATTTTTTGAATTCAAATCAGTGAAATGCTAATGAGATACTTGAGAACTCTGAGGTGGAGGACGGAGACCTCAATAGGCCTTAGTGAAACTGTAAACAAGGGCAGAGCAAATTCCAGGTACAACTCCTTTGGGCAGGACCAATCAAAGCTCAGAAGAGTATAAATGCTGCTGCTCAAACCATTTTCACCAGATTGAAAATTACTTTCAGATGGAAGTCAAAACCTCTTCTTAATTTCTAAAACAGTGTCCAGATTACCCTTTTCTACCATGCACTCTTGGACAAATGAGAAACATTGACTTGATAACATCATTTTGAACCATGAGTGAAGAACGTTGTCTTTTCTGTCACTCAGATGTTGAATCACCACTGTCACAGGCGGCTGATTACATTTTTTTAGTCATATTTGTGTCATCAGAATCAGAATCAGAATCACAAAAGGTTTATTGTCAATGAACAAAATTCACAAACATAGGAACTTGTTTCGGAAGGAACTTGTCATGTGAACTTGTCATGTGAAAATTGCACCATAAAACAGCACATTCATATCCCATTGACTTTTTGTAGCCCGTGATTATTTTGAAAAATCTCCAAATACCCCACAGCAGTATTAGCCAACTTTCAATGGCATCTAGACCTATACTTCAAAAGCCCATTGGCAGCCACTGAATTGGGTTTCATGAATGATGCCCCAATTTCCCATGCAGCACTGGTTTACTGTAGTTTAATCATTTTCTGTTTCATATTATTAATGATTCACTAAACTAACTACATCATTTACAACTTTGAGTGAAATAATGATCGTTGAAAGGTTAGCACATAGCCCATAATCTTAAATTCCCTGCTCAAGAACTGAAACTGGACATTTTTTTTGCATGGACGCTCACCTCCACCCACTGTGTACATAACGCACGGGGAGAACGCAAGGTTGTGAGGTTAAATTAATAGTCTGTGGTAATTAAGTTACTCCCAATTTACCTGTTGTGCCCTTGTCAAAAACATACTTAGAGTTATATTTGGCTTCAGTCACGCTTGTTTCATTAATCCTGTTTACGAGGTCTTCTCTAAATGGTCACAAATCCCTCCATTTGAATTTTGCCCCGGAATATTTCGTCACAGGTACAAATCCGGACTTCATGTTTAAACAGCAATTAAAGCCTGAAACGCAGAGCCTGCTCATTGAAGAGAGCTGTCAACACTGGCGGCATTTTCCACGGCTCCAAAAAATTGTTGGAGAGTCAAACATGTCCCTTTTTAGTATTGAAGGGTTGTTGGTTTAACTCAAAATAAACTGTTCTTTTAACTGATATGTCTACTGAATGTCTGGCCGTGTGATCTGTGTTTGACTATGGTGTTGTTTTGTCCTGTAGATACTTTGACATCAATCTGCCAAGATACTGAAGATGGAAATCAGCCATGTTGGCTATACATGTTTACATTTATTTAAATTGTTCATTAATGTGTTGTCCATTTACCAATAAATAAAATACAAATACAAGAAGAATGTCCACTTATATATTCAGTGTTAATACAATCATTTATTGTAGACTCCAACAGTTTCAATTATTTTTGTTCAGTTTGTATTATAATGACGTACCCCTTCCCGATTATTGCAGTTTCAATAATCGTACACTGATTCACTGCCTCCTTTCCTTTACATCACACTAAGTTCCTTCTCTTTTTTATAATCCGGAGTAGGGCTGCACAATTTTGGGAAAGAAAAAAGGTATTATGATTATATATTATATTTTGTTCTTTGCAGATCACATTCTATAATCTAGGTCATTGCAGCTTTTGTAATTTGATAATTGCCCCAACTCAAATTACAATTTCGATTTGCAGCCCAAGTCCAGAGAGCTTCCCCAAAGTCATTCAAATCATGTCTTTGTGCATATTACACTTCCACTAATCAACTAATCAAAGAAGTTGCAGAATTAGAAGACTTTTTAGCAGGTGACAATCCTTGTTAAAACTTGTCAGCAGAAACAGGACTAGCACTATCTGCTGCTTTCCATAACTACCATGCATTATTTACTAAGGCTGAAGGTATCTTCACTTTAAGTATTCTACGTTGTGCTAAAGGAATTTCTAAGGCTATGGCGTACAAAGTAGTGTAACAAATCACAAAAATGTACAGTATATACGGGCTGTTCTATGTTTCACACCTTGAGTCTCAAATTCTCACCTTTGAGACTATAGGTTCCACACACATCGTTGAAAACATATCGTTTTCTTTCGCCCCATAAGTCAAACTATGTTGAGTGGAGCTTGTAAATTGATGGTGAAGGATGATAAAACTAAGGATGTTTGAGCTTTTTTGTATCTGCTACAGTGTTGTGGACGATTAGTTTCAGTTTAGCAGTCCCACATATTCCCTGCACACCTGGAGCAGCTGCTGTATCAGGCTGTGTACTTTAGCCGCTGCATATGGACATCCTCTGTATTGCTCTCTAAAGCTGCACAGATCAGCGTTAACACAGTGGCCCTTAATGGTGCAGATGGTGAAGCTGTGATGAGGTCAGGAGTTTGGGTTTTTACTACATGAATAAACAAGGGCCTGCAGCCTGGCTCTGCTCCGACCATCATGTGGGGGGCCCTAAATGCTAATTAATAATGCCTTGTTGGTGAAGATGATATTGCATTGAACAAAATCAAGATAATAATAATAATAATAATAATAATAATAATAATAATAATAATAATAATAATAATAATAATAATAATAATAATAATAATATCAGGCTAGAAAATGTTTTTTAAAGTACAACAATATTGCAATAAGTGATTATGGGTATGGAAAGCAATAAATGTCAGGTAAAGAGTCCACAGTAACTCGACTTTTCCTATTCCTCTTATTCAGTATTGCACGTGATTAGAACATATTTGCCACCAAACCAGCCTGGTAAATGCTGGGATAGGAGACAGCTGGGAATACCACAGTGAGGCAGCAGCTCTTGTGCCAACTATCATTGTGTCCTTAGGCAAGACATAATGCATAATGGACAAAACTGTATGGCAACATTGAGCGTCTGGAAAAGACGCTCAAATACATATGCGCATCAAAACTGTTCCCAGCTGTGCCCCTGAGCGCTCTGCGGCTGTTTGAACTGCGCCTTGTAGCTGCCCCTGCATATCTCAAACTCGTTATGGAGAGAGAGGTGACACTTGAGTCCTAAAGTTAGTTTGGAATTGAGAAAGGACTAAAGACAGAGTAGGCCTAGTGTAGGCTCCCTGTTTAATTGCAAAGGGGACAGTTGCTGCAGCCCAAACTGCCTGGTCAAGCTGGTGCCCCTCATAGCACTTGATGCCCTACGCACTGGACATTATGTGCGAAAGGGGAGTGGCAGCACTGTATAATTGGATGTCTATTCATGAAGAACATTGGGAAAAAGCAACTGACAACAACAGAGAGATATCTGTCATTTTGCCTCACGCCAATGTGAAACAATGACACAAGAGACTATTCCTCAAAAGCCGTAGATCTCTAGCTTGCGTTTCTTGGTTGTGCACGAACTTTCCACCTCTCAGAAACGCCCTGACTCAGCAGCAGTGCTATATTTGACTAAACTCCACACCTCTACACCTTCCCATAATCCTTTGCACCGTGTCTCATATGTTTTGGCAGGATTTGGCCCTGGCGTCCCCTGTCCTGAACAGAAGAACAGCCCTGAATCAGTGGATTACATGGTGCTGCAGAGGGCTGTAGTCAGCACACACAAGCTCAAAGGGAGTGCAAGCTTGGAGACATTTACGTTTGGGCAGTCACTAAAAGTTAGAGATCAGCATCAGGTAGAGGCTAGTAAAAGGCTAAAAACAGTGAAAAGTGTGCTTAATATAGGCCCTTAAACATACAAATTGGAAATTTTCATAGTGGTTTATATGAGGATTTTTGTATAGATTTCTGAAATACATGATAGGAGCTGCAGAAGACAGTGATAGAAATGCCTTTTCTACACTTTTATTAGATGGTCATGGGTCTCATTTATAAAGCTTGCGTACATACAAAAATGCAGCGTGTAAACAGTCTAATAAAATAATGTTTTTTGACAATATTTTCAGAATAAAAGGGCTATACTTTTGCTGTCACACTAATATTGTTTCATACATCACAATGAGTTGATAAAAATAACCTGATGTACTGGGTTAGGGCAATATAGATACTGTCACTGGTGTGTATTATTATTATAATTATTATAATATTATTATTATTATTATTATTATTATTATTATTATTATTATTATTATTATTATTATTATTATTATTATTATTATTATTACTACACCGCGGTGCTTAGCATGTGGCACTTGGATTGAAGTCTAGAGATGCAAACACATGTAACAGGGGGTCTGGGGGCCCCAGAATATCACCAAGAAGATTATACATGAAATAGACTGTATTTCCTGCATTTTGGTGCATTTAACCAGGTTGTGCTTTACCCCTCTGAGTGTGGTACATTACACCTGGCCCCCTTTTTACCCATGCCACTTTGTCATTGCACTCCTGAAATTTAGCAAATGTGACTTTGCCAGGATCTGCCAAATACAATGAAAGTTACAGTATTTTGTTAAGCAATGTTTTGACAGAAAATGTCATTAATAACAACAGGGACAGCCCCACACAACAGGGACAACCAACTCTCGAAAGGGCGAAATTTGTCACAAAAGATTGTGTTGTCTTTAATGGCTGATTATGTTGTAATACAATAGGATATAAAAATGGTTGCGTTACCTATTTCAAGTCAAGGCTTTAAGCTTTCATATATGAATGACGCAACAACAGTATCTTATTTCATAATCTGCTTTACACACAAAATACTCAACACGGCCAATTTTTTCAAATAAATCAGTGTCCAAATTATCCTAAAATTACAATGGACAACCTTATTCAGAGACATGTTGGTGCAAAAAGAGGAGAATAAAACCTCAATATGCGCGCATTGAGGCGTTCCGCACAAACTAACCCGAGCAATGTCTGTGAAATTAATCAGATCACATGAGAGAGTTTAACCTGGCAGATTAATAAAACATTAAAAACTTGGACATAAATCACAGTTACTTTCAGACAGGCTGTAGCCCTGTTATACAGTATGTGGTGCGTTCAGGGTGTCTGGGACACTCGACCTCTCCCTTATTTCTATTCATGAGCCTAAGTTCTGCCTCTGCCGGCTGCCAATAAACGTCTCTATAATCATTTTACAGCTCGACCTGTGAAACTCAGTGTCTATGTGTGAAATGAATCCACAAGTTACTCATCTCCACAGCAGCAGAGTCAAAGGGGCAGGGCTTTAGTCTTCGAGAGAGCCATGTGCGACTTTCAACTGAAGTGTACTACTTATATTCACTTTATTATACTGAGTATGGAAGCAAAATGTAGATGAAACTGAAAGTTCTGCTAAATGTAATATTTCACTATGTGACTTTTCTGGTGGCTGGTCCCCGTAAGCTATTGCGTATAAATCACGTATACATCAAAATAGTATTTCCCTAAACAATGGTATTCTTTAAAGAAGGGTTTTACATGAGCTCTGAAGGACAGAACACCTGCCATAGATCAGTCCAGTGAGCTCCTGGTGGAGTGTTTTTGACACAAAACAATGAAGAAATGGCCCTGACACATGTACATATGTTAATCATTGTTGATATTTGCATAACCTTATAATGCCCAAAGTGTCAATATTTTGAGTTTGATATTCTGATAAAAGACTAAAAAAAGCTGTGTTACTGCCAACTACTTTTCCACCACTGCTTCTCCCACTAATAACAGATATTTCCTACCTGTGCACTTCTTGGGGCTGCCTGGTCTCTTTCCGTGCATCCCGAGTTTACAGACAAAATTCTCCTCCCAAAACTCAGCAAACCACACATTCCTTCGATTATTGGACAGCGACCGACTCTTGAAATAACGATCGAATGCTGTAAGAAAAACACAAAAATGGAAAACATTACCATGAAAAGTTTTAAGTGAAATGAACTTAAAAACCTATAGACAACCATTCGATCAACGCGTGATGTTCTGAATTTACCTGATGTAATTATGTAACTGCCTGCTTGCATTTTTATGGACCCCAGAAAAATGGGGATCCAAATAAATAAAACCCAAAAAACAGATGGCAAACATTCCAACTCTACACAGAATGGTCCTCTCTGGTCCCGCAAACAAACTCAGGGGCCATTAAATCCATGCTTCGACCGGCCGATTTCCCAGACGGTTTGCCTAGGAGCGTTTTGGATCACTTATTTTAATGGCGGAATGCATTTCAACGCTCCAGACTGGGTTCTGAGGAAGAGGTCTGCAACAAACCTGACGTCACCCAAACATAACAAATGTTTTAATAAATAAAATCTCAATTGTACCTGAATGATACTTTTTAGTCACGAGGCCGATCGAAGCAATTCATAAAAATATGTTAGTAATTCCAAGTTTGAGGCACTGTGAGAGCTGCCTGAAGCTAGTCACATTTTTCTGCATCTATTACACTTCTCTACGCCACAACGCTGCATTTCAACATCTCTTTTACACAATATTTTGTTTTCACCCGAGTCTGAGTTCTCTTTTGTCAAATCTTTTGTCGGCGCTGTGAGTGTAGCTCCTCGTTAGCTTAAGCCAGTAGCGAGCGGTGACTTTTATGTAGAGCAGACTTGGTGTGTTTATCAATATTCAGTAGATAACCCTTGCACACAAAAGTGAAAAAACGAACATGCAAAGGCGAATGAATGGTTATTAATATACTGTCTGCATTTCTAACTAATGTCTAATCAAACAAAGAAGTTGACAGTTTGTTGAAACTTGCTGCTGCTGTTACTTCGCTTCTCCTCTTCACATGCTCAATTAGGGCAAAACCTGCAAACTTCCAAGATTCCCACACAGATTTATTCCACTTGGTTTGATGTCCAGATCTCGAAAAGAAGCTCACGTTAGAGAGCGGAACAGGCACAGCCACAAAATGAAAAGGTGAGAAGAAGAATCAAGCTTTCCGCGCAGTATCACTCAGTGGCCACTAAAAGACACCATGGCTTCAGCCAAGCTTCAGCAGCAGAAATGAGGGGAAACAAGCTTATTTGGATCTATTTCGGAACAATAAAAATATAGTTGTGACACGCAGTCATTTTAGATTTAATTGGTCAATCACTGCTTGCCTTGATTGCCCTGACCGCACCCACTTTCTTAAGCATTCCAGCAGCCAACAGTTAGACTCTGTAGGGTCCGCCATGGATTACTGAAGACAGGGGAGACACTGTCCGCTATATGCATCCCAAATCTGACAGGTGATGAGGTACTGACCGTCCACAGAAGCTCTCTTGGGCAGAATGGTAATAGCGCCCTCTGCCACCCGCTCCTGGTGTACCACAGGGGAGATCTTTGACCCCCAGCTGTCTGAGCCCACCCACAGGAAGTGACCTGTCAGGTTGTTCCGTTTGGCTGCATCCAAGACTCTCCTGCATAGATGAGGACAAGGAACAAGGAGAATATCATTAGGTGATACACAAATTGAGATGTAACACTTTATTGTAGACCAGGGGTCACCAACGCTGTGCCCGCGGGCGCATGTGCACCTTGAGCAACCCTTGATGGCGCCCGCGAGGCATGCACCAAAAATAGCACTACTCATATTTCAACATATACGTATATATAAAAAGGTATCAGAAAGCATTTATTAACTTGTTTAGGTAAAAAAGTGTTGTTTCCTTGACTTAAAAATGTTAGAAGTAATGATTTGCATTACAAAAACAGCAGGTGTTTCCCCCTGACTTTCAAATGTTTGAGCAAATAAACATAAATAAGTATTTCTTGTTTAAACATGTTTTTCTGATTATTATTGCTGTGTAAATTACTGGTAATTGTGGATAATTATTATTGATATGTGAGCAGTCATTTCACAACTACTACTATTTAAATATCATTATTATATATACTGTTTAGTTATACATGCAGTTTTGTTATTTAGGAAGTTTGTGGCAAACGGGTTCGGTGCCCTCCATACTAGTCGGGGCCATGAAGTAGCCCTCAGCCTCAAAAAGGTTGGTGACCCCTGTTGTAGACAATACTGAAACTGTATGTTGTGTGTGTGATATATATATATATATATATATATAATATATATATATATATATATAATTATAATATATATATATATATATATATATATATATATAAATATATAATATTTATATTTATATGTATATAAAAAAAGTTAAATACATATATATAAGCACAACGTTACATTGTGTGTATATTTTATCTATATCTCTATATACATCTATATCTATTTCTATATTCTTATAATATATATAAGCACAATGTAACTTTGTGCTTATATATATACGTATATAACTTTTGTATAGATGTAATATTTGCCTCATACCGGATGTCGTCCTCGTTGGCAAACATGATGACAGCTCTGGCGTTGGGCGTCTCCAGCAAACGCAAAACAATTTTGTCAACTCTCCAAGCCTGGGCTCACGAGGGATCTTTAAAGACTGAGCGATGCACACTCCACCTGAAAAAACAAAAAGAAAAAGTTTAAAACCATTATTTAATTGCATATTTGACAAATGTAACATTGTACAACTTGAGGATTTTAAATCCTCGTTGTAAGAGATGTCATTCATCCCTTTTGTAGGGCTCAAACATCTAGCTGGAGTTCCTGATTTTCAAACTGTAAGAAGGAGGAGGTCAGTATGGTAGGAAAGGTTTCAAACCTGGACACTGTTTTTGAAATTGGAACATTTCTTTGACTGCCATCAGGAAGTAATTATTGATCTGCAGGGATGCAGTTGAAACACGACTACCTCAGAAATCTTTTCTACCATAGACATTTCCTGGATGAATGAGGGATTACAATGACTACTTTCAAAGAATTATGAAGAGGATGGTAGTTTGAATATTCGCACTGGGATCTCACTTCTCACAACCTCTTTGGAACATTGCCGAATATTCACATGCATTATACACAGCTTTTTTCCATTGCACAACAAACTCACTCTCATTCCAAAACGTAATGGACGTAGCTACCTTTTTTATGGATTGGCATTCACTAAATGCCTGTGCTGGGAAAAGAGGTTTAATCACAAATACCTGATCATTACATTGTGTACATAGCAATGCCTATTTTTATTTTTTATTTTTATTTTATACTATAGTAATTTTAAATTGTCCCTTAAATGCATGCCCTTTTTGTTTGACTGAATATATGTTGTTTTATTATTGCTCAGTGTTTTATGTTGCACCTTAAGGCCGAGACAAGTTCCTATGTCTGTGAAGTTTGTTCATTGACAATGGCAATAAACCCCTTTCTGATTCTGATTCTGATTCTGATCATTAAAGGGCACATCTTCATTTGTATTGCCATTTACCAATGACAAAAAAGTTTCTACAGTAGTCACCTGAAGAAAATATTATATCTACTAAAAGCATTCATTATTTTAAATCTGTAAGACGATTTCTCATCAGGATTCGTGCTAGAACCCCATCTACCAGCCGCAGAAGCAATTACAAGGGAAATAAACAAAAGCTCAGTGCTCTACCTATGTCACAAAACTGGGACATTTGTGTTTTGTGAGGCTCAGAAGTGAGGGGACTTACTAAGCAGGATTCATCAACAAGCGTGACTGAAGCTAAATACAACTCCTGGTAGGTTTTGGATGAGGAAGCAATGTCATAACATGATTAAAAGCTCATAGAATTCCATTTTGTATAAAACGTGTTGTTTAAACCAAAATGCACAATAGACATAAGCATACAGCGCTAGTAGACACATTGCTGAAATAACTGTGCTAAAATGAAAATTGCAGCCCTACATCACCCCTCAAAAGTTTCACGAACATCTGATCTATTTAGGTAGTGCTTGCGAAGCCCTTTTTCTTTTAGAGTCATGACATTTCAGCTGATTACAGTTGTCACTTGTATGCCACACTGTACCCCTTTAAGTGTGTTTTATTTAGCAGAGTCTGACAGCAAAATGTGACACTTGAGTTGAACTTGTGCATCTGAACCAAGCCAAGGCGACAAACTACAGTAGACCCACACTTAATTGGAGCCAGAGGAGGTTTTGGAGAATTTTCATAAATATTTCTTTGTCTACGTCCCGCCCTCTCGCTGCTGTCCTCGGGGAACAGAGACGGGGCTGAAAATATTCACATCTCCCCACCATGACCTCGATTGCCAACCGGAGAGGAGGCAACCTGCAACTCAGGCGAAAATGTTTCTTCAAAATAGCATTAATATATATAAGGCTTTGGTCTGACAGTCATGAATAGAGCATCAACTTCTGCAAAATGGGGCTAAAACGCATTTAAAGTTGATGTAGTGTGGCTGTTTGGAATACAATTGTGTTTTTGTACTGTCCTGTGTAATGGGCTTTTTTTGGTGAACAAGTATAATAATTTAAAATAGTCCAGGGGTTCTCAAACTATGGTGGTAGTACACAAGTAGAGTCCTTTATAGTTCAAATATTTTCTGAATTTAGAGTCAATTTAAGTCATCTCTCAACTCAAAATCTTACATACAGTTCTTTTAAGACAAAAATCAAATCAGAGAACTAAATAAGTGGGTATGTATATGGGGCAGGGGGAAACTATTGAAACTTAAATTTTCATAACAATGGCACATCAAATGAAAGAGAATAAAGTATGAATGACTCAAAATATAATTTGGAGTAAATGAAAGAGGAAAACAATTATAACATGTTTAAAAGTTGCATCATATGTCTCAGTTCAGTAAACACAAGTCTAATTTCATTAGGAGTATATTGATATTGAGAGATTGACACAAGATGGTCGAAGCAGCTTGAGAATCTGACTACTCATAATTTTAACCGCTGGACTACCTTAAAGGTCGAGTTGAACAATGTTATTCATTGAACAAACACGATAGCGATATTTGCACTTTTTGCTAGATCTGTGCAGATCCGTTGATAGTGCATCATGGGAGACATATCACTGCAATCCATTTGGGACGCGACCCAACAGGTGAACGTTTTAACTTAAGTCAATGCTCATCTGGATCTGAAAATCGGGACTGTTCAGGCACACCTACTTGACATTATACTACAATTGGGCTCTGTCACGGGACAAACGGCAATGCTGTCAATTAATCAGCTTCCCTAAGATAAAGTGAATACTAAGAATAAATTATCTGCCAAATGCCTTTAATGTCTTTTTTTTCCCGGTTTGTGAAGGCTGACATTTTGGAAGATATTCTTCACCTTAAACAATCTTTCATTCCTTCCAAAGATATTGCAGGAAGAGGTCGGCACTCTCCTCAGGAAGGTCAACACTAGGGAAACACATGGGCCAGATGGCATCTGTGGACGCACACTACACTGCGCTGATCAGCTCAGTGGAATAGTGACATTTCTCTTTCAAATGGCCGTGGACCTGGGTCATGTCCCTAGACTATGGAAGACATAAACAATCATTCCCAAGTCCACATGGCCGAGAGCTGAATGACTTCAGACCAATTGCCCTTGATCTGCTTATCAAGAAATTGTTTGAAAAACTCTTGAACGATATCACTGTGTCTTACGCAGCTGAAAAGATGGACCCCTTGCAGGTGGAGGATGCAAATATCTTTATTCTTGACGATACTCTTAAACTCCTTGACAGTCCAAAAACCTTTGCTTGGCTTTCAATTTATTTCTTTAATTTGCTTTGTTTAACAAAATGCAGCCAAATGCTTTAATTGAAAGACTTGCCTCTAATTTTAAATTACCTGATCAGTTGTTGAAACTTATCTTAGATTTTCGAGTGGGTCCAGCTCCACTGTCTATCTGCAAATTGAAGCGCCTGTCCGTCCGAGGGAGTCAGATATCTCCTTCTGACAGAGACTGACAGAGTACAGTGTTTGTGGGTACATGGACAAACATCTGACGCTCTAGTGTCCATACACATCCCGGTGGGGTACGGGAACCCCACCGGGATGTGTATGGACACTAGAGAGATGTGTATTATTGTCCCTTCTTTTTATCCAAAATACGGCCAGTTGTAGCCCAAACAAGCGAGTTTATCTACTGCGCAAACATTGTTCCTTTAACGTCAGCGACAAGGTCCTCAGAGTTTGCTACTGCTCCTACATTGAGTGTCTCCTAACTTTTTCTTTTATTTGCTGGTTTGGTTGTCTTTCATTGAAGGAAAAGAACACAGTATTGTCTGCAGCAATAACATACAAATACACTATTTTAAAACAATGTGATTTACGGATTTTATTAATATTCTGTCTCTCACAGAGGAAATGCACCTATGATGAAAATGTCAGACCCTTCCATAATTTGTAAGTGGGAGAACTTATGGCAGGGTGTTCAAATGAGTATTTTCCTCACTGTGTATTGCTAAAGAAATGGACTTTCAAATTGTTGAAAGTATGTCTCTTGCAGGGGAAAACTGGGGAAATTACACCACAAATAAGATGTGTTTACAGGGCACAAGGATCAGACATTAACTTATTAAAAGATTATTTGACAATAAAAGTCAGAAGGATCATATCATATGCATCGCCTATAACTTAGACTTACTAAATGCAAACAAACACACTGAGGAATTTATGGACCTAATGTTTAGCATGAATATGTGTCCAATTATCCCAAAAACATTGATTGACAACATGCATTGATTGACAACATATTTTTCAATATTCTAGATAACAACATTGTAATTGGCCTATTACCAGTTATCCTCTGTCTTCGTGGCATAGGATTTAACTGTATGATAACTCAAGGATTAATTATTATAATAACACACCAATCAATGACAGCTCTTGGATGATTTGGCGGCTCAGAATTGGCAAACAATGAAAGAAAAAGCAGAAGTAAACGCAGCTTTCAACTCCTTCCTCAATATATTTATTACTCTTTATGATAAGAATTCCCCTACAAAAAAAAAATCAAGAAAAAAAATTAGACAAAAACTCCACGCAGAACAAAAGGATTACTGAACTCACGCAAAAGGACAAATCCTTAATATAAGCAGTTTCAACTGCAACAAATGAGTCTGAACTAAAGTATAAAAAATATAAAAACAAATCTGTAAAAAGGAATACTACACAAACTACTAAACAGAAAAATACATGATTCCAAAGGAAAGTGGAAGGACACTGTAAAGGCCTTTAACAACTTTTTTGTCAATGTTGGGCCTGAACTTGCAAAAGAGATTCCCATTAACAGTGAACCCCTTGATAACTTAATCCCAACCCCAATGCAATGTTTCTGACACCAGCCAATGATAAAGAAGAGATACATATTATCAGAAAATTCAAGAATAAGACAACCTATGATAATTATGACACAGACATGAGAAGAGTTAGGAACGTAGCTGGAGAAATTGTTAAACAATTTACATATATCTGCAACTTATCCTTCCAGTGTGGCAAATTCCCTAACAAAATGAAAACAGCCATAGTCATTCCACTATATAAATCAGGAGACAAACACTGCTGTCTCTCTACTTCCACAGTTTTCAAAAACCCTTGAAAAGCTATTTGATACAAGATTAAGACATTTTATACAAAAACATAAATTATTATCTGACAGTAAATACAGATTCAGACACAACAGATCTACATCACTTGCTTTAATTGAACTAATGGAAGGAATCCAAATGGAATAGAAAACAACACATTTGTTGTCATTCAAAAAGCCTTTGACACCATTGACCATCATACTAACAATATGGCATCAGAGGACTAACAAAGAAATGGGTGGGCAGCTACATGGGGGAAAGACAACAAATCAGAGTCCCAAAATATATATATATTATGGGGAGCCTCAAGGCTATATATTAGGACCCACTCTATTTTTAATATATATAATATGCAAAATATTGAATCTTAATAAATTTGTACTATTTTGCGGACAATACAAATATTATTTGCACAGGTGAGGATTAAGAGTAATTTTTAAGTCAAATAGCTTTGGAAATTAATATATTAAAAACGTTTAACGTGAATTAATTATCATTCAATCTGAAAAAGACAAAATGTATGCTATTTGGAAAACGAAAAAGAGACTAGCCAATACAAATAACTATTGACAACACTATTTAATAAGCAAAATGTATTTTTGGGAGTAGTAATAAAAGAGAGGATAACTTGGAAACCCCATATCAGTTACTTGAGGTCAAAAGTTACCAAATGCATAGGTGTAAGGAGGATCTCAAGTCACATACACAACCTAAAGGCTTTGCTATTATTTTATCATTCATTTGTAATGTCATAGTTAAATTATTGTGCGGAGGTATGAAGAAATTGTTACAAGACCATTTTATTGCTTTAAATCACGCTTCAAAAAGGGGCTATTAGGATTGCCCATTGAGCAAATTATAATGAGAAGGCCAATAAACATGTTTTTTTTTTTTTTAATGGTCAAGCTGTATGATTTGGTAAATTTCACATCATGAATATATTAGAGGGAAAAAAACAATTACAATGGATGTATGTTTCAGTGTGGGAGGGAAACAATGGAACGGATTGTGGGAAGAACTAAAAGCCTGTTCAAACCAGGGACAGTTTTAAAAATATATATAAAAGAGAAGTGATGAGAAAGAATCTGGAGGAGAGTGAGTGAATGATGCCTTCAATAGAGAGCACATTATGATGATGGGGAAGAAGGATGAAGGTTCAGAGGCTGTCTTTTGTTTGTGGATGCATGTGTTTATGTACTGTGAGTTATACTACATGTTAGCATATGGTATACTATACTGTATGTTATGTTCGCATTGTAATGTATAGCATGCAGGTTTAAAAAATAAAAATAATAATAGTAATAGTAATATAAGTATATGCTCTTCATTCAGTGGTGCCATCTTGTTTAAGTAATCTTCTCCATGTAATTTGTCTGTGGACAGGCTCCATGTTTACAGAAGAGACACCGGGACAGCAAATAAAACAAAACAGAGGATTCTACCCACATCTGTCAGCTTGCAATGCTGTTTACTTTGTTGCATAACATCTTGAACACAGTTTAGCTAATTATTTCTTTTTTTTTTTTTTTCTCTTTTTCCCTTGGGCTATCTCCTATCTGGTTCATGGTGTGTCCTTACGGCGGCCTCCTGCTGTTGTGTGGCCAGACGCGCAGCTTTAAATATGAACGTCTCTGAAGTCAGAAAATCATTTGCATGTAAATGAGCGGGCCTTTAGAGCAGATAATCTGTGAGTGGGTTATTCCTGAAGACTCAGAGGAGAACGGACTATCATCACAAGTGGATTAGACAAGAAGCCAAGCACAGAAAATTATAGTTAAACACAACAGAGGAGCTAGACAGGTCAAATACTAAAGCACATATAATACTGCAGATATTTAGGCTCATCTGACATAATTATTGAAACATAATAATAGAGATTATGTAGATGGATTCACAACATGAGGAATGTTACCAGTTCTGGATCGCCAATGGCTCTGGAAGTAAGAGTGACGGCATCATTATGTGACAATCTCATAGGGCTTTCGGAGTCAGTCACAGACCCTCCCACAAGCCCCTCTACCGTTACTCGCTTAAAAAATATGACTTTATTTGTTTTAACATAGACTGATATTCACCCTTTAACCACCATTACATTTACGCAAAGACTTTACTGATTCATGTTGACATTTTGAAGTGTATTACCCGATTACAAAATGCGCCTCGACTCATTCATGAATATTTTTGTAACTCACATTTTAAAAAGACATTAAGCAAATTCTGCACCATAGTCATGGGGGGTTATAATAGTGGCACTGGGACAGACAGCCTGTACAAACGTGTTACCTGACCAACCAGTCCCTCCTACTTTCTGTTCAAACGCAGAAGGGTCTGGAATTAGACCAGAGAGTATTACTTGGAAACCCCATATAATTCACTTGAGGTCAAAAGTTGCCAAATGCGTAGGTGTAACGATTCACATACACAACCTAATCAAAAAACTCTCCGAACTTGAGACGGTCAAAACACAGCCGATTATTTGTAGCATGTGTCTCTAAAATGCATACAACATCGCCACTAAATATCTTCGTAACATTCAGAACAAAGTCGTGCAATCCCTTATTCGTCCAGGAGTGTTCCATTGTAGAAAAAGCTTCAGTAGGAGTCATCTGGACTGTTTTTTGAAAAGCAAGACATTTCCAAAAGTACTTCTAAATCTGTGGGTCTTGTGTGAGAACTCATATATTGATCCTACTCTGAGCCCTGCCCACCTTCTGATAATAGCCTGTCCTGTTTTTCAAAATCACCATGTTTGTTTAGAGATGAACTGATATGCTTTTCTTTGATTGGTTAAGGCACCTGTCAATCACACACATTGGATATCAGGGAGACAGGATAAAACGTCTTTGTAAAGTACTTTCGAAGCATATGATCTTGGCTGGTCAGGCAGGCGTATGAGTGCTCATTGTTCTTAGGATTTGTTCTTCCCGAGGAATATTTTCAGTTAAGAACACATTTTGTGAGTGCCAAAAACGTGTGATGTATGAGCCCCGTTGTCAGTAAGCACTTGGATGAGGTTTGAACCTGCAAGAAAATCATTGGTGGGTGATTTCACAGACGAGAATGCTTATCTTCATGAAGAATTTTCAGTTTATGCCCAGAAATCCCATTTGTTTACATTTCTTCCTTGCAGTTCCATTGGTTCCTTTCCAGATTGGTGCTCCATGTATTCTTATTTTTTCACATTGCCCTGGGCTCTGACAAACAACATGCTATGTTTGCAACATTCACCACAACAGGAGAGAAAGTGTATGTGAACATCTAAAGTCATATGTCTCTGTCAGCAGATATGCTTCTCTTTGTGTCCAAGCATTCACTGCACGGTTTGCCAATGTTTTTGTATTAAGTCCTCAAGGTTATTCTCAATACTAGAAAAATAAAGTCTATATAAAAGCACACTTTTTCCTCCTCCCTGAATCTACGCACATACAAAGAAGAATAATCTTCCAGCAGAGTCCTCCGGATCCTGTTTCAAGTGGTGTATTTGTTTCTTATTTCACGTTTTATACCAATGGACTAGTAAAATAGAAATTAATTCAGCGTGTAAAATGACTACAGCTATCATTAGGCAACAGCTTATATTCACTCAGGGTTGTCAGATAGTTGAGTGATCTAAATTGCAGAATATATACCATTCTCTCTGCCGACATCAGCATAATAAGATGGATTCACATTCTTTGCCCCATGTCACTATATTCTGTGAAAAAAATAAGTTCATACAGTGTTTATTCCAATAAGAAACAACTTCATTGAAACCAGTGGATCTTAAACTATAAACTATCAGGATTGCGTCACCATCCATACATTTTCTTCTGCTTTACCCAGAGCAGAGGCAGGAGTCTGAGCAGGAAGGCCCAGAAGGCCTCCACGTGTACATTTTTAGCTTCTCCAGGGGGAACTTAAGGTGTTACCAAGCCAAGCCCAGGGCCTCTTCCCGGTGGGCCATGCCTGAAACCAGGAGGCATCCGGAATAGATGCCAGAGTCACCTCAGCTGGCTCCTCTCAACGTGGAGGAGCAGCGGCTCTACTCCGAGCTTCTCCCGTATGGCTGAGCTCCACACCCTATCTTTAAGGGAGCACTCAGCCACCCTGCGGTGGATATTTTCACAGTCTTGTCCTTTCGGTCATTACCCAAAGCTCTTGACTATAGGGAAGGGTAGAACCGTAGACTGACCAGTAAATCGAGAGCTTTCAACTCAGCTCCTTCGTCACCAAAACAGTCCAATACAGCGACCGCACCCCTGCAGAAGCTGCACCGAGCCGCCTGTCAATCTCACGCTCCATTCTTCCCTCTCTCGTGAACAAGACCCTGAGATACTTGAACTCCAAGACAACTTTTTCCAGTCGAGAACCATTATTTGGAGGTCCCAGCTGCTTCACACTTCACAATGAGACAGGTCCAGGTTTGATGGAGCCATCAGAGCAACATCATCTGCAAACAGCCGAGATTTTGTTCCCCAACCCAGACACAATGTCTCTCAAATGCGAAAACATCTCCTTGTATCAATCAGAATGAAAAGTATCCAATTAACTAAGTTATTAAATTAGTAATTAAGTTAACATTGCAAACAGTGTTAAAAAGCCAAAAGAAAAGGTGTGTTTTTAAAGAAGTTTCACTCAGTTTGACTAAGAATATCATTCATTCACCAACACATTCTTTCTTTTATTTAGTTTTATTGACAAACTCCCGGAGTGGCAAAAGCCTGATTTTAGTTGAATGAAAAGGTGTCAAAGGTGGCATATTATCCTATGAAGCAACACGGCTGAATACAATTTGTAGCCACCACCATCCTTTGTGGAACTCAAAAGAAAGAATCCATTTTCTGCTCCGAGTTTGTGAATGAACAGAGCCTCATGGGAGCGCGATGAAGGCAGACGGAGTTCAGACGTTTAGCGCCATTCATCACGCAATACTTCAGTCACAGTTTGGCACCACCTTTTGAAATAAATACATGATTTTTGGATGCATCTCTGTCAAATGAATCCCTGAATTGAAAAGTTATGAGCGTGAAAATACAATGAGTAGTTACAGTTACATTTGATATATCGGAAGGGGTTTATTGCTTTGTCAATTAACAAAATTCACCCTCATTGGGCTCATCTCGGACGGGGATGAGTCTGTCTACAGGAGGGAGGTGGACCAGCTGGTGTCCTGGTGCAGCGGTAACAACCTGGAGTTCAACGCCCAGAAGACAGTGGAGATGATCGTGGACTTCACTAAAGTCACACCCCCCCAGCTCCCCCTCATCATGACAGACTCCCCCATCACCACCGTGGACTCTTTCCGCGTCCTCGGCACCGCCATCACCCAGGACTTCCAGGGGGTCCAGCAGGGAGGAGGTGAAGGACTTGAGGTGGGGAAAGACCAGGCGTTCAAATGACTTCATGACTACAGACGTCAGCGCCACTGGCCTGTAGTCATTAATAATAATAATAATAATAATACATTTTATTTAAAAGCGCCTTTCAGAACACCCAAGGACACTGTACGAGAGAATAAAACAGCAGAATAAAACAACAAAATAAAACAACAAAATAAAACAACAGAATAAAACAACAGAATAAAACCCACATTAAGTCCAGTGATCCGGGGCTTCTTGGGGACAGGGACAATGATGGACGACTTGAAGCAGGCTGGGACATGGCATGACCCCAGGGAGATGTTAAAAATGTCTGTGAAGACGGGGGACAGCACTCCTGCACAGTGTCTTAATGTGGCGGGAGAGACACCGTCTGGTCCAGCAGCTTTTAGGGGGTTGGATTTCCGAAATAGCCTGTTTACATCCTGTTCCTGAACTGAGAGAGTGGTGGGGGAGGTGGGGGGGACCAGGTTTGGGTTGGCAGAGTTGGCCACCGTGGGGAGGGGGTGGTCACATCAAACCTGGAGTAGAAGGTGTTAAGTAGCTCAGCCAGTTTTTGATTGTCGGCAGCAAGGGGGGCTTGGGACTTATGATTGGTGAGAAGCCGGAGCCCACGCCACACAGAGGCGGGGTTGTTGTCAGAGAACTACTGCTTCAGACGCGTATTGTACTGTGATCTAGCTCGATACACCTCTTAGCTAAATCTATACTTTGCATCTTTGTAACGCTCTCTGTCGCCAGCCCTGTGCGCTGCCTCCTTCTGTTGCCTTAACTGCCTCAGTTTTGGTGTGAACCAGGGTTTGTCATTGCTGAAAGTGACTTTGGTTTGTGTTGGTATGATGGTGTCCTCACAGAATCGAATGTATGACGTCACAGTGTCCGTGTACTCATACTAACTATCTCAAACTACCTGTGGCAGCTCTGAAAACCTCCAAGTCTGTAGTGTCCAAGCACGCACGAAGCTCCTCCGCTGCCTCATTGGTCCACTTCTTACATTTTCTCACTGCAGGTTTGGAGAGCTTCAGCCTCTGTCTGTACGTGGGGATCAGGTGAATCATGGCGTGATCTGAAAAGCCGAGAGCAGCGCAAGCCACGGCGCGAAAGGCGTTACTGACTGTTGCGTAACAATGATCCAGCGTGTTCTGCTCTCTGGTCGGCACTTTAATAAACTGTCTGTACTTTTGTAGTTCGTGGCTGAGATTCCCCTTGTTAAAATCACCCAGGATAATACACAAGGAGTCCGGGAAGGTCCGCTCCACACTCAGAATCTGGTTCGCGAGCGCGGGCTGTGCCACGTGCACGTTTGCGCTCGGTGGGATGTAAACAACAGCCAGAATGAATGAAGCAAACTCACGTGGCGAGTAGAATGGTTTGCAGTTCATGAAGAGATATTCCAGATCAGGAGAGCAGTGCTTGGAGATCACAGTCACATCTGAAGACCAGGCGTTGTTGATGTAAAAACAAACTCCTCTGCCGCATGTTTTTCCCCTGGAGAGATCTCGTTGTCTATCGGCACAAAGAAGCTCGAAGCCCTCAAGCTGCACGGCACAGTTCGGGACCAGCTCGCTGAGCCATGTGTCCGTGAAGCACAAAACAGGAGATGAAGAAAAGTCTCTGTTTTGTCTGATCAGCAACGCCAGTTCATCAATTTTTTTGGAGAGTGAGCGAACGTTAGAGAGGAAAATTCCGGGTAAGGGCGTCCAAGTGCCGCTTCTACGGAGACGCACGTGGACCCCCGCACGTTTTCCTCGTCTGCGGCTTCTCACTCTTTTAGCCAAAAGAAGGGCTAATTCTGCAGCAGAAGCTACAAAAACTGGAACAAGGTCCGTAGGAGTTGTGGTTTGGAAGGACAAGACCTCTTCACGGGTGTAAGAGCATGCTGACAAACAATTTACGAACAAAAACATACAAAACAGAGAGCACCGAAAAGCCAGCGCGGCATTCTGCGGCGCCATCTTGGATCATAATTTGTGTTGGGATTCGTTAGAATTATTGGATCAAGGACACTACTGCACAAGATATTTTCCATGTTTGAGACAAATTCAGACTGGTAACCATTGCAATTGACAATTCGAATGAAAAAATATCTAAAGAACCATCAAACGTAATTCACAACAGGGAAAAGTCATGTGTGAAACCTATAGATGAAATTGTTTTACTGTGAAGTGTCTAGCCCAAAAACATAAGAAAAGAATGGCACGAATTTTGAAGTCGAGAATTGGTGGTTCAGTTCACAATTTTAGCCTTTTGATTTATTTTATTATATATTTCTGCTGTCATTGCAGAACTTTGGAACTACGGCTTCTCAAAAGATGTGAGACAGCTGCTCGTAACCCTCTGAAAGGAAAACAAATCTCACAAGGTCATTTTCCAGCACAAATTAATTCAATTCAATTTATTTATGTACGACCCTAAATCAGAAGGGGTTTGCAGGGTTTGACAAATTTGCTGATTCAGCCAACAGAACGTTCAACGAAAATCAAACAACGTAACACTCATTGATTGATAAAAGGAAAGCAAATTCACCAACATTCACAGAAATTAAGCTAATGGAGAGCTGTCCCAGAGCCTCTCCTGTGCTTATAGAGCTCCTGTTGCTGTCATCACGCTATCCCAGCATGCACCACCACAAACTCCGCACTGGCAGGGATGGCGGCGGGGGATTTGCATTGAAACTAATTGCATCAGCAGCAATTATCAAACTTTATCGGAGTTTCAGACAGGAGTTTGTGGATTATTTTTGCGCTCCGGGTTGTGCAAACTATCATGTGCAGAAGAAAGATTTACAAAGCTCTAGATTGATATGGATATTACGGCTTCATTTAGGGAACACATTTTTGTGACTGTCTAAATGTGTGAATGATCTTTGCTGCTCTTGGCCAGGACTCCCTTGGAAAAAAGATTAGTCCTCTCAGTTGTACTTTCCTGGTTGAATAAAGCTGAATTTCAGGCTCGTTGCCATTCATTTGTTTCCCTGCCATGACATGGTGCAGGAGTTCTATAGATTCTACTTCTCTGCAACAATCTTGTGGCAATTTTATCTCATGAGATCTAGAACCTTGGTAAATGAAAAGAGAAAAATATCACAAAATAATTTTCCAGAGGGACAATGTGGTGTTTAAATGCTGCAAAATCCAATGTCTCTGCCCTCTCTCTCCCCATTTTACGCAGCAGCTGTTCAGTCAAATAAAGTCTTCGGGTCTGAATGTTTTTTGGGGTTTTTTTATGTATAAAAATGTGAGACCTTGTGGCATGATAATTTAGGAATAACACACAAGCTCTGCATAGAATTCCGCAATTACGTTCTTCTCTCTCTAAGCTCCATGATGACAACTCCAGCCCACACCACGGCAGAGTTGCGTTATGTCAGGTGTGTTCGACAGCTGCTCAGGGTTCAACAGTGAGGAGCTGTCAGTCACTCAGAGTCCAGCTGCTCTGACCAGGGTCTGCACAGTCATACATGTGCCACTCATGAACACAGCATGAACACAGCACACTGCGCTGCCCACACTACCAGACTCCATGGGTTAGAGTCACTTTTCTAAACATCTATTCTTCCTCTACTGGGTCCTTGGGATTATCGAATGCCCCACGATATTCAGGTTTTGCTTACAATAATAAGTTGTTCAGTGATTGTTTTTAAAGGGCCAAATTTAGGCGATATTGCAATATTACCAAAATTGTTGCACCCCTAGTGGAGAAGAGTGGAAAACTGACTTGGACACAACACCAAAAAGACTATGCTTTGAAGCAGACTGAACTACTAACCTCCTGATAGATTTTAACCAACTGTTTCCATCTGCTTATGAGCGCAACTTTCAAGGTGCACTATGTAAGTATGTGAGTGTAAGGTCTGCCCACAAGAGGTTCCATAGTGCACCTTGAAACAGCAGGGTTTCTATAGGCAAAACGCAGAAGGGAGATTGAGCAATGATCACAATCGACTGAACACAAACATTATCAAACCTTCTTCAATTTGAATGCTTACAGTCAACTGCACAATTATTTTTGTCCTCTTAGATTTATACTGTAGATCAGGGGCGAAACTCTCAGTTTGGTCTAGGCGGGTCCAAAAATTTATGAAAATTATAACGCCTTTAAGGCTTTAAATGGGGTTGTAAAAATACAACAACATTGTTAATATGATTCATATTAGAATAATGTAAGTATTTGCCCTTTAAACAGTCAAACAATTATTCAGAAATCAGTTTAATTACAAATACACTTTTTTTTAAAAAAGTGCAATCATGTTAAAAAAAACAAAGACATTGAATTATCAGTAAATACAGTCAGACACAAAATATATTTTTTCTGAAGGAAAATTACATAAATCAATCAACAACACTGTTCAAAGAGCATTACTTTAATAAGCAAACACTATGAGACCACAATGGGAGTTTAGGTTACTCAGAAATATCCTACTAGATACCGCAAAAAAGCAAGGCATAAAGCAAGACACGTGTAGTAAGATTCAAGTCAAAACTTTTAACTTATTATTATTTTGAAAAAGGTGATGCAGTTGAGAAGAATTTTTTTTTTCCACCAACAGCTACACAGGAGGATGTAGCTAACTCTGTAGCCACTTCACCAGTCCTCACAGCGTAATACTGAGGTAAAATACTGACACATGTGCATCTACTCTTGTCTTTTCATCACATAATGGGTTTTAAACAATGCCTCCACTTGGATAAAGAGCGTTGTGTTGTGGAATTTGTGTTGTTTTGCGGGACATAGACAATTTTGTAACGTATGAAATCACGTAGGCTGTATATTGGCTGTTTCAGTCGTTATTAGCGTTAATGTTTACTAGTTCCGATTAAGTGAGCGCACGCAAGGAGCACAGTGGCTTTCAAATCGCGTAAGTTACGAGAATCCAAAGTCGGGTCAAGCAGGAGGCGTTTGTAACGGGCTTTAATTACTCAATTATTGGAACATCAACTTCCGAGTTCAGTTATTGTACCCAGCGGGCGCAATCTCATCCTTTTCTTCTGTTAGGACGTCTAAATCACTAAACCAAATGATACGTAGATATATTACACTCGCATGAAGGCAGCAACACCACAGACTTTCAGTTTTTAGAGAAAGAGTTCCTACAAGGATAAGATGGAAATGAAGTGAGTTGCTCTTTCCATGCGTTCTTATTTACAGCAAAAGTGAAAGAAAAAGAGAAAATGCATGAGATGAAAATGCAATGTGAGATGGCAGTAAAGCAGCTGTTTACAGTCATTGCAGCCCTGATGATGACTGAAAAAGTACACACATTTGCCTACGCATTGTTACCTTAGAAAAACGATTGTATCAGATGTGATTTTGCAAATAACACACTTTACCTACCATTCAACCCTGTTTCATTGTTAACTAAATTATGGAATAAATGCCATTGTTGGTTAACCTTCAAGTGTTGCCATGGAAACTACGTAGCTGTTTCTGACTGAAGAGTTGCTAAGTGTTTGTTGTTATTGGAGGTGTGGAGCAGAATTAGCCCTTAGATCGTGATGAAGAGGGTCCTGGCTTTGACCTTCACTCAGCTCACTTACATGATTTTATCTGGACACTACAGAGCAAAGCAAACTTCAGAACGGACCCTCAAAGACCTGCTAACAGACTGGACAGGCTATTGCATCATCTTTCAAGTTTAATGTGTGAATAGAGTTGTGTTAATCTACCAAATCAAAAACACTGTGTTCGCACTATCACAGCTGCTACCAACGTTATGAATGATATTGCTGTTGGATTGGATAATCATGAAGACTGTGCAGCTGTTTTTGTTGATTTGTCAAAGGCCTTTGATTCAGTAGATCATTGTATTCTCTTGGATCGTCTGGATGCTGTTGGGTTCGATATGAATTCTAAAAAATGGTTTGCAGATTACCTCACAAATAGAGCTCAAACTGTTTCTGCTGATAGCTTTCAATCTGAATTTTCTTACCTCAATAAAGGTGTTCCTCAAGGCTCTCTCCTTGGACCACTGTTAATTACAATTTATATAAACTCAATTGGGCATAATCTACCACACAGTAGCATCCACTTGTATGCAGATGATGCACTTCTGTATACTAAGGTACCTTCTTTTGCACAAGTGATTCAAAATATTCAAGAGGATTTTCACTCCATCCAACAAAACTGTATTGATTTAAAATTATTAATGAATTCAAATAAAACAAAATGTATGCTGTTCTCCAAAAGACACTCTAGTGACCCAAATAATGAAATGATAAACTGTCCTTCAACAAACACATACAAGATCTGACAAATAATCTTAAATGTATATCTTCTTCTTAAGATATAAAACATTCCATTTTCAATTCAATTCAATTTATTTTTGTAACGCGCAAAATCACAACAGTAGTTGCCTCGAGGGGCTACAGTGGAAAATAAACAGAATAAAAACAGAATAAACAGTGTTCATAGGGTCTTGGTGATGTCCCAGCATCCCGTGTCCTTAGACAGATGTCCCAAGCTCCCCTGTCCTTAGACCCTCCTTCTTGGCCAGGAAAAACTACCAAACCTCTTTGGGAAAAGGTAGAATCCTGGAGAAGGTCCACAGTGGAGGAGAGATCCGACTCCCTCAGACGGACAGGCGGACACGCCTCAATTAGCAGATAGACGGTGGAGCTGGACCCACTCAGGAGGAGAACCAATTCTTCGAGGCTGATGAAGAATCATTCATATGGAGTAGAGACATATGCTTTCCTCTTAATTGTAGAAAACAGCTAATTCAGGCTACATTTCGTTCAGTTCTAGATTATGGTGATATTGTAAATATGCATTCTACACCAACAGTTTCAGCTCTAAGGTTCTTTACAGGAGAAGGAGACAGAACTCACCACTGTGAATGATACTCTAAAGTAGAATGGCAATCATTGGCTCTAGTTAGCATTTTGCCTGATTATTTATCAAGTTTATTGCACGTTAGATCAGGTATTCACAGTTTGAGGTCTCAGGACATTTTTATTTTATAATCCCATTGTATCAACAAAGAGACAGGAAAAAAGGCTTTCAACAATTTGCTGACTTCCTGTGGAACTTTTTTAATCATTTTATGCCTTTTAATCATTTTAAAGCACTGGTCAAGGACTACCCACAGTGCCGGTGCACTTGTTTGATCTCATTTATCTCATATTGTATGTATAAATGTGTTTTATATCATCTTATCTCATATTGTATGTATAAATGTGTTTTTATGAATTGGTTAATTTTATTGAATGTTTTATTTGTGTTTTAGTATCCTGTGTTTGTTGTTTATTTTTCTCATTGTGTTTTCCCTGTATAAATAAATAAAATGAATTTTCTCCTGTACAATACTATTACTGTTGCAAATCATCACATTTATTTTTAACTATTTTGAATTCATATTTTTTAAGGAACACGCAGGGTCTGTTTTGTTCTTGTTTTTTTCTTTAATCAGTACAATTTGGATTACGTTGCCATACTGCGGAACTTTTCAGGCAAAGCAATAACATCTCCACGGAGACAAGCAGGTTACATACACAAGTGACAATTTGATAACAAATAATTTTTACACTTGTATATTTGTACGCTAGAAAATTTGTTTCGTTTTTTTTCCTTGATTTCTAAAAAGCCTTAAAGAGATTTTAACATTTTTGACATGCTAGATAGTTAGCATTAATTTCTCACTCTCATGTATTCCTAAAACCCAAATTCTTCATGGTAGATAAGTTTCACAACATTTCAGGGGGGAAAATCGTTACTTGTGGGTTTGCAGGCATAAAGATCTTAATAATCACTGTAGATGAACAGGAATACAGGATAGATATTCGATTGCATACTTCTATTTTCCTGTTGTTTTTGAAGTGTGCGCTGCAACACCCCCGTTATGGGACAAAAAAAGGTTATCTTATCTTATCTTATTAAAGTACATACTGTAGTGCTCTGATTTTGTCACTAAAGGAACTGCTTTTAGGCTAAGAATCAGTGCATTAGTCTCTGCGTCTACGTTACCTCCTCTACTGTATATGTTATGTATAGCAATCCTAATAGTACTAGTAGAGAGCAGGCAGCAGCAGTATAAAGAGCCCATATGTGAGTGAGAGGTTCATTTCCATAATGTGTCAGTAGAGTCTCATGTGGAGGATACAAACATGTCACTGAGCTGAGGCTTCTGCGACACTACAGCCAGAGATGGGGGAGAAAAACAACAAAAAGTTCACACCTTTCACCATCCATTTAACGTGTGAAATTGTTTTTACAGAGTGTCTCAATATCTGCTATCACTGTGCATTTTCTGGTTCAGATTTATTTATTTTAGTTCAATTAGAAACACTCAAGTTCAATTCCTTTGCTTCTGTTTTTTAGTGTTGCTTTAAATTAAACTCTTATACTTGGTTTACACTACAGGGTTTAGTCCAGTTTTAGGCCTATAATGTTGAATATTGTCTTCTGGTGGATCATGAGGTGGCACATGTGAGAAGATAACTAACTAAAAGCTAGCGTGCGCGGATATGCTAATGTTGCTTGCAGTTGTAATGAATGCACACTGATGGTAGAAATGCTCTGAACGAGTCTGGCGATGATTTATGGACTTAAAAACAGCACAGGAGACCTCACAATCGCAACCTTTGACCAGAATTGAGACAAATGATTTATGAGGCTCAGAGGCGGAAGACATTGTAAACAGGATTAATAAAACAAGCGTAAATGCAGGAGTTTAAATTCAAGAAAAATACAAATTCTGCTTCATTTAAAAGGGATGGATGAAGACAAAATAAAGGAAAATACAAATTGTAATTATGCATGTATCAAAACTATTTTCATTTAATCAGTTTTTCCATAAATCTGATCTCTAGCTCCAGTATGGGATGTCGGACCCTGAACAAACAGGCGTTGGGTGGGGTACACTTTGGTACAGATACAGAGCCGACCATTATTCACATTTTTATTTTATTACTTTGTCACAGACTGTGCTTTCAACTGTGAACCAAATGTCTTGTCATCATGAAGACTAATTATTACTACAATTAATTCATGACCAGAGGTAGGTAGTACTATGATTTAGTTTTCCTCATTTTTGTGTCTATCCTTTGAAAATATAAGATTAGTTTGCTTTATTTAAGGTTTTGTGTTTCCAATTAAATTAACTTCAAATTATAAATGAGATAATACAGCCAGATAGTTTTTCCAAATACTTTTTAAAGCAGATTTTTAAACCAGTACTTGTACTTGTAATTCAGAAACAGAATCAGAATCAGAAAGGGTTGAGTACAGTTGTAGCATATAATAATAATAACAGATGAGCGGTTCTGCATCGCCAGCTCTGATTGGACAGAGCTCAGAGGGTATGTGAATTGTGGTTTGAAACAACTTCATTTATTTCAAACTATTAGGTTTTTAAAATTTTGTCCAACATTTTTATCCAAAATGCTTCTAAATTTGCATTTAAAAGTACTGTGGCAGTGGTTTTTGTGCTTATAATTGACTACAGTATGTAACTACATTTACTTGAGTACAAATTTGCAGTACTCTTTCCACGACTGTTCTTACTTGAGTACACATTTTAGTTACGCTCACCTCTGTTCGAGGCATTTGAGGTGTTTATCTGAACTACCTTCCGCAGACACCTTGAAACACACAAATGGAAAATAATAACTCTTGCGACATAATTCCAAAATGATTTAAGTTGAGCTGAAGAATTTCCACCGATCGCCGCCTCCTCCTCCTCCTGCACTCTGCTCCTGTCACCCGGCGCACATTGCTCCGACAGCGAGTGGGGACTAATCAGTTAACACAAACAGCCCTGCGTGTGATAAAACGGGACAGGCCTGCTCCATCCTGAAGCAACGATAAGGAAATCCAAGTGCCTTCCAATGCAGAGGATTTACGGTGAGCGCTAAGCTGAAATGAATGAGTTAATACAAGCGATGGCGGCTTCTAAACGAGCAGTGTCAAAGAGGAGACATCAGGAAGTCAGTACCTGCCTTAATGCCGCAGTTTAATCAGTGCTTCATGGTTAATGTATTAACAGTGAGAGTCCATCAAACAGTGTTAAAGTCTGTCTCTACGTAACAAAAGAGGCAGAGGCGTTTCAGCCTTTGGGGTTTAGGCAAACACATTTGGCAAGGTAAAATGTGTGGATTTATGTTGTTATGGGAGAGGTTCATGTGGTACAATGTGGTACCAGGGGGAAAACGTTGTTCTTTGGCTGAATGAAAGAACATGTTGTGGACTAAAGATAGGAGCAGTTGAGTGAGGTGAAGAAAATAGTCTTTTGCATTGGAAGAGTGGAGAGTTTTGAGTTTAGCACTAAGTCAAGGATGTTTTTATTGTTTTTTTCATATATTATTATGATAATGAGACAAATTTGCCAGTAAATAAACTTATAATATGGTTTTATTCCTCCTACCTTGAATATAATAATACCTTGAATAATTTTCCTTTTGATTTAGTCTTTTTCCTCTCTGGCCTTGTTCTTTTAATTCATTTTAGTATTTTTGTTTTTTTGCAACCTTACTGGGAGCGGGCTTGCGTTTCTCAAGACCTGATTCGTAACTTGACCAGGGGATGAACACGCCGCCCGCTTGTGAGAGATGTTCTTACTGTGTTTTGGACTACTGTATTTATTGGAACGTTATAGGCAGTGGGGTTTTGTAGCTTTTGACAAGAGGAGAGCTCATTTTGAAACAAACCGTTTTATAAAGCATCACACAAAGTATCAGTACGGAAAATAATTGCTTTTACAACAATCTTTGGTAAAAAATAGCACAGACAAACATGTGGGTGCTAAAATACAAACAAACAATGAAACCAAGACTAAAACTGGACCAAACAAAAAAGTTAGATTAGACTCAATTTCAATACTAATAGGCTCAATACGCGATGCTCTTTTGTAGAAATAATAGTGTCTTCTTTATGTGGTTAAGATCAAGATTCATTCTAGAACTGTTCAGGAAAGGTCACATTTGTCCTGTTTAGTGATATCCGCTACGTTCACATTTGCACAGTACATTTACCACATCAAAATTGTGACTAAACCAGGGCTAAACGCTAAATTAAACCTGGACTAGACCAGGATTAAACGACAGGACCACACCAAGCCTAAATCAGGACTAAAATGTTCTGAACAAGTGTAAATGAGTGTCTTGCTTTGAAAGTTTTAGTATGAATTAGTACATGATTTTGAATAGTTTTAACAAGCCTGTATTAGACTAAAATCAGGACTGAACCAAGGTTGAACCAAATCCTGAACTAGAACAGGACTAAAACCAGGATACAGTGAATAAATGCATGCCTCTGCACCTCTACTGTAGCCTCCTTTAGCTCGCGAGCCTCTGGACACACGGCTGACTGCGTGATCCGTGACTCAGATTCGTGCCATTGTTACGCGTGGACAGTCGAGTGCACCATACACAATCACATCTCATGCTAAGTCGGTCCCTCTTTATGTGACCTTCTGCTGCTGCCGCCGCTGCACTGGAGGTGTGAAGCTGCGCGCACATCCTAAAGCACTTTGACGCACACATCTTAGCAGAGGTCTGTCGAGTGCCTGTTCAAGTATTGTGTTCAAGTATAAAAGGTGCACTGTGTAACTTCTCTGTGGAGGGCCTGCAATCTGCTTGTCTCCGTACTGTGAGATAGATTTGCCTGGAATGTTCCACAGCGTGGCATTAGACTTATCTATCTCCTTGGAGACAAGCAGGTGACGCCAACAGGCCAAGTTACAGGTCAGATCTGCGGAGAGGCGACCACGCTTAGAGTGCATGTTATTCTATTTTCATTTATTTTTTTGAATGAATGCAGTGTGATAAGTATAATGACATATGGCAAACCAATCACATCTTCATAGCAATAACCAGAGAAGTTACATAGTGCACCTTTAAATAATATGATTCAAATTGAAGTAAAAGTTGTAATTCAAATAAATCCATATAGGTATAAAGGGTTTACTGATTCAGAGTTCATGTAATCTGACATCATCTGACAGACAAACCTTAAAGTGCCTATGGCAGGTTGGACTACTTAACAAAAGCCCAAATAAGATTTTGTTTATAAGACCTACCCATTCAACTGGCAAACAGAATCCCTCAAATATTTAGGCGTGGTTCTCCTTCTCTCCTCTCCTTCTCTTGACTTTAATTTTGGAGGAAAACTATATCCCCCCCTCTTCATCCATAAAGAAAGACCTACAAAGAACTATAAGAATAAAGTTTTTGCCCAGATTTCTCTATCTGTTCCAGACTCTTCCAATTTCCATCCCCAACCGGCTGTTTGATGAGTGGAATAAAACAATCTTAAGATTTGTATGGTGGGGTAAAAAAAACTGTATCCGATTTAGGACCCTACAATTACCAAAAGAAAAAGGGGGCTGTCCGAAAAATGACTTTATTTCAGCTCAAATCAGGGCACTGCTGTACTGGTGTGACCCGGAATATGAGGCACAATGGTAAAGTATTGAGTGTGATGCTGCGCCAGGGATCCCTGTGCACGCCCTATTGGCAGACGATAAACGGCTCAATCACTTGGAGGAAATTGAGAATCTCTGGGTAAAATCTGTGCTTATGACATGGACGCTACAACTGTCCGGTCAAGCAAAGCTTTCGGGCCAGAAAAAAAACAAAAAAAACTCCATAACAGCTATCTACCTAATAAGAAGACTTTTATTTGGTTAAATTCATGTTAAAAAATGTGTTTCTTGGATGTGAATTGTGCCAAACCTTTGGAAGTCGTGTGATTTAAGGATGTTTAAGCTTTATTAGACGGGAGAGACAGGAGAGCCACAATGGGTTCTAAAATTTGATAGAAGGGCCGGGAACAGCCAGGAACAGATGGATGGAGTGTTTGTGTGAACTAATGAATAACTATAAATTACATGCAGGGTTTGTAACATGTGGCAAAGCATGAATATGCACGGCTCACTGTACAAATTGTTTTCCAAATGCATTAAATCAATGATTAATTTATTTACATTTCAATTGAATAAACACAGCAGGAAAAGTCACCTTCAATTCCAGTGGGAACAGTGTTGTTGATCACTCTGTTTTGCCAATGTATCAAAGTCTGGAGTAAGTTTTGTTGTGGCAATTCTCAAGATGGATCCGAGGTGTTGGTCAGTTAACCTGGCTCTGTGGCAGGCTTTGTTGATGTTCATGACACTGAATGTCTGCTCACATACGTAGGTCGAGCCAAACAAGGCCAGCGTCTTCTGTGCTGTCCTCTGGAGGTTTGGAAAGGTGGCTTCGTTCAGTGAAGCGTAAAAGTCGTTAAGTTTAAGAGTGTTGAACTTCTCCTTCAAGATGGAGTCAGACTGAAGATCGATCAGTTCCAATTGCACCTCATGTGGTGCTGTTTCAGGGTCTTGTGACAGGAGTGAGGACACCAGCTGAAGTGACTTTTCAATGTTTTCAAAATGAGAAAACCGTAGACTCAATTCTCCGTGCAGGTCATCCAGTGATTTGCTGTATTTCTTTGCGTATTGCGTCACCTCTTTCTGCGTGTGGTGAAATGAGTGAAAGATGTGTTTGCAATTTGTCTGGAGAATAAAGCTAGCTTAGATTTGAAGGCTGTAACATGTTTGTACATGTTGTGCACAAACTGATCTTTCCCCTGCAGTTTCACATTCGGTTCATTAAAAAAATATGTCCACAGCAAACGCAAAATCACAAAGCCATTTCTTGTCGATTAGCTCAGAAAATTAGTCAGATTTCCCCGTGAACTCCAAAAATGCGCCCATGTCCTCTTCAGGTCCCAGACGCATTGAAACACTTTGCTCAAACTTAACCAGCGGACACGAGAGTGGTAAAGTAAGTCCTGATGATTCGCATCAGTTTCCTCCAGGAACGTGATGAACTGACGATGCTGGAGTCCTCTTGTACGTATAAAGTTCACTACCACTGGATTCACGACATGGTTAAGCTGCAATATAGACTTACACAGTGATTCCTGATGGATGATACAGTGAAGGAAATGAACATCTTGCTCAGGGTTTTCCTCTTTCACTTTATCCTGGACTCTTTTCAGCAGCCCAATGTTTTTTCCAGTTAAATTTGGTGATCCATCCGTCGTGACATTGGCAAGTTTACGTTTCTCGATGGCAGCAGAAACCTTGTCATACAAATGCTCTCCCCGCATTGTTCCCTTCAGGGACTCCATGCTCAAAAATTCTTCCGTTATCTCAAAACTGTCTTTAATCCCTTGGATAAAAATTAGGAGCCATCTTTTATATCGTTGCTTTAATCAAGTGCGAGTGACTATAACTTAAAAGACTCTGCCTTTTTTGTGTATTTTGCTGTTTATATCTTCGTCAATCAATTCCACACGGCGAGTCACAGTCCGACGTGACAAACAGATTTTTTCAAACTTGCCATGGCTCTCCGGACACAGGACATCTGCCGTCTCCACCATGCAATCTTTCAAAAACTCACCTTCGGAGAAAGCCTTGCAATCTTTTGCTAATTTGAATGCCAGCAAAAAGCTTGACTTGGTAGTTGGCTCTTGAATCATAGTTTGTCGGTGAAAAAAAATTAGCTGAATCTGTAAATTAGCTTCCAACTTCTGAGCAGTAACGGCCCGTTCTTGCGTTGACTGTTTGCTAGCGTAGCGTAGGCGTAGGCATGCTTCGTAGCAAAGTGACGGCTGATATTGTACTCCTTGAAAACCGCGTGGGCCAACAGTTGGTAACAGTTTCTTGGCATATCAAGCATACAGCCTTTGATCGGACTTCAGTGAAAAAATATTTTGTTTTCCACTCCGTATTAAACACTCACTACCCACTTTTCTTTTCCTTGATAAGCTAATTTTTACAGAAGGGCTCGTTGGGAAAAACTTATCAGAGAAAAAGAGGGCGCCAAAAAGGTCAAAGTGCGCTATTTCTTGCATGTCCTCCCTTCTATCTCATCCCCCCTTTCACACTGTCTTCTCCTGTCTAATAAAGCCTACGGGCATCAAAATATTTTAATAAAAAAATAAATATATATTATTATTATTATTATTATTATTATTATTATTATTATTATTATTAATAATAATTAATAATAATAATAAATAATAAATAATAATAATAATAATGATAATAATAATAATAATAATAATAATAATAATAATAATAATTAATTTCATTTATACAGGAAAAAAACCCAATGACAACATTTCTCTTTTTCATGGGTACCCTGTTAAAACACAAAATAAACAACACACACAGAATACTAAAACACAATTAAAACATTCAAGTTTATAAGTTTCACTTATAAACTGTTACTTCAACAACAATATTTCTCAAACTAGATGTAAAAGTATGGTATCATTGCAAGATGATAAAACTACTCTTCAAAATGCTTCTTAGTATGACAAACTCGTCTTTGATGAAGTCCAAACGCTGTGTAAGAAAACCGAATGCCGCTTTAACCCTTTTTATTTGAATGCCGGACACAGTTAATTGAAGCGTATCACAGGAAAAGCAGAGACGAGGAATAATACAATTTCACTTCGTTACTGGGCTCGCAGCAGGAACTCGCGCCGAGCAAACAGGCCAAGCGTTCAAAGGCATGCAGCATCTAATGGAATTATGGGTAATAACACATATCATTAAAGCCGGGCCCGGGGGGAGCTGTTAACACTGACCTTTCAATTAACAGTTCAGCTGAGCGCAGGCCGTTTATGATGCTGCCAATACGGGAGGACAACATACGCCCTGCCCATCACGGCAAAGAGCCAGAATGTTTGTTAATGTTTAAGCATGCAGGAAGAATCAGATTGGTCAAGGTAGATTTGTAATGGAAAACAATGATTTACTCATTTTGGCTTACAGGTGAAAAACGATTGAAGCGAATGAGCATCGGTTTTGTCTCTGCAAAGGGCATTAGACTGAAATATGTTTTTATTTCCTAAGCATGAGTAAAACATATTAATTTGCTTCTAACTAGTGCTGTCAATCGATTGAAAACATGATTAATCACATTTGAAATATAATTAATTACTTAAAAAAAAAAAAAAAAAATTTTTAAAATGCCATTCTTTAAGTATTTTTGCACATTTTATTTATTTATTTGTATAAATCGTTTTTATATCATAATAATTTTACAAATGAGAATACATCTGCCTTTTTTCTATAAAGGCTTAAATAAATAAAAAAACATAAAACAAACAAAACAATCAAATAGGGCACGACCAAAAGAAACAAATTATGTAAAATTGAAAATAAGAATTTAAGAGGGTGTGACATCCAAAGAAAATTAACTTTATAGCATACACAGTCCGAAATAAAAGTCCCCCCTCATCATCATCTGCAAATTCAAATTGCAGATGTAAATGCCTGTTATTTAAGTCTGTTTCATAATGAATCTGAGTGGTCACATTTCAAGTAAATGTACAAGACCAAACAACAGGCTTGGTTGGTTTAAGGCCCTTCAATGTCGCTTGCGGGTGTAACTGTCTCTTACGGGGACAGATGTAGCTGCTTGTGTTGGCCTGGCGTTTACCAGTGTACCGTTGTCGTTTTCTGGAATATCTGGCTCATAGTATTTGTTTTGATGCTCACATACAACCTTTATTTTCCTCACATTGTGCGCGGTATTCATCTGGAGATCTCTGCGGCGCCTTTGTGTTGTTCTGCTGCACAGAGCGTGGTCAAAGCGCTCTTCACTGCGCCGTGTTCGTAAACATCAGCCGGTGCAGGGTTTGTGCTCGTCTACATGAGGACTGATGGATTTTACGTGTAAATGTAACCACATGATATCAGCGCTGTTCTTCCTTCTTTCAGGTAAAGCCTCGTTGTATAATCTAAAAGAGCGTGTTTGGTCGAAACAAATTGTGTGATTAATCTGCATCATTTATGATTAATGCATCAATTTTCTATGTAAATGTGTTAACTTTGGCAGCCCTACCTCTAATCATTCCTGAATGATTGTCCTTGTAAGGTTTTATATTGAAATGTGGGTGATAATTACGTTTGGAAACCTATGGAAGCTATTTGAATAATTAATAAATGTCATTGCATACTTTAAAGCATGTATCTTTGAGTTTCAGGGCTACATTATATTTGGGTGGAAATAGTATCATGGAAGGTCATTTATTTCATCCGATTTGGTTTTGAATATGGTGAATTTCACAGTTTGAAATATTCACCTTTTAAACATTTTAAACTTTAATTTTAAGCCAACAAATTCAACTGTCAAACTTCGGAACGTAAATTTGCAGAGAAAAAGGCTTGGTTCCGGGTTGATGCAAGTTGAATTCACTCACTCAGGATTGATTGTCGTGCTACAAAATGTGTGTGATTTTTTTTGCTTATACACTGTATTTTTCCGGTTAAAAATTGGTTTGAAAATATAAGCATTAAAGATTTAAAAGGTGAATGTTTCCTTCTATTCAAAATATATACTACCAAATTCAGCAACAGAAATTTGGAATAAAACAATTCAAACATTCAAAGTGAAAAAATTACCAGCATCTAAAGTAGTAGGAGTAGTAGTAGTAGTAGTAGTAGGAGTAGTAGAAGACCATAAGACCAGAGACAACTAGTTAGTGGTAGTAACTGAACAAATATTCCACTGTAGTTGGCAGCGGACACAGAACACGGTGCATAGGTTGAAACATGGCTGCTCTTTCATTCCTTTGAACCTCTCTCTCAGAACCATGAAAGGTTTCCCGGGAAACACGTCCACCGCCCCGACTTTAAATAAGAAGAGACCTCCAGGTGCAAAAATCCAACCGTCCTCACAATAGGCTTTTGATTCTGCTCAGGTGAACCGGGTCTGTGAGCTCTGCCACAGAGAGGGAATGTAAAGGTTTCTGTGATGTCCTGTATTGGTATCAGATATGCTGTGATTTTCCAGACTCACCAAACTGTGCGGTCAAGGCACATTCAACAGGGTATTTTTGAGGAATTCACTGGAAATCAAACACCAAAGATTTCACCATGAATTATAATAAATACATTTAGGATTGTGCTTTGCTATAGACCCTTCCAGGAGTGACATGTTTAAAATAACAGTGCAGCCTGTAACTTATATAAACGTTCAATCCAATTCATTTTAAAGAGGTAGCTGAATAAAAACATGATATTTAATGTATCGGCTGCACAGCAAAATGGTTGTACAAGACAATTACTAACTTTCAATTTTATAATAAATGTATAAAGCTCCTTTTATTTAAGTAAGATCTGTGGTCGGTGTAATCCCTCCAGTTCCAGATGACTACAACTGAATCTTTTTCTACAATAAGATCTGTGGTGCTTGAAACAAAACAAAAATGTAATTGTCAAAGTGTGGTAGCCAGCAGTATTTGAAATGTAAGTTAAGAATTGTTCATGATGGCTGTTAGCATGTATGCTAATTTAGCGCTAAGCTTCCTCAATAAACCACTTAAAACATTTGGTAATGCTTTCTATCAAACCAAAGTCACTTTCAACAATGACAAACCCTGGTTCACTCCAAAACTGAGGCAGTTAAGGCAGCAGAAGGAGGCAGTGCACAGGGCTGGTGACAGGGGGCGCTACAAAGATGCAAAGTATAGATTTAGCAAAGAGATTTCTCGAGCTAGATCACACTACAATACGCGTCCGAAGCAGCAGTTCTCTGACAGCAACCCCGCCTCTGTGTGGCGGGGGCTCCGGCTTCTCACCAATCATAAGCCCCGAGCCCCCCCTGCTGCAGACAATCGAAAACTGGCTGAGCAACTTAACACCTTCTACTCCAGGTTTGATGTGACCACCCCTCCCCACGGTGGCCACCTCCGCCAACCCAAACCTGGTCCCCCGCACTCCCCCACCACTCTCTCAGTTCAGGAACAGGATGTAAACAGGCTATTTCGGAAATCCAACCCCCGAAAAGCTGCTGGACCAGATGGCGCCGCTCCTGCCACTTTAAGACACTGCGCAGGAGAGCTCACCTCCGTCTTCACAGACATTTTTAACACCTGCCTGGGGTCATGCCACGTCCCAGCCTGCTTCAAGTCTGCCATCATTGTCCCTGTCCCCAAGAAGCCCCGGATCACTGGAGACGTCTGTAGTCATGAAGTCATTTGAACGCCTGGTCTTGCCCCACCTCAAGTCCTTCACCTCCTCCCTGCTGGACTCCCTGCAGTTTGCCTACAGAGCCAAGAGGTCTGTAGACGACGCCATCAACCTGGCACTCCACTTCATCCTACAGCATCTGAACTCCCTGGGAACCTACGCCAGGATCCTGTTTGTGGACTTCAGCTCTGCGTTCAACACCATCCTCCCTGCTCTGCTCGAGGACAAGCTCTCCCAGCTCAAAGTGCTCCACCAGCAGATGGATCACTGACTTCCTGATGGATCGGACGCAGTGTGTGCGGCTGGGGAAGCATGTCTCAGACACTCGGACCATCAGCACAGGAGCTCCACAGGCTGTGTACTTTCTCCTCTGCTCTTCTCCCTGTACACAAACTGCTGCACCTCCAGCCACGAAACGGTAAAATGTATAAAGTTTGCGGACGACACCACCCTCATCGGGCTCATCTCGCACGGGGATGAGTCTGTCTACAGGAGGGAGGTGGACCGGCTAGTGTCCTGGTAAAGCGGTAACAACCTGGAGTTCAACGCCCAGAAGAAAGTGGAGATGATCGTGGACTTCAGGAAAGTCACAGCCCCCAGCCTCCCCTCACCATGACAAACTGCCCCATCACCACCATGGACTCCTTCCGCTTCCTTGGCACCACCATCACCCAGGACAAGTGGGAGCCCTCCATCAGCTTCCTCATCAAGAAGGCCCAGCAGAGGATGCACTTCCTGCGGCAGCTGAGGAAAGCCAAGCTGCCAGTGCAGATGATGGTGCAGTTCTAACACGGCCATCATTGAGTCCATCCTCACCTCCTCCATCACCGTGTGGTACGCTGGAGCCACAGCCAGGGACAAACAGAGACTTCAGCTCATCGTGCGTTCTGCTGAGAAGGTGATCGGCTGCAGACTTCCATCTCTGCAGGACCTGTACGTCTCCAGGGCTCTGGGACGAGCAGGTCGGATCACAGCTGACCCTTCTCACCCTGGACATGGTCTGTTTGAACCACTCCCCTCAGGCAGGAGGCTACGGTCCATTCGGACCACAACCTCCTGCCATAAGAGCAGTTTCTTTCCCTCTGCCGTTGGACTCACGAACACTTCTTAAACACCTGCCACTTTAATTGCCACTATTAAATCACTCACTGCACTGTCACTTTCTGCACTACATCTGTAAATTTAACTGTAACTCTTGTGTACATAGTAATGCCTATTTTTATTTTATACTATAGTAATTTTAAATTGTCTCTTAATACATGCCCTTTGGATTGAATATATGTTGTTTTTATTATTGATAAGTGGTTTACGTTGCACCTTATTGCCGAGACAAGTTCCTATGTTTGTGAATTTGGTTCATTGACAATGGCACTAAACACCTTTCTGATTCTGATTCTTCCGAGGTTCTGGTGTTACATGTGGTTGAATGGTTGTCATTTTCCGAAACAGCTCTAGTTTATCATGGTTTGTGAAGTTCGATGGTTAACGCTAGCTCTTGGCCCAGACTTCATGCAGTGGAATGGCGTCCGCAAGATATTTTCTTATATAAATGCTTAGTTCCTGCGTGAGCACGTAAATAAGCCTGTGACAGCTCCATGTGCAGTCTGAGCTGCTCCAACACAGCAGTTGCAGCTGGGCCCGGTGCATTCTGAGCCAGGCGTGTCTCAAACATTGAAAATGCATTAGAGACAAAGTATGGAACTGTACCAGTCTTTAAAAGGTATCTACTCAGAAAGGTCCATAGTTTTGGACGAGCAGGTATTGTTATCATCTGTTCTAAAGGAGCCAGAGCTGGAGCCTGAAGTATCTGTGGGGTTCAGACAGTTAGAACAAGCTGAACTCACAAACACAAGAGACTATCTACTATTTTAGTTATGGTGTATTCACCTTACAATACAAGTACATGTTACAAAAGCATGCTACATAGTTATATCATACCAAAAAGTTAAAAGGATAATTCATGTAATAATTCATTAAATTATTCAGTTCATGTTTAGGGTTAAACATATATTTAAAAAAGCAAAAAATGTGTCATACATATTATTATTCCATTTCCAATACAGTACATGTTTTAAAGTGTTTTTTCCTATTTCCGTAGTAGTCTGTGAATGTAACGTGACTTTTCGTGAGAAGATGCCGAGAGAGAAGAAGGAAGTGTGATCCAGTTAAGATGCTAAGTTTCACAGTACAAGTGTGTGACTTGTGATAGAAGACGCAGTAGTGTCACGCACCTGTAGTGTCATTGGAGCTACGCTGCAACTCGGTGCGCCGAGCTGCTTTGTTGGAGAGGACCAGGACCAGATGAATCTGGTGGAATCAACACGTTGGAACTGTTTTTAAAAGATTAGGTTGATGTAATGCTATTTTGGACGTTGAGTTACATTCAAATATAAAACTAAATAAGTCTGTGTAATCCCTCGACTGGAGTTCAGGACTTACGTTTTTACATTTCAGAGTCCGCAGCCAAACTAGGGCATCAAACACACAACCTCTGTCTAAGAAATAGAAGAATAACCAACTGCACTTTACCTAACCAACTTTAATTAAACAAATGGTATAGAATCCAAATTTGTGACTGTAGACTCCCCATATATGCACGCGAGCCGACCAGAGGAAGAAGAAGTGGGGCGCGCTCAGCTGCAGTGAGGTCCCTCCAAGTCTCAGACCTAGTGACCCACATAGAGCCTGGTCCTGAGGGACAGAGTGGGCCTACGGGCCAGAACTAACACTGATGTAACACCCGGGGCCAGCTGGAATCGCACAAATGTGGTGTCATTATAGTCTAAGCAAAAGGGTAGGGGCTGAGGCGTCTTTGTTGTGGTCTCATGCTTAGATAAACCAAGGGATGGTGATCTCAGGGGATTTGAAGTTTATTTTGAATGGTTATTTGTCTTGATTTTGATGTCATGTCTCTATGGGATTGTTCAGAGTTCCACTGACACAAACAGCAGAAACAAGGAGTTTGTCCAAGCCCCCAGGTGAATTAAAGACATATACTGTATGAGAACCTTTAACTGTCCCACTTATTGGGGAACAGAAACGGTTTCACACTAAATAATATCATTGGGTGCAACTATTTTTAGCATTATCTTTTATTTTCAGTCTCAGCTTTTAAGTGGGGAAAAAAATATTGTAATGCATGTCTAAAAAAGATTGCTAGAGGAAGATCAGACTCCACTGATTATTTTGATGCTTTTGTTCTTTGTTTATAAGCCCGGAGCAGGTTAAAATCACCAAGCTAACGAATAGAGCCGGATCCAGAAGCAAGCGTAAGAGTCAACTCCATTCTCCTGCTGTTCTTGGACTTGCAACACTTTCCCAACAGTGGAGCAAATAAAGGCTCTCTTATCTTACTATGACTAAACAATGGACAATCATGTGATCAATCTAGACAGCCCGGCATACAATATCAATTATAATCTTTACAATGGGAATAGGGGAATTGTTCAGATGTTTTATTTGTTCGTATAAGGCTCGATATTTCATGTTTAAGTAGTTGCGGGAAATGTTTAGTGATAATAAAATATAATGGGGCCTTGGGGAGTGCTCGCTGAGGCTTGTAATGTGAAAATACAGGTGTTGTTAAAGCCTCCTCCTTCTGCGGAGTCGCCCGGCACAAACTGCTCAATGTACGACTGTTGTCTTTTATAACACTGCGTCTTTGTGTGAATATCACACTTGTTTTTACTTTATCTTAACATTGTCGCTGTAAAGAATGTATGTTGGTATGAAATTTGAAATGTGACAGCTTTGGTTTGAAGATGTAGGATGTAGGATATAAGCCAGAGGTCGAGTTCAAGCAAAGTCCCAAGTAAATGGGCCACATGTCCAAGTCAAGTCCAAGTCCTATATGTTGAGTTTCAAGTCTTTTCCAGTCATTATACCAAATATCCAAATACAGCTCACATTATTTACAATCTAAGTTCAATTTTGCAAAGTCTCTCACAAAAATAGAGAAGGGAGGGGGGGGGGGGGGGGGGGGGGGGGTCATCAAAATAGTGACTCAAGTTTGGCTCAAATCCGAGTCCAGACTTGCAAGTCCACACCTCTGATACATGCTCACAGTGAGGCTGTGGTGCTGTTTACAACCAGATAAAATGTCGTTCCTTCAAAATAAAAGTACTGCTACTACTGAAAAGTCAAGCTCAAGGATGCACTGTGCATTTTGAATTTTGGGGGATACTTCAGAAAGTGTATAGTGTACTTTGATATCTCATTGGTCCAGAGGCTGAACTACTTGGCTGTTGCAGTCTATAAACCTAGTTCATAATTGTGCTCACAGAAATTGTCTTTTTATTCCTGTTTATGACTAAAAGCTGGTTTGTACTACAGTGTCAAGTTGCATTCATCCAAGTCCAGTGTCCATAATGTTGCCATGAAACAATAACATTTTCTTTCATGTGCAGTTCATAAAGACTTTGTGGATAAACCAACCAGATTACTTGTGGTATGCAGCACTTTATTTCAGCGCATAGTTGGTGTCAAAGACAAACATTTAGGGGAAAAGCAGGCATATAGACCCTTCCAGGACTAACAAGTTTAGAATTGTTGTGCACACAGCCTGGTACTGATATAAACATTATATTTTAATGAGGCAGTAGAGTTTGTAGACAGCGCGGACAAATATTTGCTGTCTATGTTCATTACATTTTCCGATGTGAAGGCCTAATAACAGTCAATATCTAACTTCCAGCTCTATTTTCTAAAGTTCAGTCATTTATGTTGGATTTGTTGGTGTTATTAAAACTAAGCTTTCATTGTCATACTTTTTTGGTGCAATTTGTCTAGTCAAAGCATCAGATTATAAAAATGGTCGCTATTTCATGTCAATAAATGACACAAAGCAGTTCTAGAAATGGTGATGTTTTCTTCCGTGTCTCTGGTGTTACTCACGAGTGCTTGTAAGTCACAAAACAGCACTGGTTTTTCATAGTTTGTGATGTTTGCAGGCTAACGCTAACGCCAACGCCATTAACAATGAATCAAGGCCAAAGTATAGAATGATACCATCTTTTAGAATACAGGATTTCATTTTATAAACAGTGGAGGGGGCTAAACAGCTCCAGTTTACACATGTTTTCACTCACATTTACAGTTACCGTTGCAAAATGGTAAGGCTCCTTCAAAACATACACCATTTTCAAATTCCTTTAACAGCAGTATTAGCGCGCAGTGCTGGCAAACACTTATAATTGCGCCCTGACAGTGATGCATGGGGCTGTAGGCTTCATTTGTAAACACGAAAACCTTCTCTTTTTAACACAACATTTGGGACTGAAAAACCAACAATGGCGTCTCATTCAGCCCTGTAAGAGGAGAGCTGTTGACATCGCCATCGTAAAATAAATCTTTGTTCTAATTCATCTGCTGCCTGTCGCTAACGAGGCTGGGATAATTGCGGGGCTTTCCGGCAGCTCACGATGCCTTCACTTTCTTCCAGCACAATGGGAGAAAAGACGCACAATGTGAACCCTGTGCCACTTTTATTCCTTCAACGGCGAGCCACAAAGAGGCGGCAGATTATTGTGAATTCTAATTTCTCTTTATTGAAAATCCACAGAGACACTGATGAGAGAGCACAGTGGAGGTGGGGTTTCTTTCAAATAAGAAACGCACGGGGAAAAAAGAGATGATTTATATGGCTCATTTTAAACAGATGTAGAGTGAAGAAAATACAGATGCGCTTAAAAGTTAACAGTACAAAGTAGAAGCGCCCAAAATCCATCATTCTACAAATATAAAGGAAGTAATGTTATCATGAGAAGTTTTGGAGACGCAGTCATTTTCTTGTTAGTTACAATCTTTTGGTTCTGGTTGGTTCACTTGTTTTGTGGGATATTTTAGTTTTTTCTTTTACAAAACAAAACAGCGTCAAATGTTTAATACCTAAATCCTTTGGGGAGGTACTTGATAAGGGTTGCAGAGCTGCTTTGCTCCCGAGCTACAACCCAGCTGTTTTGGGTTGATGGGGGAAACTGGAGTTCCCTCAGGAAACCCACCCAGACATGGAGAGAAACATGCAAATTCTGAACTTCCCCTCCCACCTGCTCCACAATGTGGTGGTCCGCCGCTCGTTCAGCAGTGGACTGTTACTGTCACGCTGCTCCACAAATCATTCTGCTGTCGCCATCAAACTGTCAAATCCTCTTTGTAAAGTCTTTGTGCAATACTCACTTCAGTTGTAAAACTGTACAGCAACATGTAACTATGTTGAGAGGGTGAAGTTAAAATGTATTTATTTCGTTTTTACTGGAGGGGTTTAGATGATAAAAATATATATTTGTAGTATTTTATTCTCACTTTCTCTCAGTTCCTTATTTTTGATAGCACTGTTTCTTCTGCTGGTCGGTTGCATGTCTCTAACAAAAGTGATTTACTCTTGGGGATGAATAAAAGTAATTTTGATTTTGATTCATTACCAACCCATAGCAGTTGCAACCTTTTATTTATTTATTCATTTTATACGGACATATCAATTACATTGGATGAATTGGCTGCATTGTTTCAAGTTTTATAGCAGAAATGCATTTGTTTAGTTTTTAGCCTGTAGTCTAGACAGGATAGGAGAGTGAAAATGGGGATGAGAATGGGGAAGGACATGGCAGGAAATCAGTCGAGGGCCAGATTTGAACTCACAACGCTGCAGGTTGCTCACATGGAGCGCACATGTGCTATACAAATGCTAATTTTCAAAATATTATAAATTAGCAAAGGTAAGTGAACACTATTAAAATAACCAGAATGATCATGTGTGCAACTCTGATTTCAGCCACAGTTTCAGATGTTTAAGCTGTTTCAGATGTTTAAGATGTTCAGGTCAGTCTGCAGTTTTAGGTCAGTTGGAGAAGAGTGCCACAGGCTGGGTCCATCCGAGGAGAAACTGGATTGTCCAAAAGATGTTCTGAACTTTGAGCCTAAACAGTGTCCACTGACTGTTAGGTCTGAGTGAGCCCTGATGCCTGGCAACCAGACCTGACAACAGGGGCGATACATGAGAAGTCAAACATTTAACAAATGGATTTAAAAGGACATTTTCCAATGTGGTAAAATGATGTTTTTGGATGATATGACAATGATGCCACTTCATGGGTTTTCGGCCAAACCCCTTAATTGCTTGTTTGTAGAGTGATACAACTGTGTCGAGGGGTGTGTGACTATGAGGGGAGACAGTGAGATGTGAGAATATCATAACATGGAGATATAACAGAGCAGCTTGATGAGACAGCTCCTTTCTGATATAAAAAAAAAATACTTCAAGTTTGGTTTAACCTTTTTGCAAACACTCTGACCTGGATTTGAAGCTTTATACTGCTATAGATTATGATTCCTTAATATGTAATTTCTTTGGCTTAATCATTTATTAAATGATTAAATGGCTCTGATTAAAAAACAAATAGCAATAATTTTCTTAACGTTTAGGGTTAAGTGGGTTTGCTCACGTCAGCTAGGGATGCCAAACAGAGCCTGCCTAAGTGGAGGTTTTTTCAGACACATGGGTCACTGTATCATCCGCAAAATTCAGCAGCAAAGAGCTATGATAACATAAGTTATTTTGACCCATGTGTCACGTGTTACTAGTGGTTAAATTAACTGTGTGTACTGCTCAAAGAAACATAATGGAAACGGTTTAACAGTCAAGAACTGAATGCACAGAACCAGGCCATAATGACTTGATGTCCTTGGGGCTCCACAAAGTCTGTACATTTACATCACGGCTTGTCTGCCTTTCATTTAGCTCTGATTCAAAAGATAAGCACATTCAATGATAACTTCAACACGGTGAAAAAGTACTGTGAATATATGAAAATGTAGAGTCTTAAAACCTAGTTTGGAAGAGTGTGACTATGACCAGGTATTCTGTAAAGTTTGTGTGACCTTGTTAGACAAAGCGTCTTAAACATTGCACGCACACAATAGGCTGCCCTACATAGGATCTTCAGCTGCAGTGAGATTCAGCACCATGGACAGCGAACAGCCAGCGCTCAACCAGGGAGCAGAACTTCAGAGGCGAGGTGTGGCCTGTCCTGAATTTATGAGAGGCAGAAACACACCACATAAAGCACTCCTATAGTTAATCTTATATTCACAGTTTCACTAGGCACAAAAAGCTACTGAAGTTTTATCCGGTGTTGGTATAAGTCAGAACAAACCAGGAAAAGTGCATGTACACAAAAACGTACAAGAAACAACTACTATACAATAACTAATGTATTTCATGTAAGGAAAATGGCTTTTGTGCTCAAATAAGTAAAATCTTGGAACAGACAATCGCTCATTGGAATGGTGATGGGAAACCAAATGAAAGGTCCCAATTTTCAGGACTCTATTTATTGTCTATTTATTTATTGTTGTTTTATTATTGCTCAGTGTTTTATGTTGCACCTTAAGGCCGAGACAAGTTCCTACGTTTTTGAATTTTGTTCATTGACAATGGCAATAAACTCTTTCTGATTTCTGATTTCTGATTGCTCTAACTGTGGCGCTTGAGGTTAACTGAAACAGTTTGACACACAATGAAGGAAAAAATAAAAGCAGATTATCTCTTGCAGCTTTTTCAGGAAAAAGAAAATAATCAACTGATCCCGAGACACATCAGCAAAAACAGAACTGCTACAATGTGTGGATTCTTTAATCTACCACAGAGGGCGAGAGGAGGAAGCCATCATGGTTAAAAGCTAAGAATATAACTACTCAACCTCTAAATATGTGTGCAGATGCTTACGGGTGATTTATAAGACATAATACTGTACGTCTGAGCCATTGGTTTGGGGACCAAAGTTGCAACATTGTCTCTTTCTCTGAGATGGTCCTCGTATTCATTCATTCATTTTCAACCGCTTGTTCCCGTTAGGGGTCGCGGGTGACTGGAGCCTATCCCAGTGGCTTTGGGCCTTAGGCGGGGTACACCCTGGACAGTGGTCAGCTCGTCGCAGAGTTAACACAAGACACATTCTTTCACTCGGGCCAATTTACAGTTGCCAATTTACCTAACACAAGCATGTCTTTGGACGGAGGGAAGAAGCCGGAGAAACACGGTAACACGGGGAGAACATGCAGACTCCACCCATGTGATGTGATGTGTAGAAAGAAATATCTCCCCTTCGCCTGTAGAGGCGCTGCGTACAGTATTAGCCAAAGGAATGCCCGGGAAATGTGAGGAAGAGACCCGGAGCTCTTCCTGATCCGCGTCACATAAACAGACTTGGAGCAGGACTTTAGCAGTGTTTGGATTCATTCTTTGGCTTTTGCACCCCACAACCTGCCCCACATGTGCAGAACCTGCCCCACATGTGCAGAACCTGCCCCACATGTGCAGAACCTGCCCCACATGTGCAGAACCTGCCCCACATGTGCAGAACCTGCGACACACATGTGCACAACTTGCCCCACATGACAGGTGAGTGACAGGTGAGTGACAGGTGAGTGACAGGTGAGTGACAGGTGAGTGACAGGTGAGTACGAGGCAGGCTGAATGCCCTGGATTGCTCGGAATGCCAAGGGTAAAGATAATGTGATAAAGATCTCAGTTTTATAAACACAGGCTCTGAAAGGTGTGACATCATCACATTTACTTAATACTGACTGAATCTAGGCCACTTCAATTTCAATTTAGCTTAAAAACATTGTTATTTTTGTAAGTGTGATCACTGGAAACGGTGATGTATTTACACATGATCGTCAGTAATTATAATCAAACTAAACTTTGACCTGCTCCTGTTTCTTTCGCATTCTTTCTGAATGTCATTTCTCCCGTTATCGATCTCACACAGGAGTTTGTTTTGACCCCGAGCCTCGTGCGCGTCTCAGCGTGGCTCGCTTCGTATCACTTCCTGGTTTTGTTCTGCTCTCGTTCGTTTGCATTCACAATTCAGACGAATGGTGCCAGAGTTTGATTCAATCGGACCAAGATCGACCTTTCCAACTGGACCAGAGTTCGCTTCTTTAGTCCGGATCAGCATTCAATTCCATGTTCACAATTACCCAAACAAACTGAACCAGAGTGTTATGAATGTGTGAGTGAAAGGAACTTGCCTCCCTTCCTCTCCAAAAAAAAAAAGGTAAATCGGTGACATTTATACACTTTTCAACTCCCCCAATGGGAAAAAAGAACGTCGCATTTCATAACTTCACCAACCGTCCCCAATGCAGCAACCAATACAACACATTGCCCCACCGCCCCAGTGTGCGCATGACACCGGGGCGAGGCGGAGCTCAAAAGGTCCTGCCCAAGGACACTCTCCTATCTGAGCTACAGCCGCCCACGAAACAGACCTGTATAACAGACATTTCTGGTTATTCTAGACATTTTTAATTTTGTTCTGTTTTCACTCAACGTTCAGTAAAACTAGACATCTAATCTATGAGCGGAATAAAAACCAGCCATGCATTTGCTATAATTGGAAATGAGCCTGTTTTGGATGTTGTTGAGCTGTATCTGTACTAAACGGCTGGATGCGAGATTAGTATTTTTAACTGCATCTTGTAACATCAGAGTGGGCCGCCAGAGGGGAGCCGCCTACAGCTACGTGGCACTACAGTTCAAAGGCTTCAACGGCCAAATAGGGAGAAGATCTTTACTCTGTGTTAAATGGGATTATACCAACAGAGAGGGATCAGGATTTAAAAACGTTTTAAATGAGACCGGAGCCGTTTAGATATATGATATGGGTCAATTGGAATCCTATTTACCATCAAAAAACAAGTATTGCAAGGAACGCACATTACTGAATCACAAATTGATTCGGGAAACTTCAATTGGGTGTTTAGAAGTTTAGTTTATGATTGAAATTCATGAAGTGAACCTTAGTTTGCCATTTTCTATTTCAAGAATTATTGCAAAAGTTTAATTCTATACCGAGTGCACGAGAGACATTCCGTACACAAGTGCAACAGGCAACAATGCCTTCACACAACAGGGAAGCAAAATGCAATAAATCACAAAAAACAAATAAAGCCATAAAAGAAGAAGTGTGGTGGATCAAATCATTCCAGTCATATGGCACAGCTAAACACGCACATCTTCATATTATTTGAAAAAGTACATTTAAAAATCAATCACACGTTGCCCCGGTGTGAAAATCTGTGCACTTTCATTCAGTCACTTTTTTTCAGATCTTGTCTCAGTGAAAACCCATTAGGCAATGATAATCACCTCATTTGTAACTAAAAGGCAAATCGCAGCAAATATGTCCATCAAGTATTAGGGGACAAGATCAAGCTGTGGCTAGTCCACTTTTCGGGTTGGTGGACTGTAAACCATACCTTATCCGAGTACTGCACCAAAAACCTTGTTTACCCAGATCGTCTGTCCTTTGCACCCGAAGTAAGAGGAAAGTGCGAGAGGGCTGGCGAATCATTTACGCCAGCCGCTTTCAGACGAGTAAGTCGAACTAGAGAGACAACGAGGGGAGCCTATAAGTGTGGTAGCGGAGTCTCTAGCGGAGAAGGAGGAACAAGCGTCCTCGAGTGGTAAGGACTGCTGCAATATACAGTGGAGTAATCTGCCGTTATCACGTGACGTCATTTATTACTTTATTCACCTATTAATTGTCGTTACGTAGGTCTTTTCTCCTTCTGCGGCCCTAAAACAATACAAGATGTTGACCGCACATAGTTGCAGGTTTTTTTGGTAAGTTCATCAAATCATCCGCCAAGACCTAGGGAGCCTGTTTTGGTGATGCCTCAAAAGTTATCGTTTCTCCTGCAGTCCCAATTGATTGCCTTTCCCCACAGAGAGTTCTCCTCTCTCCTCGCTAAACATCCTGTCACAGACATCAAAAGTTAGAAATTGGGGCTAATATATGGGACCCAACCTGGAATTTAAAGGCGACTTGAAGAAGTCAATAGACATCAGCCAGCGTTTTTTCACCTCATTCCCTCAAAAACACATATACGTCATAAATTCAGAAAGTATAGTGCCTAACTCCGACCTGGGAGACCTTTTAATTCCTCATAGCCGTTGTCCTAGTTAGATTTAGAGACACTGTAAGGCTGCTTCCACTGGCCTTCCCAAACGAGCTTGTAAAACAGCTGGCAGTACATCCAGAACGGCTGCTGTCTGGGGTCTGAACAAAACAGGGACAGTATGGATCACATGTAGTCCGTGCTTCGCAGGTGTCGCTCACTGGCTCCCCCCTTGGCCAGAGAATAGCACCTCTCAAAGCAGCTCTGCTTTTATCATAGTCTCTCCACACTGGCCTCAGCACCAAAGTCAATCTCGTGACATGTTAAATGCATAAAGGAACCATCTCGGACTCTGAGGACTCAGGACCGGCCCTCCTACCTCTGTCTGCCAGAGGTCAGACTAAACATTGGGGAATCTGTGCATATGTTCTCGAGTTTATGCGACTAAATCTGGAGCAGTCTCCTGAGGATGTGAAGACAGGCCGCTACCTGCTTGGCAAATGTTCCAAATTCTAGAAACTAAAACGGTTTTGTGTCCGTTTAGTTTGCTGTGCATTGACTGGAAATGCTTTTCCTGAACTTCTCTTTTATGTCCTTTAAACTAATGTCTTAAATTGACGGATGCCTGAAAAGGCACTTGTTAAATAAGATTTTGTGATTCTCTGCCATGTTTTTGTGATTTTATATGGCATTTTTTTCCGTTTATGTGAAGCCTTTGAATTTGCCTTGTTGTGCAGAATTGTGCTTACAAATAAACGCTGCCTTTGCCTTACTATAGACACAAGAATTTACAGTTACTATTTACAGACGTAGTGCGAGAAAGTTGCAGAAAAGTGTTTAAGAATTTGTTCAAGAGTCCAACTGCAGAAGGGAGAGGTACTATTCCTGTGGGCGGGAGGTCCGGTCCCGTATGGACCTAGCCTCTTGCTGAGGGTGTGGTTCAAATAGACCATGTCCAGGGTGTGAGGTCAGCTGTGATCCGACCTGTTTCGTCCCAGCTTGGAGAACGACAGGTCCTGCAGAGGTGGTATTCTGCAGGCGATCCTGCTCAGCAGAACGCACAATGCGCTATCGCCTCTGTTTGTCCCTGGCTGTAGCTTCAGCGTACCACAAGGTGATGGAGGAGGTGAGGTGGGGACTCAATGAATGACACATCATCTGCCCTGGCAGCGTGGCATTCCTCAACTGCCGCAGGAAGTACATCCTCTGCTGGGCCTTCTTGATGAGGGAACTGATGGAGGGCTCCCACTTGAGGTCCTGGTGATGGTGGTGCAGAGGAAGCCGAAGGAGTCCCCAGGTGGTGATGGGGGAGTCCGTCATGGTGAGGGGGGCCTCCACTGTCTTCTGGGCGTTGAATTCCAGTTGTTACCGCTGCACCAGAACACCCAGCCGGTCCACCTTCCTCCTTGGTAACAGACCTCATCCCGTCCGAGATGAGCCCGATGAGGGTGGTGTTGTCCGCAAACTTGTTGATATTTTACGGCGTCGTGGCTGGAGGTGCAGCAGTTGTGTGACAGGGAGAAGAGCAAAGGAGAAAGTACAAAGCCCCTGTGGATAGCTTGTGCTGCTGGTCGCCGATTTGTCTGAGACATTCTTCCCAGCTGCACGCACTGCCTCCGATCCGTCAGGAAGTCAGTGATCCACCTGCAGGTGGAGTCAGGCACGTTGAGCTGGGAGAGCTTGTCCTGGAGAGCAGAGCAGGGAGGATGGTGTTGAATGCAGAGCTGAAGTCCACAAACAGGATCCTGGCGTAGGTTCCCGGGGAGTCCAGATGCTGCAGGATGAAGTGGAGTGCCAGGTTGATGGCGTCGACCTGTTGGCTCTGTAGGAAAACTGCAGGAGGAGGTGAAGGACTTGAGGTGGGGCAAGAGCAGGTGTTCAAATGACTTCATGACTACAGACCTCAGCGCCACAGGCCTCTAATCATTAAGTCCAGTGATCCGGGGCTTCTTGTGGACAGGGACGATGATGAACCACTTGAAGCAAGCTGGGACGTGGCATGACTCCGGTCCGGAGCGGTGTTAAAAAGGTGTCTCAAGGTGGCAGGTCCAGCAGCTTTACAGGGGGATTTCTGAAATAGTCTGTTTACATCCTGTTCCTTAACTTAGAGAGTGGTGGGGGAGGTGGGGTTGGGTTGGCAGAGATGGCCACCGTGGGGGAGGGGGTGGTCACATCAAACCTGGGGTAGAAGGCGTTAAGTTGCTCAGCCAGTTTTCGGTCATCTGCCACATGGGGGGCTCGGGGCTTGTAGTTTGCGAGAAGCCGAAGCCCTCTCCACACAGAGGCGGGGTTGTTGTCAGAGAACTGCTTCTTCCAACGTGTTTTGTACTGTGATCTATCTCTCGACACCTCTTTGCTAAATCCATATTTCACATCTTTGTAGTGCTCTGTCACCAGCCATGTGCGCTGCCTCCTTTTGCTGCCTTAACTGCCTCAGTTTAGGTTTGAACCATCATTATTGATTAACTGTAATTCCCGTGTACATAGTAACGCCTATGATTTATGATTTTTTTATTCTCGTAATTTTTAATTGTTCTTAATGCATGCCCTTTTGATTTCATACATGACAAGTTCCTATGTTTATCAATTTTGTTCATTTACAATGCCAATAAACCCCCTTCTGATTCTGATTCTGAAGGTGACTTTTGTGTGTGATGGTATGATGCTATCCTCGAATCATTCAGAATCGAATGTATGACGTCACATTGTACGTGTACTCATCCAAACTATTTATGTCAGCTCTGAAAACCTCCCAGTCTGTAATGTCCATGCACGCAAGTAGCTCCTCCGCTGCCTCATTTGTCAACTTCTTAGAGGTCCTCACTGCTGAATTGGAGAGCTTCAGCCTCTGTCTGTTCGTGGGGATCAGTTGAACCATGATGTGATCTGAAAAGCCCAGAGAGGCTCGGGCCACGGCAAGGAAGGCGTTGCTGACTGTTGTGTAACAATGATCCAACATGCTCTGCTCTCTGGTCGGGACTTTAATAAACTGTCTGTACTTTGGTAGTTCGTGGCTGTGATTCCTCTTGTTCAAATCACCCAGGATAATACACAAGGAGTCCGGGAAGGTCTGCTAAACAAAACTGTTTTTAACTTAAATTTGAACATTGTGAGAGTAGAACCTGTCTCACATCTTCGCGAAGACTGTTCCAGAGTTTAGCTGCATAAAACTGAATTGCAGATTCCCCAAGTTTAGGCCTGACTCTGGCACCAGCAGGAGGCCGGTCCATTTTTACGCCTGATTCCTGACGCCTGAGATGTACTTTTGCGCTAGGCCAGGGAAAGACTTGTACACAAGTAGAGATGCTTTAAATTCTATTCTCTGAGCCTGAAGCCAGTGCAGGGACCTGGGCACACAGGACTAATGTGATCGTACTTCCTGGTTCTTGTCAGGACCCGATGTACTGCAGCTGTTTTACAACTCGATTGGAGAGGCCAGTGAGTAGGCCGTGAGAGCAGTCTAATCTACTGGAGACAGGCGCATGTATGACTCTCTCCAAGTCTGGTTTCGACACTATACTTTGAAGTTGATGTTATTGATTTGACGTGACTGTTACAGTTCAAATCTGAGTCCATTATTACCCCCATATTTCTGGGTTTTAGGTTTTAGAGCGAGACTGGATATGACTGTTAACACTTTCTCTTTGTTTCTGTGAGCCAAAGACGATGATATCAGTCTTGTCTGAGTTCAGCGGGAGAAAGTTGTTTTGCTGTTGTTTTTCACTGACAATGGCAATAAACCTTTTCTGATTCTGATTCTGTTTAGCTGTGCATATGAAGGAAAGGGTTTTACTTGTACTCTTCTCTTTTATGTCTTTAACTGTTTTATGATTTCTGTCATGTCTTTGTTATTTTAATGTATCTTTTCCTGTTGTGTGACGCACTTTGAATTGCCTTGTGTACAAATTGTGCTAGCCTTGCTTTGCCTGATTTGGATATATGTTTCCATGAGGCTTGTGGTCACACAGCCTCTCACAGGTGGACTGCATTCACTCTTCTAAAAAGTCACTCACGGATGAACAAACTTGCTTAAGAGGTAAACTTTTTGACATTTTGCTTTTTTGAGAAGTGTTTTAATGCGAATTGTGTTGAAAAGGCAACTGTTTTAATCAGAGGAGGGCTGTACGAGTAAATGTATTCTAAGAAAGGGTCGGAGAAATTGACGTTAGTTGGTGTGTAAGAGATAAAGAGGTTAAAAAGAAAAGGAAAAGAGAAAATGTAAAGACTAATTCTGTCATTTGATTTTTTTTCCAGTATGAAAACATGGCTATCAATGACTCTATATCCCAGGAGATGCTTCTCAGAGTGCCTTTGTCCATTACCAGCATCGTCATAATACTCCCACTCTGTGTTTTTATCCTTTATTTGGGCTTCGAGCAATGGAAATCCAACAGAAACAACCCTTCTTGGTTTATAGGCTACTCTGACTTCTTCACCTACAATCTTGTCCTCATGGAGCTGGTGGTAATCGTAGGATACGCCGCAACTCTTTGTGTGATTTTCAGCGATTACGAGAAAAGTGACATCCTGTTTTTGTTGGGACATTTTGGCTGGTACGGGAAATTATGTTCCCGGTTTGTACATGCATTGAACACTACATCGCCGTGGTGCATCCCATGACGTACCTCGGCCTCAAAAAGGGTCAAGGGCGCCTGATTCGGAACATCTCCACTGGACTTGTTTGGGTTTGTCACGCTTGTACTAATTCCCACCGCACTCAAAATGGGTTATGGTACCGCTTTTTTCATTGGAGATACGTGCCAAATGATTGCATTTTTAGGGTACAATATTCTACTGCAGTGTAGCTGTTCTCAAAGTCCTCATTCATCCAAAGCCAGGGGCGCTATAAGAGACAAGGGGAAGGTTGAAAAATCAAAACGACATGCTTTCTTTGTCATTTTACTGGTCTTGTTAGCTCTGGTTCAACGTTTTGTTTCAATGTAATATTAAACATTTTTGGGGGCCTGATAAAAGTAGATCCGTTTTATCATACTGTTTTACGTTTCATTCATTATTGGATGAACTTATTGACCAGTCTATTACTGCCACTGCTTTATCTGCAGCGGAGTAGGGAAGCTACAGTCATGTGGGAGAACACTTGGAATAGTTAGATGAACTAAAAGATGTCATGGTTTCGAATACTTTACAGCGATGGTGTCCAAACTGTGGCCCAAACAATTCTTAACAAGTCTTATTTGTGTTTTTTAGGAATCACATTCAGCAATAAATAGTTCATTTTTAATCGTATTATCCATGTGACAATTCTGATGGGTAAACAGGAAAAAGCTTCAATTTGAAACTTCACTTTTAGTTTACTTTTCTTAGAACATTTTTAGTTTTCATCATGTAACATTTTCATATGTAAAGCGAAATGTGTGTTTAAAAATGACCAAAAATATATATATAGATATTTGAAACATTTATATAGCCAAGTTATAATGTATTTTTAATTTTGAATATCTCAATTTACCTTTTGAGTAAACTAAATCTTATTGTTTTGCCTCATATTTTGAAGTTACAATAAATTAAGATTAGAATGAGTTATAAACAAATCCTTCTGTATGAAGACTGTAAAGTTTAGTGTGGCAAACAGACGTGACCGTTGGGACTGGCATATCCTGAAACGTGTGTGAAGCCGTTTGCCTTTGGTCCAGAGTCACTGCAGATGTATGTGTATAAAATGCATGGTATAAAAAATAAAGACAAAAAAATAATAATTTAATGGATATGATTTAAGTTTTTTTCTTTCTTTAATAAATCTGTCTCATTTCTGTTCCATTTATTGTATTTTTTTGAATTGACTACAGGGTATTGGATGCTTAGAATGTAATACTATTTTATGTTTATGTATCAACAACAGCTGGTTCAAGGACATGCTCTGGGATGGGGGCAGGTACTTTATACGCTTTTGCTTCTGCCTACTCCTTTTGGGCATTGTTTCATGTGTGGTTTATTTTGAATCCTTTTCATCTGTTGCATTCATGTCCAACATTGTCTTCTTACAAGTTGAACAATTAAAGAAATATCATCTTTATTTCCCTATGAGTGAAAATGCATTTGAAGATACAATGTCCCATATAAATCTCTAGATGCAAGTTAATTAAATGAAATAATAAAATGTGTGTGTGTTTGTTTGTTTGTTTGTTTGTTTGTTTGTGTGTTGATACTTTTGTACCTGAATTATACTTCTTCAAAAGGAAAAGGCGATTCACAAAAAAGACATTTAGCAATTCCAAGTTTGTGGCGCTGAGACGTGGCTAAAGCTAGTGTAAATAAGATACTTCCGATAAACCCCCTAGAAATATTCCTCAGTGCACCTTTAAACCGCATGACAATCGATATGGGAAGTCCTGGAAGATTGCAAAGCAGCTGAGAGTTTAGCTTGAACATGTAGATCGTGGTTGAACTACCAATGATTATCTTGCTCATTTGAGGGGAAGACTTGGTGTCGGTTGAAGGTCCTTGATGCAGGGGAGAGGAGAACGGTTGTGGACAGGGCAACCTCTGAGAGGCGGAGGGAACTGAAGAAGGCCAAAAGGAACGTGCCGGTGCAAGCCTTTGACAACCACTGTTGTTTGGTCTCTTCACAGACCGGAGCTCACCGAGCAAGAGCAACCTAATGATGTGGGTGTCGCTCGGGTAGGCTTTACGTTCCGATAAATAGAGACTGGTTGTCAAAGGTGAACAGGACGTAACAGGTGAGGGAGAGTAGGTCAAACGTTGGGAAAGGCAGGTTGAAGCCATTACGGAAGGAGTGAAAGCTGTACCAGGTGGTCTAGCAGGAAGAGGAGGTCAGCCAGACCGGGGCTCAGGTGTGGAACGTGGTAGCTGAGAATGGACGAACTGGGGTCAATGACGGTTCTGCCTCGGGAACCAATTTTCTGAATGTATTTGTTGATGGTGTCGATGGCTGCAGGGTTATCGGACTGGATAGCCACAAACAAAGATGGCCCAATAGGAGGGCGGCAATCCCGACTGGATCGATCTAAAATAAGGCAGCTGAGAACATACAAGCTCACGGATGATGTGGAGGATAGCATCAAACCCCAAAATCGACAGATGGAACAGCATATCAAGTGGAGCACCGACTTGATGGGCTGGATAGGTATCACATTGTTATGGAGGGATTTGAGGGAGGCATCTCTGTGCCCGTCAGCGGCATCTCGATATCTGGCGGCGGCATCTCGGTGTAGTATTAAGCGGCATGAGTCGGCGCAATGAAGCTAGCATGTGTCAGATCCCCTGTCCTTAGACCCTCCTTCTAGGCAAGGAAAAACTACCAAACATCTTTGGGAAAAATTAGAAACCTTCGAGGAGTTCAGTGGTGAAGGAGAGGTCCGACCCTCTCGGATGGACAGGCGGACACGCTACAGTTTGCAGCTAGAGTGGGGCTGGAATCGCTCAGGAGGAGAACCAGTTCTCCAAGACAGATGAAGAACCGTTCACTGTGTTGGTGGACGAAATCCGCCTTCCTCCGCGTCCAGGAAGCGGAGTGCTCTTCGCCCCGCCCAACCCGGACCGCAGCGGCTCCTCCAAAAGAGCGAGTTTTCATCACCGTCTCGCTTCCCCCCCACCTCTTCCGACATATTTTCGCTGCGTATCAACTGACCTAACGGCAGCATGTACAGGTTGAACAGAAGGCAAGGCAAGGCAAGTCTATTTGTAGAGCACAATTCGTACACAAGGCAATTCAAAGTGCTTCACACAATAGGAATAAAAGGACATCCTTGATTTAAAGAAATTTAAAGCTGCCATTTTCAGGCTATCCGTCAAATAGTTTAAGACATAAAAGAAAAGAGTGCAAAGAAAATCATTTCAGTCGAAACAAAGCAGTTTTTTAGCTTAGATTTGAACAATGCCAGAGTAGAGGCCTGTCTCACATCCTCAGGAAGACTGTTCCAGATTTTAACTGCATAAGTGGTTCATATGGCACTAACATGTCGGATGTACATTGGTGGTAGGCCATGGAGAGACTTGCATACAAGCAGAGCTGCTTTGAAGTCTATTCTCTGAGCGACAGGGAGCCAGTGCAGAGACCTGAGCACAGGACTAATGTGTAGAACTAAATTTCCTGTGTTTTTGTCAAGCCATGTTTCAGTTAAAAACATAAAATCAAGATTATAAAGAAGAAATTAAATTATTAATTAGAAATTATTTGTTACATACGGATCTGACATTTAGCACAGCAAGTTTCAGACTAGTTTCAGTGAGACTGGGCGTATATCTTTTTACAAGGAATATGAATAAAATTTCTCAGATTGGGAAGTCTGACTCGCATTTTGTTTTCCCATCTGTGTGTTGTGACTACAGAAATAGCACTATGGGAGGCTGTTACACTGGTTACTGGTTACACAGGGCCCGGGATTCGTTTGATTTTTATTATGACTATAAAGTCGCTGAGACCCAGTGCATCCTCGCTATGGGAGATACCAGGTGAAAGGTGAGGGGGGATGGGGGGGGGGGGGGAGTTTTTGTCTGTATAGCAGCAGTCAGGGGAGAGTTCAACATCTTTGATATCAGAACCCTTGATCTTATTATATTGGGCGTGAGTGGAGCCATTTTAATGCCTGATTTGATCAGATATTCAAGATGGCTGGGAAGACCCCTGGGTGAAAGTGGAGATGGCTCGTGTGCTGGGGTCCGAAGATTGACCCTTGGGGCACCCCACAGGTCAGGGGCATCTGGTCTGAGACACAGTTACCAATTTCAGCAAAGTACTTCTTGATTTCCAGAAAGGACTTAAATCAATGGAGACTGGTCTGCAAGAAAAAAATTTACTAATTTGTGCATGAATCTCTCTAAATACAACTTACAATTACGTATGTTAACGTGTTTTGTGCTAGTACCAGATAATTTTTTGTTAACTTTTTTTAGCATCTTTTTACTCAGTCATCCCTCCTCTGTTCAAGTCGGGATCATACATTTTTAAATGACAAATATTATGCTTAGTTAAGTGTCATTAATCCTGGTTAGAAAATCATCCCCCTCTGTGCGTCAAAAACACACATAGTAATAATAATAATATTTTTCCTTTAAATGAGCAACTGTCATTTTAAAGTTTTGCTCAGCCAAAAAAAAAGGGGGAAATATTTTCACCTCTTACTTTTTACAGAATGGGAGTGAAAGTAGTGTGTTTTCATAACCACAACCTGCTGTGTGTAAACATGCACAAATATCCAATAACATAAATCATAAAAAAGACAAGTGTGGCACGAGGGGTCATTTAGCATTTCTGGCAATAAAAATAGAATTAAACAAATAAAACCACCCAGAGAGATGCGACCATATAAGGCACACAGGTTTGTCACAATCAGAAAGAGCAAAAGTACAAAGGGGGCTCGCTGTTCTTTGTTAAACATACACTGCCATCAGCCTCCTCTTCATCTACACCAGCGTCTATATGGCATGAAACTCACTTCTCTCCATGGAGACAAGCATGTGCAGCCGCCTGGCTAAGTTACAGGTCAGATGTGTGGAAATGTAAGCCCGCTCACAGTGAGAATGCATGTTTTTCAGCTATTTTTGAATAATTAAAACACCTGTTATGTGAATAAATGTAAAATATATATGTTTAATGCCATACTAAGGAACATTCTGTTACTTGAAAAACATTTGTGCAGCTCTTCCAGTGTTTTTCCCTTGTCCTATTACCTCTGTAGATATATTAATACAATATTTACATTATATTTGAATAGCCTTTCCCTTCATTGTGTTTCAGGACAGGCCTCACTGACTGGACCTATGCGTCAAAACTTGGTCAAACACTCTTTCAGCGGCGAGAAATGTATTTGAATTTTGTCAAGCTCAATTAAACACCATATTTGTCCATCCAATATGGAAAATAAAGGTAAATAAGAAGATATGATGAACATGCAAATACAAGACACAGCAATAAAATGTACTGAGCAACTTTCCCACTTGGCAGATGCAGCAAAAGGGGCTCAAGTAAGGATGGCACGATCTGTATTGCTCTTGTTAGTGTTATAGCATGTTGAGGATTTTATTAAAAAATGTAAGAATATAAATGTACAGTATGATTTTTTAGGAAAATGTAAAACTAATATATATATATTTTTTAGCATTTTTATTCAAGATTTCTAAATTGGAAATTGCTTACTGATGCTGACTACTACTACTACTTCTGTCATTTCCAGTTTAAAAATATTTGCAGGTTTTTACTCCCTCTCGATAATTACTGTGTATATTCATGGGTTTCAGGCAAAAAATTTAATAAAATATAATTTTTTCCCTGATTTTCTATTTCTATTTTGCAAGGACATTTTCTCATTCAAAAGATTTCCTATTTTCTTTTAAACTGATCAATTGATATGTCAACTGAGGACCATTGCCACGGTTTGAAACCCATAAATATATAAGTTTTTGTTATTAAACCATGTAAATGTAAACATTTTGTCTTAGTATTTTTATATGACAAAATTGTTTAAATTTCTTCTAATTTGTCTCTTCTCTTTAACTTAGAAATGGAACTAAGCGTCCTCAGCTCTTCCATCAATGCCACTTCTACAGAACTTTGCGATCAGGATGTGCGAAGCACACTCATTTTTGGTTGCTGGTTTATTTGCAAATACACACTCATCCTGCCGTTATGTGTGAACATCCTGCACGTCGGATTCCAGCATTGGCGAAGTCAGTCCTTCAAAAAAAACACTAATATTGACTTTTTCACCTACAATTTATCCATAATGGAAATGGTCAGTTGCTTGGGTGGAATCATATTCTTATCTGGGGTTTTTGCAAATGACCACATCACGTCTAAAGTTGGATACAACATTTTTTCTGTAATTCTTCCCGCCGAAATGTTCACGCATTCCTTTGTTTGCGTGGACGTGTACCTCGCTCTGGTGCACCCAGTTTTTTACCTAAAATCACGTCAAACATCAGTCAGAATCTGTAAAGTTAGCATCGTGGCTATCTGGGCGCTAACATGTTCTTTCAATCCGATAGTACATTATATTTTCCCATCTGGAATTCAAAGCTATTTGTCGGTGACTCATTTAGGAATTAATATTGCTGTAGTTTTTTTCTGCACTATTTCGATCTCCCGCGTGCTACTTCAGCCTAGGCGGAACGGAAAAGTCGACAAAGCAAAACGTAAAGCTTTCTACATGAGCTTTGCGATTTTCGTGATTTCTCTGATTTGGTTCACTGGCTTCATGGTTATTCTCTTGCTGATCGAAAATAATTCGTGGGATTTGAAGACCGTCTGTGTGATTTTGGTGTCTGGCTTCTGGTTCAGTTTTGCCAGTAGTTTGGTGTTACCAGTGATGTTTCTACACAGGCACAAACAAATAATCTGTTGTTGCAACTGCGTGGAGTGAAAAACCAGCTTTACCGGTGTTAGAAAATGTATTGCATGATATGTGTGTTTATTTGTATTTCTCCACTGAAAATTCCGTATGATAATTTAAAGAACAGAAAATGTTTGTCATTGGACTGAGTAAACATACTACTAATAATAATACTAAATATACTTGTATACTTGCTTTTTTTGTTATTTAATTGCTTCTTTAAAGATCATATATTGTGCTTTATTTCTGGTAAAGCGAAATAAATTGTCTATTTAGCAAGCAGCAGATTTTCATTTTTGATGTTTCCATGTTTGAATAAGGGCAATTTTTGAACATTTGTATTTGACCTAGAGAGTCTGATATTTCAAAGAAATGCAAGTAAGTGGTAAAGGGGTAAGGGTGGGGCAGTAGGTAGGTAAAATATGAAACTAATTTGAATGCAGTTACTCAAACATGCTTCAATCAATAACAATACAACTCGAGTAAGAAAATGATGAGGGGAAAACTATTATTACAAGGTTAAAAGCCAATGAAAGGTGATTTGCATAATATTTTTCCATTCATTATAGCTTATAATAATGATTAAACTGTTGTCAGTTTGTCTTGATTATTGTGACAAAATTGCAATTGAATAAAATACATTCTGTTCATTTTCTTTATTGCTTTTGGAGACGAATAGACGTGAATGTTCCAGGACAGAGGTTTGGAAAAAAGCTTTGCATTTGCAGGTCATTTGAATGCCATCTGTGAAGTCAGCCAGGTGAGAATTTCCACCAAACCGCAGCTGATTTGGTTGAGCATAAACACGATGCACGTTTGCTTTTATAAGAAATGATCCTATAAGAAAAAAAGAAAAGGCAAATTATGATGGAAATTATTGAGCGCTTAAACTAGACACACGCAGATGAAAAAAACAGAGCAGAGACACATCTTTGAATTGAAACACAAGCATTTTGAGGTTTCTAACCCTTTAATGATTTAGAAGTGTCATTTAATTCTTAATTATTTTTTTGTCCTACTCAGGTTGAAGCTCAGAACTCCAGAAGGTAAGTCCTGGTTTAGTTGTTACGTTGTTGTTTGGTTCGACCTTCTTTGTCTAGTACCCTTTGGACATTGGATCCTTCCTCTAATTACAAGATTATTTAAGGAGTGGTAAATTTAAAATGGTTAAATCGTACATGATGCTTCCCTCGCCTTTTTAAGACGTTACAATGCAACTTTGGCTGCGTCCGAACGTCCACCCGTCCACCCGACCCCTCCTTCACTACATAGTCCTGCACTATTTAGCAGACAACATAGTGCATTCTGATAAAAATTTATTTCTGTACTAAATATTGGTGAAATCCATCTTACACAAACATATTTATGGACTAATAATCACCAAACAAATCATGGATCACACTCAGCAACAAGCAGACTAGATTATTCTACTGTTTGGCTCTGACGGTGGTCTCAAAATACGGTAAGTGGCTAACGCTGACAAGTTTGCGGCGTAATGGATTATTTAAGAGTCCTATTTTCGAGTCAACAGTGCTTTGTTTTAACAGCTGTTTGGTGTTGTTTTTCTGGTTATCGACATTCGGACAGCACAATAAATGGCGTGAGCCCTAAATAGTGCCCTCTGTAGGGAATAGTGTGGGTGTCCGGACGCAGCCATCGTTTGAAATAATGGTAATGCACTTTTAAAATTGGAAATTTAAAGAGCTTGTAATATATATATATTTTTGCTTCCAATAAAGTAAAATCAGTTTTGCCCCAGTACAGATATAATGTATAAGGATCTCTTGAGAGCACAGCACGTAGCCGTTAGCATGCTAATGCTTGTTAGCTTTACCAGGAAACTTGCTCTGGCCAAAATGCATTAGTTAAGTGAGCGATATATTTGTGGACTGTTTCAAAGTTCCATTTTTCACATTTTAAGATCAGGTATAGTGCATTTTAATGAAAAATTAAAGGCTTTATCTACTTTTGCAAGAAGACATATTATATTTTTTTACAGTACTTGGCAATAAACTTTAATACATAGATCCTTATTTTACATTTTGTTGATTGTGAACTGCAATATTGATCTAAAACAACTTCGGTATAAGATCCATTCAGTTTCTGTTGAAAACTACCGAAGGGTTTCACTGCTACTGGTCGTGCCCCTTCTACGTTTACAGGCACGGCAAGAAAACAGTACGGTAAACCACTGAAATACGGTTGAGGCGTCTCGATTCGAAATTGTAAACGTCCCTATAACTTTGTCCTTGTTGCACTAATTCCTACAGTTTAAGAGTAAAATTCCAAAGAGCTGAAATCTTACGTTTTGAGGTTTTTGAGCTGCGACCCGACAAATAGTGGTAACAGAGTCTCACTTACCCCTACAGACATGAGGAGTGCCACGGCAAATTATCACTTGCTACTCAAGCCACGCTAATGTGTTTCCTTGTTGCAGACATGTCCGACTCGAACAGCACACCGGCCGTTATAAGTGCAAGCTGTTTTATATGGCCGAACATGAAACCCATCACAGCCTCGTGCTTCTTACTGAAAATGGCGTTGCTGGTTCCTCTGTCCGTGTGGATCCTGCACCTCGGCTATTGTCAACGGCAACGATCCTCGCGGAAAACCCTCAGCCACTCCGACTTCTTCACCTACCACATGGCCCTCATCGAGCTTGCCGGATGCGTGGGCGGTAACGTGTTTCTCTGTGGTATTTTAGCCGGAATCGAGCACACTACACAAGTGGGAATTGTGTTGGGTTCAGTCATTTTTCCTGGTGAACTTCTTATCCACTCGCTAACTTGTGTCGACCGATACCTGGCTGTCGTGCACCCAATAATCTACCTGGAGCTGAGACAGAAAAAAGGCATCGTAGCCCGAAACGCTAGCGTCGCCGTAGTCTGGATCCTGTCCCTTAGTAGTATTGGACTCACATATCTCTACTATCCCCAAATGCCCGAGCGTGAATACCTGAGCTTGTTAGCCGCGTCTTTGGCTGTTGTGTCGTTCTGCAGTGCCAGTGTTCTCCGCGCTCTGATTCGTCCAGGGCCTGGCGATGCGCATAATCACAAAGCCAAAACAGACCAATTGAAACTCCGGGCTTTCAAAATCATAGTAGCGATATTGCTCGTGCAGTTGTTGTGGCTGTTAGGTATTCTGATCGTCCTGTCCCTGAGAAAGGCTTCAGTGATGGACCTCGAAAAAGAGTGCCTTTTATTGGTGTCGGTGACGTGGTTCAACATCCCCTGCAGCCTGGCATTGCCCGTGCTGTTTCTCCAACGAAAAATAAGTAAAAGTTGAGGGGAAAAAAATTGTAGTAGTCTTTCAAGGTGATAATTATCTGTAATTGTTTTTTTGTTTTTTTTTACGTCATAATATTGATCCCTCCTTCAGTTGTATTTCGCTTGTATCATTAATCCTCTTTGCAAGATTGTCTTTTCCGAGCGCTCAGAAATCAGTTTGTTTTCATTCTCGCTGGGAGAGTTTTTGGAGCTTTTAACTGCATGTTCTAATTGTTCCCTCACCAAAAACTGTAATAACTGTAATAAGAAAAACTGATTCATTTGCTCTCTATCTTTATGCCCTCAGGTTATTTACTGTATCTACTTTATTGCTTTTCATTCAACCAGTTCCATACACATCAACATTCATTTCCATACTCCTACACACTGCCATGACGATACAACCAAATGCATAACAAGTGTATCTGTTTTTTGTTTTGTTTTTCTTCTTCTCCTTTCACATCCTTTTTGGCTTTTTTATTCACTTTACCTTCTCTCACAAAATATGTAATTCTGTAAATGCTGTAAATATTGTATTGCTCCGTCACCTGGTGTTCAATAAAAAAAATAAAATACAAATTAGAATAGCAGTTATGTTGACTAATGGCTTGAGTTGTGTATTTAATCATTGTTCATTTCCCACTTCTGTCAGCAGAGTGCGCCCAACGCCTAAATGCCTTGCTGCAAACAGGTGTAAGTTTTAAAGTGTGATCATTTTAAGTTTGAAAATGTGAAATATTAATGTGACAAGACCATGTTTAAAAGCCAATTAAAGCCACAAAAAGGCATAATATTTCCACTTAAACAGAAGAACTAATTATAATAAACAGAATCCACCGTTGACCCGATAATGTTATGTCGTATGAGCAGTGTCGGGAAGTAATTGATTGTATTGAAAAACATGTATTCAGAACACTAATTTAGAGTAACTGTATTCCGGTAACTCCTTTTTTTGGGGGTGTTCAGAGTACAGTTAATTTTATGAAATCAGAGACATTGTTGTATTCGATCATGACATTTCCCGTAAGCTTTGACCTAAAGTTAGTGACAAAAATACAAAACGCAGCTCTTATAGTGAGTGCAGTGTGTGCCATATTTTATTCTCTAATTTATAAGTAAATGATTAACCAATTGTGAAACTAAATGGTAAGTTAATAAAAGTTTTAATTCCAGGTCATGTTTTTACACTATAATATAATGCAACTCAATGTGAAAAGTATTCTATGTACTCAGAATACAATAATGATATTAGAAAAAGGAGTACGTTACCAACTACGTTTTAATGCAGGTATTCAGTATTCTGTAACTAAATACATTTTCAAATTATTCTTCCCAACACTGTGCATGAGTATCACATTTGAATATTTGTTATTGATGCAGGTGAACAATCCACATTGGCTTTTTACCCTGTGACACGCCAACCGACTAAACTGAGTCACAAAAGCAAACGAAAGACAGTTATGTGGAATCTTGTCATTTTAATTCTGTAACAAACCAATTTTCGAGAGCAGAAAAACTTCGTTATGGTCAGAAAACGAGAGGTTTTTGTACACAATGATCAAAGTAGATGTTTAAGAAGTATCCGATGCTAACGAACCGTCGAGTAAAGGGTGACCTCTGCTGCCGCCCCACCGCGCGAACCCCCTGCGTTTTCAAAAACAAATGAAACAATCTTTACGTATTGACTAAAATGTAAGATGTTGTTGTATGCATTCACTTATAATATTCCATGACCATACAAAACAATAAAAATAACAGTTTTACCGTAGTTCCTTTTAACAGCAGAGTACTCTACCGCCTCATTGGACTGTTTCTGCCCTACAAAAAACAAAAGAGTTCATTGTTAATAAAATTGACCACACATTGATGAACTTTGACACAATTACCGTTCATACACTTACTCTTCTTCGTCTTATCAACAGTGCAGTACAGGACCTCTTGATCAGCGGTTCCTGGTCCACTGCCTAAAAGTACAATTCCAATAGTCGGAAAACATAGTATTTCAGCAGTTTGTTTATGAAATGAATAAATGTACGTTTGGTCTTCTTGGCCTTGTTCACAGTAGAGTACATGGCTTCCTCCATTGCTGCAAAATCTGGAAAAAATAAAAAACATTTCCTGCTGTGGTTAAAAAAACGAAATTCTCTCTCCAACAAATGTGTGGGGTTTTTTTTGTCCCCAATTTTACACAGGTTTAGGGTTCAGTACTGTCTTTATTTGTCAGAACGTTTTTAAAGCATATTTATGTAAAAGAACAGTAAAGGTCATTCAGATTTGAGGTTTTAAATGAAGTTAACTGGAAAATGTCCTTGAAATGTGTAAATTCTAGTACTTTCAGATTGGCAATGGCTTCCCGATGATTATAGGAGGGGGATTTTAATGTCAAGATGCACATTCATAGTGCATGACATTGCATTACATTACATGGGGAAAAGCATAAACTAGTTGCATGCTGGTAACAGTGGGGAACAAAAAAGAATTGCTACTCGCATCTAATCAGCTGTTATTGTGGGACACATATTTTTACATTATTTGTTTGGGTAGAAAAGGTTTCAAAGGATGTCATCTGGACTCATGAGCTCTGATTGGTCCTGCCCAGTGGGAGGAGTTACAACTGAAACTTGCACTGTCCTTGTTTGTAAGTCTGACAAGTTTAAGTGTAAGCTACAACTCCCCCTCCCTGTAGAATAAGGCGTTACTAATGGTGTAATAAACAAAAGCTAGCTTGCCCACGAGAGGCTAATGCAGGTACACAGTTGTAAAGGAAGCAATTTGATGACAGAAATGCTTAGATAGGTTTAAAAACGGCACAAAAGACCTCAGGGGCTCTACAAATGACATCACAAATCTGGGAAACTTAGAACTGAGCGTTTTTGTGAGAAGACGGCCGAGGAAAAGCAAGCGTGAGTGAAGCCAATGACGACTTAGTGTTATAGCACGGTTGAAGTTTTGCATAGTGCGTGTCATTGAAAGGAGGTGTACCTGACCCGAAAAGTATTTTACTCTTGAAAGTTTATCCTGGAGTGAAAAATGGAAGATGAAGAGTAGAAGAGAATAGAAGATTTTCTGTCTAGGTGTTTTGTCAGAGTATGAGGAGCACATAAACACATACACCTTGAAAAAATAGCAACAAGAAACAGAAGTGAGCAGGGCAAACAGTTCTTTCACTTGGTTCCAAATCGAGAACTGGCTCTTTCGAAAATGTATGTGTTAAGTTCTCTTTCGCGTAGGTCTATATGTCATTGGCTGCGCATTTGCCATTGTGGTTTACAGCACCGACACACACACACACACACACACACACACAGCGGTGGCTAATTTTTCGCTGACGTTTGGCGGGTTTTTGCTTGATACCATTTGAGTCGTGCGTGCTCGCGTCGATGTCTTGGATCAGAGAATAGATGGGGGCTCCGTTCTGTTCGGACTCCTCGGCTGAAATAGAAGAAGAAGAAGAAGAAGAAGAAGAAGAAGAAAAAAACACACACACATGAAGACCATTTTAAAATTTATGCAGCAGTTATGTGTGTGTCAAATGTGCAGTTACTTTTGTGTGCACCTCGACTTTCACTTCAGCCGCCCACAAAGCAATCTTACATGCAAACAGGAAGCGGCGCTTTCATCACCACCGCGTACAAAGTGTCCGTTTGGTCTCGCTGCAAACTCTGTAACATTTCTGGTATACTGCATTGCCCCGACCTCGGCAGCAGAACAACGTGCGTTTTATAAGGTACAGCGATAGAAACGTAAATGAACAAATGCAAGTTCCGGACACTGCGGAATATTCCAGGCAGTAGCAATGACACCTCCACGGAGCATATAGTGCGCGTCTAAATACATCACCATAGGCAACAAAGAAAGACATGCCGTAAATAAGAGCGATTTGCAGATCAAAACCCGTCAATTCATGCAAATATTGAGCGATTTTATAAAAGGCTACTGTTTTTTGAAAATCAAATTACTACATTTATTCACAACCGTATAGGTGTTTTTAATGCACTTTAACATAAGATACACTTGGTATTTGGTTGATATCTTAATACTAGCTCTGGTATCACTTGGTATTGAATATCAAAAAAAACCTTCATTGAGCGTAGCATATCAGAGAAATACTCCATACTTGTTTTACTAGGACAATCGCATCCAGTTTTCTCAAGTTTTACAATTTTGTTTAGAAGGGCAGCATAAGGATTAAAAGAGACATATAATGCTTTTTTCCCCCACAATATTGAAGAAGGAGATCATCGCTTTATATTTTGGACATTGAAAACCGCAATACTGAAACGGCTTAGTAAACGGCTTAGTTATAGATAGTTCCATTGTCTTGCGGTTCAAAAGTGCAGAACTGATGTTTTTGATTACAAATAAGTGCATGCGGAAATAACGTTGGTGATGGACATTTCTTACCTTGATGTCCAGCGCCCGGACACACAGTAGTATTTACCTGTGTTTAAAAGAAGATTATTGAAAGTTTATATATATATATATTATATATATATATACAACACACACACACACAGTATATTTAATATGTGCAGTGAGATCTTGAAGTTACCTTTGTATTTTTTATATATGAGCCCAAAACCAACAGCAACAAAGACAGAGCGACGAGTGCAGTGCGATACAAGTGTTTAGAGTGAGTTAAGACCCCGCTGGGAAGAGTGATGGCGCTGGTCCCTGAGAAAAAGAAACACATTTTTCATAACATTCACAAGATTGTATGTTTTTCTTCCTAATTTGATTCAAAAATGCCCTCACCTCTGACAGCCAGCCACTGCTCCTCTGACTCTCTGTCCTCTGAGGCTTTGCACTTGTAAACTCCTTCATCTGATTTGGAAACTTTGTTCAGGATCAAGTTTCCAGTGGAACTTTTCCGATCATTTCATCGTCTTTGTAAAAAGAAAAAGAGGTGTAGTTTGAAGTGGCCATCTTGTCTCCACAGAACAGATTCACCTTCTCGCCCTCCATCACGGGCTGATCAGGACGCTCCAGGAACACAGCTGGATAAAACCACCTCACTGTTACTTTAAGTTTGAAATGTGTGGAAATCTTTGAGACCTTATGAAGACTCACCTCTAACTTGGAGCTGATTTTCTTCTGAGAACTTGTTTGTAGATATCCTACATTTATAGCGCCCCTGATCAGACACTGAGATGTTGTGAAGGGTCATTTCTCCAGTTGAACTTGTGTTTAAGAAGACGCCATCTTTGTAGAAGTCAGACTTTGTGGAAGCCATTTGATTGTTCTTTTCAAGGCATCGAAGAGTAACATTATCTCCAACCATCGCTGGACGAACAGGACTCTCCAGGATAACATCAGCCGCTATGAGATAAATAATACAAATATTTAGGCAAAGGTTCCTGGTCCCAAGATGCAAAACAAAGCACTTAGTTTAGTTTATTTTCCCAGCAGCTGTTTGTCTGCTACACAAGCTGTAAATGCACTTTAATTGTTCATGAGTGTGATTCTTTTCAATCCAAACTCTTTCTTGATCAGTGCTGGGAACTTTCTAATTTTTTGTAACTATACGATTTGATGTCTGTTTTTATTGTTTGTATAATGCAGGGCTAGTCAACATATGGCCCGGGGGCCAAATCCTGGTTTGATATTGTGTTGAGCTTGGTTCTGTTGTGATGTAGACGTGGTTTAGTCCTGTTCTAGCTCTAGTTTAGTCCCAAGGAAGTGGCAAGGAACTATTTTTTAAAGGATTATAGAAGACAACAGTAAAAAAAATACGAGAAGCCGTGCAATGGCAAGAAGGCTTTGTGAGTGACAGCGTAATGCATGGCCATATCCTGAACTCTGCAATGTAAACTAATAGGGAAACTTTTAACTTCTCATTCCGAAAAAACTAAAAGACCGACAAACACCAAAATGAATACTATCATGATCACTGAATGACGAAAAGACAACATACGCTACGAATACTACAACTACTTATAGTTTGCAGTTTGTCTGCAAATTGCAATGCGTATTTTCAATCATTGCATGTCAAAAACACAAGTACAAGAAGTTCTAGAACTACAAAGTAGCTAAGTAACTACAACTACTATTCCACCACTCTAAAAGATAGGGGAAACTGCAACTTTGACGACAAATCCCGAAAAAACTACAAGACCAAGGAATACCAAAAGCAACAGAAGGAATCACATGGAAAATATTTACAAAAAAACCCTTGACTGACGAAACTTGGACAAGCAATGCAAACCTGGAAACGATGAAAAATAAAGTTTTTCTATAATAATAATACAAATTATGAAAGCAGAGCACGGCGATTAAGGCCCTCGCCCCCCTTGCGACCGCGGGATACGGGCCACCTCAAAGAGCCCACCTCTCATCCCCCCGCCTACATCACCCCTCCTTCAAAAACAGTACCAACTTCATACTACTTCATTCAAAATTTTCACGACCGCACGGTTCGAGATAGTTATGTTTCCATTGGCTTTTATGCTCAGTGTGATGATGAGAATAAGTGTGCCGGATTTAACTGTTAATGACAAAGTAAATGTTTTCATCCCATTCAAAATGCCTGTAACCAAAACGCATGTAAGTCTATGGCGGGGTTTGTCAGGTTGCCACGGTAACATGCTTGCAGCTAGAGGTATGCTGTCATTGGCTTTTTTGTTTAGAATGGCAAGAAATTAAGATAAGTTTGTTATCTTAAGTTCGGGGGCAGGACCACACCCCTTCCATGCCCCTCCTGTGACTAAACCTTTGAATCCAGGTCTAAAACCCTACAAATCCTCTTGCCTCTAAAACCTGCAAATACAATTAGAAATCTTCAGGGTCGTAATATAATTTTTGCATGTCCTCACATAGATATATTTTTGGTTGAGTGAACGTCATATTTTTTACTTGCAACTTTTTTTGGGTCAGGCTCCATTTGGCCCATGTTAATTCAATTTTTGAGGTGGCGCTCTGAGCCACCTCACCTTTTCAATATGTTTCACAGTTCTTTACTCAATAATTAGAACTCATTAGAGTTCTAATTTTCATCCACTCACACGCATATTTGCCTGTTTACCTACTCGATTTTTCCTTTTTCCATTGCTGCTGGGACTAAATTTAATAAATAATAATTATAATAATCAACAATATTAATGGTCTTCTAAGAACTAATAGTGACTGAGTAATGTATTACACAGTCACTCAATAATAAAGATTCTTCAAAAGATCATGTCTGATCTACCTTTGCTCTTAATTACCATGTAAAATGAACAGGTACAGTTAAAAGATGCCCTCAATCCTCTGACAGCCAGCCACTGCTCCTCTGACTCTCTGTCCTCTGAGGCTTTGCACTTGTTAAACTCCTTCATCTGATTTGGAAAACTTTGTTCAGGATCAAGTTTCCAGTGGAACTTTTCCCGCATCATTTCATCGTCTTTGTAGAAAAAGAGGTTTAGTTTGAAGTGCCATCTTGTCTTCACAGAACAGATTCACTTGCCTCGCCCTCCCATCACGGGCTGATCAGGACGCCTCCAGGAACACAGCTGGATAAAACCACCTCACTGTTATTTAGATGTTTGAAATGTTGTGAAATCTTTGAGACCTTATGAAGACTCACCTCTAACTTGGAGCTGATTTTTCTTCTGAGAAAACTCTGTTTGTAGATATCTTTAATTTATTAGCGCCCCCTGATCAGACACTTGAGATGTTGTGAAGGCGTATTTCTCCAGTTGAACTTGTGTTAAGAAGACCTTCCATCTTTGTAAGAAGTCAGACTTTGGTGGAAGCCATTTGGATTGTTCTTTTTCAAGGCATCGAAGAGGTAACATTATCTCCAACCATCCGCTGGACGAAACAGGACTCTCCAGGATAACATTCAGCCGCTATGAGATAAATAATAGTTATGATTATTTGGCGTTTGATTAGACATTATAACTCTGACCTTACACATGTTTTTAAAACTTCTTCACAAGTGTGTAACTGGCGTTCGCACGACACACCAAATGTAATTTAGGCTTGATACATATAAGAAATGCTTATATTTACATTTCCATGGGGAGTATTAGTCCTATGTCCAAGGGTGCGTTCACACTTACACCAAATCAACCACCAATCAAAATTCAAAACTGTACAGGACCAAAAACCAGGAATAAAAACTTTTACTGAATCTGTTTTTTAATCTTTTTTGTCCCATGGTGAGGCGGTCTCTCAATAAAAAAAACAGAAAATTGTCCAGTAAAGTGATTGGAGCGGCTTCAGAAGCTTGGTCTTTGTAAATGTCGCACCCTTTTTATGGTTTAATGTGTCATTTTTCTATCTTTATCAGTGTTTGTCTTTTATTGTTTGTATAATGTATGTATGGAATGCAGGGGAGTGGCAAGTATTTTTTAAAGAATGATAGACAACCGCAGTAAAATAAAGAACAGAAAATATTGCATATTATAGAATGATAAAGGCACTGGAAACGTACCTGTGACTGTGATCCAAACGCTGCTCACTTCTCCTTCTGTCCTCGCTCTCACACCCAATTATTCCCCAGAGTCGGCCGGGTTACAGCGTTGCGATGTGGCACGCTCCATAAATACGACTGTTTTTTGTTACAAGCGACACTTTTCTTTCTGTCACATGGCTCCGCAGCACCCTCCATTTGGTCATGTCATTGAAAAAACCCTTCACACGTCACAGTGAGATCGGTGTGGTCGAAGAACTGCCGCTTGGACAGGGACGATTACGAGGGAAAAGTACGCTCTGAGGAGGAAAGAAGATGAATTCATCATATTCATAATGATGTTTTTGGGAGTGAAATTTAATTGTCATTGTCAAGTAAAAAACAGAAAAAATGCAGTGTAGCAAGAAACCTAGAGACCAAAAGTGCCAAAAAACGTGACGTGGAGTTCAGGAGTCTTACCTGCTTGATATTTCATGAACAGACATCAGCACCAAACAACATTCATAACTGCACAGATAATTCCAGCCGTTTCAAAGATCTAAAGCTTTGATAATTGGACCATATTTATTCATAGAACTAAATTGTTATTGCAGACTTACGCAGAGCGATAGAGGAAGCGTCGAGGTCCATGTCGACTCGTGTCTGCTCAACACTCAGCTCAGGCTTCCTCTTTAACAGTGTTATTTTTGGTTCTGAGAGTTTCACAATGGACAGTTTTACCTTAACAACAACATACCTGCCAGCACAAGAAAGAGCGCTCGGCGACTGTGTCGTCACCTCTCAGTTTCTAGTTAGCCCAATTTTAAAACAGATTAGAAAATTTAGCAAAAACGCTAAATTTGGTGTTTAAAAGTGTTCTGACAATATAGACGGATGCATTTAACGGAAGAGTGCAGACGCTTCCCTGCTTGCTCCTGCCTGCTTCAGCTGCTTTCCTTATTCATTTTGCTTTTAAATCAGTTTTTGTCTTCCAAACATTATTTTTTATGACTTTTTTAAGTCAACCAAGGATTTTAAGTGCATTTTTCGAGTTTTAATCAACAAATCTGACGAACCAGCGACATGTCCGTGAGAAGAGAAACAAACTCCTGTAAACGCTGTTGGAATTTTCAACAAGAAATTCATGAGCTACAAGCACGGCTGTTTGCTTTGGAATCTGAAAAAGGACTGCACAATACAATCCCTGTGTCATCCAGTGGTAAGAAGTCCACATTTTTTACAAGAAAAACAGCTACTTTCAACCTAAACCAGATTGACTCTGTGTCCTTCCCAAAACTTTCCAAAGACCAAGCTTGGCACGGATTTGGTGGGATGCCTAAGCGATACAAAGATAATGTAAAGCCACCTAAAATACAGTTTACAAACAGATTTTTACCACTTTCAAAGACTGAAGCAAATGAACAAAGGAAAAATGTAAAACATGACGTGGCGAAAAGGCAGACAGAGACAGAGAGAGAATCTGTGCCTAACGTCAAGGTCGTCTTGATTGGGGATGGTGCATGATGCATGAAAAAATTTAAACACATTATTTTCCCAGTGCCACAATCACTGAGATTACGTCACGTATTTCTAATGTTTTGGCACATATAAAGGAGTTAAACAGCTGATTATGCATGCTCGGGCAGTGGACATACGATGCGAAGAAACTGAAGTTTTCAAAAGAGACTACTTGGAGTTATTCGACCTGCTTCATAAAATGGAAATAAAAACATTCATAAGTGGACCTCTTCCAAACATCGACAAGAAGATAAACAAGTTTAGCCGGCTGCTTAAGCTGAACACATGGCTGTCCAAAGAGTGTGCAACAAGAGAATTGCACTACATTGAGAACTTCTATCTATTCTGGAAACGAGAGGACCTGTTTAAGAGAAATGGCCCACACCTCTGTAGAGGTGGAGTGAGGGTGCTGACAGAGAACCTGCTCCACGCTCTGAGGCATTGGAGGCCTGGGCCTGGACAGGGTCCTGAGCAGATAGTTAGAGAAGAGAGAGGAATGAGAGAAGAATTCCTGCTCCATCTGCCAGAGATCGAGCCAATGTTTCAACATCAGCAGCACCACAACCACAGCCTCCACCAAAGGATTTATTAACAGCCGCTCCACCACCAACAGTAAAGAATTCAACTCCAGCTGCCCCACGATCACCTCCACCGGCTCCAAAGAAGGACTCATCTGCAGCAGCACCACAAAAATCTTCACCACGGCTAGCGCAGGAGTCATTTTAGTTCTTTCCCGCACGTTCTTCATCAAAGGCCTTGGACCCATCCGTGGCAGGCCCGGCAGCACCCCTGCCATCGCCCCTGCCCTCAGAGCAGCCCTGGATCCCCTCTGCAACATCTACTCCCACTACAGATTCCTCACTCTCCTTTCCATCTCCACCCTCACCTAGGGGCCTTCCCAGCCATCTTGAATATCTGATCAAATCAGGCATTAAGATGGCTCCACTCACGCCTAATATAGCAAGATCGAGAGTTCTGATATCAACGATGATGAACTCTTCCTTGACTGTTGCTACACAGACAAAAATCGTCCCACCTAAACCCCCCCCGCCTTTCACCTGGTCCCAAACTCTCACCGGCTTCCGCTACACCAACAAAAGCCCCCCCACCTATCCCGCTCGCCTTTCACCTGGTTTCCGCTACACCAACAAAAGCCCCCACCTATCCCCCTCGCCTTTCACCTGGTATCTCCCCATCGCTAGGAGGCACCGGGTCTCAACGTTGCCTGGGACTTATAGTCATAATAAAAATCAAACCAACCCCCTGTGTGAAAACAGCCTCCCCTAGTGCTATTTCTGTAGTAACATCACACAGATGGAGAAAACAAAATGCGAGTCAGACTGCCAATCTGAAAAATTTTATTCATATTCCCTGCAAAAAGATAACGCCCAGTCTCACTGAAACTAATCTGAAACTTGCTGTGCTAAATGTCGGATCCTTATGTAACAAATCATTCTTAATTAATAATTTTATTTCTTCTTATAATCTTGATTTTATGTTTTTAACTGAAACATGGCTTGACAAAAACACAGGAAATTTAGTTCTAATAGAATCTGCTCCACCCAACTTTATGTTTGAATCTGAAACACGAGAAAACAAAAAGGGAGGAGGTGTGTGTGCTTTTGTTAGAGATGAAATAGTTACCCACAGATTGTCCTTTAGGGTGTTTTCAACATTTGAGGACGTATCCTTTAAAATTGAGCTAAAACAGTCTCCATCCATTCTCTTCATTGTTTTATACAAGCCTCCTCAGCACTGCAAAAGTTTTATTGATGAGTTTACTGAGATGCTTTCAGTCGTATGCACAGACTTTGATGGTTTGGTCATAACAGGTGATTTCAATGTTCATGTTGATAATATCTGTGACAGAAACGCTAAAGAGCTTCATGCTGTCCTTGAAACTTTCGGTCTTACTCAGCGCGTGTGAGTGGCCCACCCACAGCAGAGGGCACACTCTAGATCTTCTAATTACAAAAGGGGGTTAATATTTCAAATGTCAATGTGGTCGATGTTACTCTGTCTGATCATTTCTGTGTCTTCTTTGACCTGTCTGTTTTTCCCAAACCGCCGGCTGGCCCTGCAATTGTCCGGAGGAAACACATAAATGACAGCACAGGAAAACTGTTTATGGAAATGATTAACTTTGAAAATATCTCATGGTCTAATGTAAATGATTGGTTGAACTTTGTTCCATCTAGTGTTTTGAATGTTCTCGACACCATTGTCCCTATGAAGGCTAAAATTGTTAGAAATAAGCAGAAAGCGCCATGGAGAAATAATGATTCGGTCAGGGCACAGAAAAGGGAGTGCCGCCGGGCCGAACAAGTCAAAGTTTCAGGTTCAGAAAGAGATTTACAGAGAGAAGTTGTGCATGTACAACCTCATTTTATGTAGAACTAGGGAAGGATATTTTTCTGAAATAATTGGAAGCTGTAGTAACAACTTGCGTGTCCTGTTTGCCACTGTAAACAGATGTAATGAGTGTAATGAGTTTGCATTATTCTTTAATGACAAAGTTCAGGGCATTAAAAATGCTATAAATTCTACAATGCAAAAAATAACCCTAAAACCACCTACACACTTAGAGCTGACTCACTTTGCACCTGTAACAGACAAAACTGTCCAGGAGATCATCACCAGCCTGAGTTGATCTACATGCTGCCTCGATGTGTTACCCACCAGATTTCTAAAGTCTGTGCTGAACAGTTTGTTAGCACCACTCACTCAAATAGTTAACATGTCGCTTCAATCTGGAACAGTCCCAATTTCTTTGAAAACTGCGGTCATAAAGCCTCTCCTAAAGAAGAGCAGTCTTGATGCCGCAGTACTGAGTAATTACCGGCCCATCTCTAATCTACCATTTTGGGACAAAGTCCTTGAAAAGGATGTTTACCAACAGCTCACTGATTTCCTCTTAATAAACAACTAATTTGATGTTTTCCAGTCAGGTTTTAGACCTCATCACAGCACTGAGACTGCTCTTGTCAAGGTGACAAATGACATCCACCTGAACACTGATGCGGGCAAAGCCTTAGTCTTAATTCTGTTAGATCTGAGTGCTGCTTTTGACACTGTCGATCATGGGACCCTCTTACAGAGACTAGAGGACTGGGTGGGTATCACTGGCACTGCGCTAAACTGGTTAAAGTCCTATCTGGAAGACAGGAAGTACTTTATCGAAATTGGTAACTGTGTCTCAGACCAGATGACCCTGACCTGCGTGGTGCCCCAAGGGTCAATCCTGGGGCCCCTTCTGTTCAACCTCTACATGCTGCTGTTAGTTCAGTTGATACGCAGCGAGAATGTGTCCTATCACAATTATGCAGACGACACTCAGATCTATGTTTCACTGACGGCAGGTGAATATGGACCAGTGGATTCACTCTGTCACTGCATCCAACAGATCAGTGTGTGGATGCAAAACAACTTTCTCCAGCTGAACTCAGACAAGACTGAAATCATCGTCTTTCGCCAACAGGAAACAAAGAGAAAGTGTTAGCAGTCACCTCCAGAGTCTCGCTCTAAAACCTACAAATCAAGTTCTGGGGGTAATAATGGACTCAGATTTGAATTTTAACAGCCACGTCAGATCAATAACATCAGCAGCTTTTTACCATCTAAAAAACATTAGCCAAAATCAAAAGTATAGTGTCTAAACCAGACCTGGAGAGACTTATCCATGCGTTTGTCTCTAGTAGATTAGACTACTGTAACGGCCTGCTCACTGGCCTCTCCAAACGAGCTGTAAAACAGCTGCAGTACATCCAGAACGCTGCTGCTCGGGTCCTGACTAGAACCAGGAAGTACGATCACATTAGTCCTGTGTTCAGGTCTCTGCACTGGCTCCCTGTGGCTCAGAGAATAGACTTCAAAGCAGCTCTGCTTGTATACAAGTCTCTCCATGGCCTAGCACCAAAGTACATCTCGGACATGTTAGTGCCATATGAACCATCTCGGACTCTGAGGACCTCAGGGACCGGCTTCCTGCTGGTGCCCAGAGTCATGACTAAACATGGGGAATCTGCATTTCAGTTTTCTGCAGCTAAAATCTGGAAAAGTCTTCCTGAGGATGTGAGACAGGCCGCTACTCTGGCAATGTTCAAATCTAAACTAAAAACGGTTTTGTTTGGCTGTGCATATGACTGAAATGCTTTTCTTTTAACTATTTGACGGATAGCCTGAAAATGGCCCTTTTAAATTAAGATTTTTTGCCATGATTTCTGGCATGTTTTTGTGATTTTAAAGATTTTTTTTCCTGTTATGTGAAGTACTTTGAATTACCTTGTTTACGAATTGTGCTCTACAGATACACTTGCCTTGCCTAGATTGTAGGGGATTTCACTCATGTACATGTACTGTATGTCTTTAGTAGATTAGACTACTGTAACGGCCTGCTCACTGGCCTCTCCAAACGAGAGGATGGGTGGGAGTGGGCTGAGCAGAACTAGTAGGTGTGAGCTTAGGTTCTGAATTAGCCTGAAAAGGGTAGCCATAAGTGACACACTGCTGTGCTAAAACTAATTAATTTTGAGATTCATTTTGTTTATCAGGTCAAAAATTATTCTTATCTAAGTCTGTCTGCGGACATTTTGCTTCAGTGAGATGTGTCCCAGCATGTTGATTTGGGCTCTTAAAGACATGTTTTGTGTCGATTTAAGGCTTGTTTTTTCTGTTTTTCTGATGCCTATGGTTTGGGACAGATCTGTGTGCCGCTGAGGTGGTCTTGAAAGTCTGATTCTTGTTCTTTTTTGCAGACAAAAGGACAAAGGTTTTTGCATTTGTGCTGAAAGTGTCAGTTGCTTAATATCGATCAGGGGTTAAAATCGATTAAGTGGATCTTGACCTACAAGAAGAGGAATCGAGTTGAGTGAAGACAAGAAGAAGGGATGGACTACAGTCACAGGTCCGATTGTTAAGCGGATTCGAGCCATTCTCCTGAGGACAATGTTAGTCTCCGTGTACGGCTGGACTTCAAGCGAGCATGAACTGCAGTTCAGTTTTCTCCCTTTCACATTTATTGCTCTCTGCAATTTGTTGAAAAGCATGTGTGACATCACACTGACGTCTGCAGCTGGGTCAAGTATTGCTTCTTGTTGGAGCTCGTTGTCAAGGATAGTGGGCAGGTAAAGTTTTTGATCTGGGCCCTTTTTGATAAACTTGCATAAAAAACATCTGAAAGGACGTTTGGTTTGGCCGTCAAGTGCATAAGAGTTTTGAAGTTTCATTTTCTGAACTCACTACTTGTGATGCACTGTTTGGACTAAATGCATGTTCTTGTTTAATGCTGGGTCCAGTTTCTGCTATGTTCAGCAGGTGTGAGGCTAAAGTAGATTGTGTTCATAGCATCCACGGCTTCGACGCTGGGCTGTCCTGGCCGTGTTCGTTTGCACGATGCAATGAAGTTTACGTCTATATGTTACAAACGCTTATCAATATACCATTGTCTCATTATTTTTTCTTTGTTAAATGCAATGTATAGGTATCCAGGCTCCTGCTGACGGAGGCGTCTCCCCTTTTTGTCCCTCTGAACTCTGACCCATTCTTCATTGAACTGACAATTATGTTGTGGAAACATGGACGATGTGGAGACTGACGTACTCTGAGCCTTCTGGAGAAGTGAATTATGAACAACTAGACACATAAATTAAACTAAGCTAAAACTAACTCAAATCATAATAAATTACAATGTTTTGTATCTTTGTCTCTATCCAGTGATTTAATGTCCAATTGAACTTGTGTGACTTAGGTTAAAATGCTGTTCTGGGTTCACTGTCTCTTACATAATAGGGTGATATTGTTGCAACAGTATATAATCTAAATCGATAATGTGAGAAACAAGGCAGCTCTGCCATCCTCATTGCCACATAAAACGTACAAGGAAATTGTCCTGATATTTTTCCAAGAATTGTTCGCCCATTGGCAACCCTACCTGAGACCACAGAACTGCCCACAAACCTCTGGTCAAGGGGGAAATAGACTAGACAAGGGAGGACCAACAGTTCAACTTCCAACTAGCCAAATGTTTCCCTACGGTCAAAATGTTGAGAAAATACTGAAAAAGTCACTCAAAACAAACAAGCACAGTTCATGTTAACGGCCAAATGTGCGAAACAGCCTGAACTAAACAATTCTTAGTTGTTGCTGTCCTGTCCTTGCTGTATTATCCAGCTCTATTGACATCGGTTAACTTCTGCATTAACCACAATGACATTTTTTTTTTTTGGTGGTTAAGGCACTGGAAACGTACCTGTGACTGTGATCCAAACCCTCTCACTTCTCCTTCTGTCCTCGCTCTCACACCAATATTCCCCAGAGTCGGCCGGGTACAGCGTTGCGATGTGGCACGCTCCATAAATGCTACTTTTTTTAAAATTACAAGACACTTTTCTTTCTGTCACATGGCTCCGCAGCACCCTCCATTTGGTCATGTCATTGAAAAACCCTTCACAGTGTCACAGTGAGATCGGTGTGGTCGAAGAACTGCAGTCTGGATGGAACAACCCGAGGGAAACTACGCTCTGTGCAAGAAAGACTTTTAATTGAATCAACTCACTGATCCTTTATGGAATATTTGGGCTCGATATTTAGTACTTTTTACAACCAATGTAATCTAATGTGATTTAACAAATGCATAACTCTGAGAATGTCCTTCACCAGTGAACAGAACTACAGCAAGGGCAAGAATGAAAAACACTCATCATAACACGATCAACTTAACGTGCCTTCACTTCTGTGTAGTCTCAAATAGAGTCAGAGAGTCTCACCTGGTTTATCTATTGCCTGTGAAAGTCCATTATAAACGGTCAACATCAGCACCAGGACATCCATCACTGCACAGATCGTTGATGCGTTTCAAACTTTTTCTATATAATTTTAAGAGACCAAAGCGTCAGCGTAGCCTAACTCGGAGCGATGGCGGAAGCTGTTATGTCGTCTTTGTGTCTGCAGACTTGACTCTGCAGACTCTATCTAAAGGTTTCCTCTGTTTATTTTAGGTCTCGAAACAACACTATAGCAGTGAGAGCAAGCATTATGAGAATGGCCAAGTAACAATAGACGGCCTTAACAATAATGTTCAGTATGATTTCGATCCATGACCGGTACCTTGGGTTTCTTATACTTTGGGTAAAGCAGAAGAAGTGGGAGGAAGTGGGACGTTACTGCTATTCAAGAGTATCATTCAGAGTAACTGTCTGGGTTTAACATCTTGTTTATATTGTGCAGTTAAAATTGGCAGTTTGTGAGAGTGAATCCGGGATAACGGATAGAAATAAGCCCATACTATACATTGTGTTCACAGCATGTTTATTATGTAAGTTCATTAACACGCACTGTCCCATTACATTTTATTTTTTACAGGAAGTGTGGCTACTGATGCCTTTCTTCCTTTTTTCCTGCCGGTCTGTGTCAGGTTAATGTGTAAAACCTTGGCTGAAAATTGGTCTGGTAAGAGAAAAGATTTGGGATAGCCAATCAGCAATGCGCGGGCCCACCAGAGGCCACACCTCCTCTGCTACCCTTTTAAAAATAAAAAACTGCGGGGGGCACAATGGAGATAAAAAGGTAGATGAGTAATTTTTTGCCATTCCAGCCAACGCAAGAACGTCTCCATGGAAACAAGCAGGTTTTTAGTGCAAGACACACTCATATTGGCATCATTTCTTTATATTAGTCTTTACGTTGCGTGAAATCTGATGTGGTGGGGCTTTGAAGGACACAAATTATGCACATTTTACTTTTTTGAGCTTTTTGCAGTGTTGTTAAATATTGTTCCCTCATCAGAAACATAGCTGTAGTAGCATTTAGCTTCATTCACGCTCGTTTCAACCCAACTTTACTTCTAGAGCACAACAATGTCAACCAAAGTATTGAACACACAAATGAGCAAAAGATGTATGATGTGAAACCACAGAACAATAAACAGACATACAAAAGTCAACATTTCAAACTGTGTAAAAAAACAAAGATTATGTATTAATGTCCTCTCCCTCATAAAGGCCTCACGAAAAACATCCCAAACGTTTCAGTCTCCATAAATCATTGACAGACCCGTTCTTGCATTTGTCGTTAAATTGTGTTCATTACAACGTCGTGCCAGCATTAGCATGTTGGGGACAAGCTCGGTCAGTTTAACTCACCGATGTCATTCCCTCAGCAGCCAGTAGATAGAGTTCTGACGCAATTCCTGATGAGGGAACGTTTGACTGGTAGAAAGTGATGTGTGCAACTTAAAGGCAAATACAATAAAATAATGCATAAAACAGTGAGGAAAGTAAGTATTTGAACACCCTGTGATTTTCTCCCACTTAAAAATTATGGAGGGGTCTGCAGTGTTCATCGTAGGTGCATCCCACTGTGAGAGACCAAATCTTTGAAAAATCCAGAAATCACTTTGTAGGATTTTTAAATAATTTATTTTAATGTTATTGCCGCAAATAAGTATTTGAACACCTGCCAATCAGCAAGAATTCTTGCTCTCAAAGACCTGTTAGTCTGCCTTTAAAAAGTCCACCTCTACTGCACTCATTAATCTAAATTAGTATCACCTGTCCACCCCCCAAATCAGTCAGACTCCAACTACTACCACACTACTACCATGGGCTGTCAAAAGACGCTGGAAAGGGCTACGAAGCAACTGGCAAGCAGCTTGGTGAAAAAATATCAACTGTTGGACCAACTTGTTGGACCAACTGGATAAGGATGACTGTCAATCTCTCTCAGACTCGGGCTCCATGCAAGACCTCCCCTTCTTCAAAGAGAGCTCGAAGAATTGGTTCTGTCCGTCCGAGGGAGTCGAATCTCTCTTCACTGTGGAACTCCTACAGGTTTCTACTTTTTCCCAAAGAGGTTTGGTAGTTTTTCCTCGGCCGAGAAGGAGGGTCTAAGGACAGGGGGTCTTGGGACATCTGTCTAAGGACACAGGATGCTGGGACATTTCCAAGTCCAGATGAACATAGTTTATTCTGTTTTCATTCTGTTTTTTCCACTGTAGCCCCTCGAGGCAACTACTTTTGTGATTTTGGGCGTTACAAAAATAAATTGAAATTGAATTGAATTGAGTTTCAATGACGATAAGAAAGGTGAGGAATCAGCTCAGAGCTTTACGAGAGGAGCTGGTCGATGACCTGAAGAGAGCTGGGACCACAATTTCAAAGGTTACTACAGTAATACACAACACCGTCATGGTTTAAAATGATGCCCCGGATAACCAAGGAGTGGCTCCGTGAGAAGCATATCAAGGTCTCCAGACCTAAATCCAAAAGAAAGTCCTTGAAGGGAGCTGAAACTCTGTGTTGCTCAGCAAGAGCCTTTCGGTCAGAATTCAACTGAAAAAACGTGCAACTTTCTCCAGAGTCTCACTTTCAAAGTCCACTCCAGATAAGCGCCGTCTCTCTACAGGAAGGACTGAAACCAGGAAGACAGGCTTTATGATCTGATAAGACTCGAGTCCGACCGTCCACCTTATGCTGCACTTAACTGGGGAAAGTAAACTTCAAATAAAGTAGGTATGATATACATTCTCGAACATGATTATAGTGTGGCAATGTGGCTTCTTTTTTGGTGCAGATATAAAAAACTGTCAAATTTAAGCCTGATAAATAAGTTGTAACTTATTGTGTGTGTGTGTGTGTGTGTGTAACATGGCGTTGGGATCTCTTTCGTTTCCAGAGTTTCACTATGGGTCTGGAGCTGCTCGCCGTGTTTTTACCCGTGCACGGTCACATTTGCTGGGGTAAGTTAGACTAAATGAATGAAATGAACACAATTGTGCACAAAAATATATTTAGTACATTTTTGGTAGTTCTTCAGGGGTCAGAAATGTGTCTGTCTGGGTTCTTTGGTTTGGGGCTGTGTCTCGTTGCTGCTGCTGCCGTTGTCGTGTGGAAGTTCAGAGTCAACAGTAAATTCTGAGTTACTATTCAGTTAAATTATTAAATTATGAAAGTAATTTTTCAAATGTGTACTTAAATGTTTACTTAAATAGATTATTTTATGTGATACTTTTACTTTTACTCAGCGATGAAGTACTCAATCTTGTGGAAAAGTACAGCTACAGGAGCAAATATTTACTCAAGTAAAAGTATTATATATAAAAATATACCTAAGAGTGCTGCCTGGTGGTCGAGTGGTTAGGGCACAGCACATGTATGCCAGGCTCCAAGTGCAGCCGGCCGCAGTGTTGTGAGTTTGGACTCCCATGGCAACAAAAACTTTTTAAAAAATCTATATTTACTTAAGTAAATTTATTGAAGTATTTGTTTGTTAAATATTTACGTTTAGAGTAAAAGTATTTTGTGTCGATTTTTGATTAAAGGGTGATTTTCTTGATAACGAATTTTAAAAGATGTTTTAAGCCAAGACTTGAACTTAAAACTTATAATTATTTTATTTTATTTATTTCAGACACAACGTGGTCCACAATTAAAAGAAGACGAGGTAAACAAAACACGAAGAACGTCACCATGAATGTGCTCAAAACAGTACAACGCCTCAAACCAAACAGAAAGTACTTTACTTTTACTCTGGCACTTCCATCCACTGCACCAAGTATTTCTTCGCTCCTGTGTCTGTTCCGAGACATCGCGAGACTTCAGCCTGGGACGTGGTAAAGGGGGCTGTGGCGAGGCGCAGCACGTCCTCTTCGGGGAACTCTCAAATTCCTTTACTCTGAACAGAAGAACGGATCGTGTGCAGTAGAAGGTAATATTACGAGTTTCTATTTCTTGAAACGATCCTTTTGGCGACGTGGTCCGCGAAGCTCTAGATGCGCAGATGCGAAAACGTGCGCGTTCCATCACGATTGCGTCATAATAAATGATATTCCGCGTATTATTTACTATTAACGTGGGAACTGTTACTATACATTACAAAACAGATGTTGCTTTAGTCGTGTTAATACCGTGTGTTGGTTCTAATACTGGGTTTAAATCATGTTTTTGAGCAGATTGCCTGTTGTTAACTTTCACTTTCGTTTTGAAATCATGTGACGCGCCCTTTTTTTACTTGTTGATTATAAGAAAAAGCTCTCGTGATGAGTTCATTTCAGTGATTTAACTGTTGTTTCTCTCTCAGATTTTTCAGTATGTTTGTGGCGCATCTGTCCCTCCTCACACTCATGCTGGCTCACTTCTGCTGGAGTAAGTACAAGACTGAAAACAAAAGCATTTCTGTCTGTAAAAAACTCAAACTATATACATAGAACATTAAAACTTTTTTTTATTTTTTTTTTTTTTTTTTTTTTTTTTAAGCCGCTTGAAATATTGGTCACAGGTGGTTAGAGAGAACTGTTACTTTTAAGTATTTTGGGAAATAATTTGAAGATAAATAAATAAATAAATAATAAATAATGCACAAAAATAGGTTAATTTAAAAGGAAAGACCACAGATAAATAAAATAAATAAATCATATCTTTGGAGCGGTGTAAGAAATATCTAAATGTTCGATATTTTCAACTTCGTCAAGGTAAACCTTTTGTCAGTTGTTGGCAAATAAAAAACTCAAAACTAACATTGTTACTGTGAATATGTTGTTACTCAAGTTAGTAAAATATGTCTGAAAACAACTTTGAAAAGTACAATTTCATAAATAAAAATGAGTGATAGGTACATATTTTGATACAAAACATCCAAAAGGAATATTTACAAATGGTCAAACAGAAGATTTATTTATATATTATTATTATTATCTATTATCTCACCATTGACAATATACTTTTCCGTCGTTAGTCTCATTAAACTTTGTGATGTCGTCATTATTTTTTGCTCTTGGCTTATTTCTTTGGCACAACGACACATTTACTTTGCTATAGTCGTCATTTATTGTGATTTCCTCAGGTCAGTACACAATGATCGCTCCGTCTCAGCCAATCATAGCGTCCGTTGGCAGTGATGTCACTCTGCCCTGTGAGTTGGACCCCGTTAAAGACCTCAGGGACTTGGTGGTGGAGTGGGCGCGGCAAGACCTGACCCCACGTTACATCCACATCCGGCGCGACGGCCTGGACTTCTTGTTGGACCAGAACTCCCTGTACCTGGGCCGCACAGCTCTGTCCCTGAGCCGGCTGCAGAAGGGCGACATGTCCCTGAGTCTGACCCGAGTGAAGCCCAGCGACGGAGGAGCGTACCAGTGCTTCATCCCCCAGGTTAACACCAGAGCGGAGGTCACTCTGCTGGTCGGTGAGTGCTGTTTTGTGTGTTTTTCTCCCAGTTGAACTCTTCACTTCTCTCGCTCTTTGCTCTTTGACTGTTCCTGTCTCCAGTGTCCGTGGCCCCTGTCTCGGTGAGCCTGACCAAAGAGCGGGGGTCTCCCGTGCTGAGGTGTGAGTCCAGGGGCTGGTACCCGGAGCCGGAGCTGGAGTGGCTGGACTCAGAGGGGACGGTTCTGCTCACGACTGAGGCTCAGAGAGGAGCGAGTGACGAGCTGTTCAGTGTGAGCAGCAGACTGAGTGTGGAGCAGAGGCTCGGGAACACGTTGACCTGCAGAGTGAAGCAGCAGGAGAGCGGCCAGAGCAGAGAGGCTCAGCTCATCCTCACAGGTGAGGTGAGGCCGGCAAAGGACAGTCTTTGAGACATGCATATTTTTTCTTTTCTTTTGTTTTTGCTCCCATTTTCATGAGCTGAACTGAAAAGATAGGGGACTTTTGTGTATATGGAAAAAGTTTCAAACTATGGAACCCACGAAGTGCCGTTAGCAAATAAAACAAAAATAAAGGGTCTTTCTCGTGCTCATGTCTTTAGTAAATCGCACTCATGAATTTGTAAGTCACGTGTGCAGGAGTAGGATCCAGAGGAAGTAGACATAACTTGCAAACGTGGCGTTCAATGCTGATGCTAATCGATCACTTAGCAACTTTTTTAATTCAAGTCAATCCGTCCCTTGTATTTTCCTTTAGTCTTTAGCATTAGCCCTCAAAAAAGGCAAATTATGAATGATAAAGTTTTCAGTTGGTACCAACCCATCGACCACACTTACGAGAGGCCAACGCCTGGTTAAAAGTCACTGTTGAGAATGTAAACCTTTTGGTGTTTTATTTTCGATAATAATAGTAACATGTAAAAGCTAAATTAAGTTATCCGATGTAATTGTGCTCGGGATGAGAATCTAGAGACCCTTCATATCTCTTTATAGAGAACACAGACTCAGAAAAGGTTTATTGCTATTGTCAACTAACAAACTTCACAGACATAGAAAACTCGGCATTAAGGTGCAACATAAAACACTGATCAATAATAAAAAAAACATATATGAAATCAAAAGGGCATGCATTAAGAAACAATTTTTAAGTTTAACTATAGTATAGAATAAATATAGGCATTACTATGTACACAAGAGTTACAGTTAAATTTACAGTTGTAGTGCAGAAAGTGACAGTGCAGTGAGTGATTGAATAGTTGCAGTTAAAGTGGCAGGTGTTTAAGAAATGTTCATGAGTCCAACGGCAGAGGGAAAGAAACTATTCTTGTGGCGGGAGGTTCTGGTCCGGATGGACCGTAGCCTCCTGCCTGAGGGGAGTGGCCTCTTGCCTGAGGGGAGTGGTTCAAATAGCAGAAGGAGTCCACAGTGGTGATGGGGGAGTCCTGTCCATGAATGAGGGGGGGCTGGGGGGCTGTGACTTTTCCTGAAGTCTACGATCATCTCCACTGTCTTCTGGGCATTGAACTCCAGGTTGTTACCGCTGCACCAGGACACCAGCCGGTCCACCTCCCTCCTTTAGACAGTCTCATCCCCGTCCGAGATGAGCCCGATGAGAGTGGTGTCGTCCACAAACTTGATGAAATTTTAACGGAGTCGTGGCTGGAGGTGCAGCAGTTTGTGTACAGAGGAGAAGAGCAGAGGAGAAAGTACACAACCCTGTGGAACTCCTGTGCTGATAGTCCGAGTGTCTGAGACATATTCCCCAGCCGCACGCACTGCCTCCGATCCGTCACGGAAGTCAGTGATCACACCTGCAGATGGAGTCAAGCACGTTGAGCTGGGAGAGCTTGTCCTGCAGTAGAGCAGGGAGGATGGTGTTGAAAGCAGAGCTGAAGTCCACAAACAGGATCCTGGTGTAGGTTCCCAGATGCTGCAGGATGAAGTGGAGTGCAGGTTGATGGCGTCGTCTACAGACCTGTTGGCTCTGTAGGGGCGAACTGCAGGGGGTCCAGCAGGGAGGAGGTGGACTTGAGGTGGGGCAAAACCAGGTGCTCCAATAACTTCATGACTACAGACGTCAGTGCCACTGGCCTGTAGTCCGGGCTTCTTGGGACAGGGACAATGATGGACGACTTGAAGCAGGCTGGGACGTGGCATGACCCAGGGAGAGTGTTAAAAATGTCTGTGAAGACGAGGATCAGCTCTCCTGCGCAGTGTCTTAAGGTGGCGGGAAGAAACACCATCTGGTCCAGCAGCTTTTCGGCGGTTGGATTTCCGAAATAGTCTGTTTACATCCTTTTCCTGAACTGAGAGAGTGGTGGGTGAGGGGGTGGTAGAAGATGTTAAGTTGCTCAGCCAGTTTTCGATGCAGCAGGGGGGGCTCGGGGCTTATGATTGGCGGAGAAGCCGGAGCCCCTCCACACAGAGGCAGTGTTGTTGTCAGAGAACTGCTACTTCATACGCGTATTGTACTGTGATCTAGCTCTCGAAACCTCTGCTAAATCCATACTTTGCATCTTTGTAGTGCCTCTGTCACCAGCCCCGTGCGCTGTCTCCTTCTGCTGCCTTAACTGCCTCAGTTTTGGTGTGAACCAGGGTTTGTCATTGTTGAAAGTGACTTTGGTTTGTGTTGGTATGATGCTGTCCTCACAGAATCGAATGTATGACGTCACAGTGTCCGTGTAATTCATCCAAATTATCTGTGGCAGCTCTGAAAACCTCCCAGTCTGTAATGTTCAAACACGCGTGTCTCTCCTCCACTGCCTCATTGGTCCACTCTTCTTAGATTTCCTCACTGCAGGTTTTGAGAGGTTATAGGTTATTCGTTTTAATGTTTGTAGACTAATAGTTCGAAATACAGGCAGTATTTTAATAACATAACTACCAAATAATTTGTGTAATGAATTAATCGGTGAAGTGAGCCTTTTAGTCCATTCAGCTGGGTTTACAGAAACTGTGTTTTTTCTCAAGAAAGAAAGGCGTTCGTCCTTCCTGTGGGAGCCCGTGATTCGAATATCAGTTTTTTTCCTTCAAGTGTGCCTCTTCATCCATAAAAGGCACCGCACGCTAATATGAATTCAATTCAATTCAATTTATTTTTTGTAACGCCCAAAATCACAACAGTAGTTGCCTCGAGGGGCTACAGTGAAAAAAACAGAATAAACAATGTTCAAAGGGACTTGGAAATGTCCCAGCGTCCTGTGTCCTTAGACAGATGACCCAAGCTCCCCTGCCCCTTAGTCCCTCCTTCTCGGCCAGGAGAAAACTACCAAACCTCTTTGGGAAAAAGTAGAAACCTGTAGGAGTTCCACAGTGAAGGAGGGATCCGACTCCCTCGGACGGACAGGCGGACGCGCCTCAATTTGCAGATACACGGTGGAGCTAGACCCACTCAGGAGGAGAACCAATTCTTCGAGGCCGATGAAGAACCGTTCATATGGAGTAGAGACCGTTTCTCCAGGCAGACCTTTCTCCAGCAGACCGTTTCTCCAGGCAGTTGAGGAGCATCTGGATTCACAGCGTTGTCGATGTGCCTGCTCCACTCCCGTCGGGGAAGTGGGAGAAAAAGAAGGAAAAGCGATGAACAAATTGCCAGTGAAATTAGATATTAAATATTGTTTGATAGAGAAGTAGTAGGAAACAGAGGATAGTGCTCAAGCTGCCATACTTCCCCCTGTATAGTTGATCCTAGGGCAGCATAGCTGGGAACTGTAGGTTTTTATTTCTGTTCCTAACTGACCTGACCATAAGCGATTTCAAAGAGGAACGTTTTAAGCCTGGTCTTAAATGAAGAGACTGTGTTGGCCTCTTTAACCTGGACAGGATATATTACATTAGCCTCAGCAGCAGCAGGAACTTTGCCACGAGAAGGAGAAGTACAGATGTCTGAAATGTCGATGTAATCCCTCATTCGTTCTGGAGTGTTCTATTGTAGAAAAAGATTCAGTTATTCAAACAGTCCAGGTGACTACAACCGAATCTTTTTCTACATATGTCTAAAATCTCACAGTCAAACCCAGTCAAAACACTCACCTGAATGGAAATGTCTGGAAAACACTCATTGTTGTTGAAGTTTATGTCAGTCCTTCATTTCACTGCCGCAATCCATGCTCTGCCTCTCCTTGGTTCCAACAGGGTTCCCTCATAATGCTTCAGAAAAATGGGACTGGAAAAATCTTCTCACCGACTTCATTACAATGGAATATACACCTCCCCCCTATAATCACTCATCTAAAACCGATCTCCCCCACCCAACGCTCTCTGATCTATTACAACTCTGACTCCCTTCTCTTCTTCCTCCATCTTCCACTCTTCACACATTTCAATCATCTACCAACTTTATGTATTTGTCTGTGAACCAACTCCTACACAACCACACAACCACCACCCTGCCAAACAAACATGTTATTAACACATACATGTATTTTTGTTGTTTTATCATCATTATCACTGTTGCTGTTGTTAGTACTATTATCACTGTTATCATTTGCATCACTACTATCGTTGTCACAACTGTTGTCCTTAAAATACTAGCCCCCCCATAATTTCCTGTGTTTTTAATGCACTACAGCAGTGGTCCCCAAACTACGGCCCGGGGGCCGGATACGGCCCGCCTCCACATTTGACCGGCCCCCTGAACAATACAAGAGACGCATTATTCATGCTCATATGAGTCATAGATTCTGCTCTTTCAACTGAAGCTGAACTTTTACCCAAGACTCTTGCACGCAGCAACCAACTTTGATTTTTAACAAATTTCTTTCTTTCTGTGAAGAACCCAGAGAGGGTTATTTGATCTCGGAAAGGGTTATTCATATTTGGTTATATATGGCTTTCTGGAAAACAATACATGTTTACATTTAGGCACCCCTGCGATCGTCACACTTTTTCTGGTTCAAACTGACCCTGGCCCCCATCAGAGAAGGGAAAAGTTAATGTGGCCTTTACAGGAAAAAGTTTGGGGACCCCTGCACTACAGTGTAGTAAGGAAAATGTACACACACCGAAACACACTCGGCAGGACCGACGCAGGGTGGTTTCCTTGGGACAGCATCTCTGTCCCAAGTGGAGACGCTCGTAAAATGTCCTCTTTCTTTTAATGCACCTTAGACACTAAACATGACACAGGGGAAAAAATAAAAATAAAAAATAGAAGGGGCAGAAATGATGGGGGGAGAGTTATCACACATGTATATGTACTGTATGTACGTGTACGTATTTATATATGTGTATGTCTTAATATATTATATATGTTATGTATTATGTATATATATACATATATATATATATATATATATATATATATATATATATAACATCATACATGCATGACAATGGGCAGTGGGTATATAATGATTGCTTTTTTAAAAATATCACTATCTACATGTATGTACAATATATGGTAGCATTGTAATGATGATATAACACATTTTTACTCTGTTTGAATGCATATATACATACACTCACGCACACATATGCACAAACAAACATACACGCACGCAAACACACGTACATCCACACACACACACGCGCACACAATCAACCCGCTCTGAATTTTCTAAACTCTTGTCCCTCTATTTTGTCTAATCTCTGTATTGTTGTCTGTCTTTTGCGGTTTTTCTTCTTGTTTTCCTCACTATTGTTACTGTTTTGTATTTGTAAATAAAGGGGGGAAAAAGAAAAATGTGGAAAATTGCCCTTCCACCTCCCTTTGTCACAGATCACGCACCAGCACAACATGTTCGTACCATAAACGCTAGTGACGATAAAAGGCTCTTTCTGTGCTCGTGGTTGTAGCAAACTACTCCAAACAGCCTCCTAATGTTCGCGCTTCCACTCATGGCGGCCCACTCATGGCGGCCCACTCATCATAGCCAGCGGAAGTTGTGACGTACACGCTCTGAAGCTCTATTATTGCGCGGCTCATGCTAATATACGTTAGCCACTCTCAGACAGTTTTAGCGAGCCTCATTTCCAACTGTCCGGCTGTTTATATTTTAGGATCAGACACAAAGTCTGTGCTCTTGAAAGCTTTGACGACTCGCCTCTCTAAACCAGACCTGGAGAGACTTATCCATGCGTTTGTCTCTAGTAGATTAGACTACTGTAACGGCCTGCTCACTGGCCTCTCCAAATGAGCTGTAAAACAGCTGCAGTACATCCAGAACGCCGCTGCTCGGGTCTCAGACCAGAACCAGGAAGTACGATCACATTAGTCCTGTGCTCAGGTCTCTGCACTGCCCCTGTGGCTCAGAGAATAGACTTCAAAGCAGCTCTGCTTGTATTACATAGTCTCTCCATGGCCTGCACCAAAGTACATCGCGGACATGTTAGTTGCCATATGAAACCATCTCGGACTTCTGAGACCTCAGGGACCGGCCTCCTGCTGGTCGCCAGAGTCAGGACTAAACATGGGGAATTGCGTTTCAGTTTTTATGCAGCTAAAATCTGGAACACTCTTCCAGAGGATGTGAGACAGCCGCTACTCTGGCAATGTTCAAATCTAAACTAAAAACTGTTTTGTTTTGGCTGTGCATATGACTGAAATGCTTTTCTTTGCACTCTTCTCTTTTATGTCTTGAACTATTATTTTGTGAATTTCTGCATGTCTTTGTGATTTTAATGCATTTTTTCCTGTTGTGTGAAGCACTTTGAATTGCCTTGTGTACGAATATCGTGCTCTACAAATAAACTTGCCTTGCCTTCATTTTTACGCTCTGTTTTTATGACCATCGAACAGCAGAGAGGAAACGGCACGTGTGGCGTCTTCAACATGGCGACTACATCAAATAAGTGACGTGACTGACACCCATGAATAACTGTATCATACCTGGACTATGACGACTAACTTAGTATTCGAGAATATGTGATGGTTTGGCCCTACTGTCAGTGAAATTGTGCACTGAGACATGAATATGTTCTGTCAGACGAGTTTCCTGGAGGCCTGCTCCTCCTGCGCTGGGGCCTGGGTCCTCTTTGGTTTGGGGCTGTGTCTCGCTGCTGCTGCTGCTGCTGCTGCCTTTGTCGTGTGGAAGGGTCAAACTCAACAGTAAGTTCTGATTTACTATTCATTTAAATTATTTCACATTGTAGTTGTCAAAGGAAACGCTGACGTTTAAACTTCTGGACTCTCCGCACAGAAGCCAAGACTCGTAAACAGAAAACAAACCTGAAGATTGTAAAGAAGTTGTGCCTTTGATGAAAGCAGGAGGAATAAGTCCACAGTGGGGACCAAAAACTGAGTGAATACCAGGAGCACTGTGAGAACATGACAGAAGAGTTACATTTCGTGAATAATTTGAGTGAAAAACTAAAAGGGAGAAAAGAGTTCCTTGTAAAGCTCAAACAAAAACTGCATCAAAATATTTATGAACTCTGCAATGTTAAAGAGGAGAAGGAAAACAAGATAAAGTCAAAGGTTGATGATGCCAGATACAAAGAAAGAAAAGACCGCCAAACTTGAGAAAATGCAGAAGAAAATTGAAGAGTTTGAGGATATTATGAAAAAACACTGACAGAGAAATGTCTGAAATTGATGAGCTCATTTGGAAAACAAGTGAGAGGAAAGGAAAGCTGGAGGTAGACGTGAAGAAAATGGAAAAACTGGTGCAAAAAGAAAAGGAACGTCTGGAGAAAACATGCGTCTGGAAGAAAGAGCAGGTGGAAGACATAAAAGAAAATGTCCAAAGTGACGAGACGAAACTGGAGATCATGGATGTTGATCAACTAACCACTGAATTAGTTAATCTGACAATCAAGCCTGAAATAAACACTCAAGAGCAGAGAGACCACCCAGTCACATGCAATAGAATTAAAGAATAAACTTTAGACATTAGTACAGTACACTATTGTCAGAAAGCAAACTGACTCACCAGAAAATAACAATAAATGACAGTATATTTTTGTGCTTTGGCCATGACTGTTTGCCAAATGTCTCTCCTCTCTCTGAATAAATAACACTCTACGTAAAACACTAATTATGCTATGTTTTAATGTTACTTAATTTGTAACTGAGTATGTGAAAATTATATGTGACTTTGGACTCAAACTCAGTTCAACAGCCCCGTCACTGACACTTTGCTTCCTTTTATTGATATCGTAACTTTAAATCAAACTTGTGCGCGTCCGTCACTCTGAGGAGGAAAGTCCAATTGTCAAATGTGAATGAGTATTTTTGTACTTTTTATATTTTATATGTATTATATGAATGTACATGATGTATTTTATGTTTAACTCATCAATATATATGTCCTTTACTTGAGTCCGTCCAGTGTCACTCTGAGACAATGAAGAGCTGAAATTGCGTTTTGCTTTTTCACATTTGCTGCACTCGTGGTTAAAGTTGAAGTACACTTTATGAATCCCTCGTGAGGCGCTCGGGGGTCCAGATCCAGATCTTCAGAGGAGGAGTATTGTGCATGTTTTGGGTTTAAAAACAACAAAGTTGAATTACACCATAAATATTACAAATGAATGATTTTAAGTTTGCTCTGTTTTGTGACTTTTGTAAATGTGTTGAACTGTGACTATTCACCTAAAATGGGAGTATACAAAAATAAAATCACTTTTTTTAAGCCTAACATGTTTCATTAATAGCTCAAAATATATAGGACGAACCTGGTTCTTACTGTGAATCTGCGGACGCCTCTCCGAGATCTGACTTGACATTTCGCCTGGTGGGAAATGGGAGCTGCACTAAGCCATGTCTGTTTTTATCCCGTTACTTTCAAACCAAATGCCAAACTGAATCTTATAAAGCGCATGATAAATACGTGCATTTGAGAGCCTATAACTGTTTTTCAAAGAGCTACAGAGGATTATAGTTGAAATGTAAAGGTTTATTATGTAACTTTTCTGGGGGAGGGTCCGTCACATGATGAAAATGTTGCCTGTAATATTCCACTTTATGGTCCAGACCGATCTATCTTTTATCAAGTGTCTCTGTGCACAACATTTCAGTGGGCAATTTACTGTTAAAGTGGCTAGCTCAGTGTTAGCGTGAGTACTTCCTGTCTCATTCATCTCTATGGAGCTTTCACAACCCAGTTCTCACAGACCCAGGGTTACCCGGGTTTAGAGCAAAAGAGCTCTAAATTGAGCTCTGAATCTGAAAAATTCATATTTCTTTTACCCAAACTGAGTCTTTCATTTGCCAAAAGAAAACCTGTGGGACGCTTATTTAGAAACGTTGCAGATTTCAGGAAGTCAAACGTAACGTTAATGGACGTGCTTCAGACGTGGAACAGTTGTTGGTGACGTACTAAATATTATCTGAGTGACATTTTAGTTTTGTATCTCTTTAACTGTGTGAGATTTGGGGTGTTTAAAATGGGTGCTGAGTCCAAATCAGATGCACCTAAAGCCACACATTTTGGACTGTTTGTGGCAGTTTCATGATGTTTTATTCTGTATTATCATGCATTCTTTTCACACAGTGTGACAGTATGACAACATCGGAGTGACTGTGAGGTATGTTCAGTGGCCTCAGTTCAGTCACTCAGTATTTATTGGGACATAAACCTGTATTACTTAGAAAAAGACCTAAATGTACAATGCATTTTCATTTCGTGTGGTCGTGACTCAGGTGTAACGCCTTTGTCCAAAATACAGTGGGAAACAGCTCTTCGTGTCATATAGACTGTGGTGAGACCGTGCACACACATACTTTGTGACAGGATTATGACTTTTTGTATACTTTTTGTAACAGAATGGAGCTCATTTAAAAAAAAATGCATTCTTGATCGTTTAAACCAAGATGTCTAAAATGACCGTTCCGATGACTTTTGATCTCCACATGTGGTTTGCATTCTGTCCAGGTGGATTGGAATAACTTCAGTCTAAGACCAAAATGACCAATGTGTCCAACAGACGGACTCTCAAATCACATTCAGTGGGAATTCTGTGAGTGGAATATTTCCTTTCTTCCGTTTATTGGACACGTTTTCTTCTGTGACTTTGTCAAATAAAACTGGCCAAACCACGCCCCACCTTGAGCTGCCACCTAGAGGGGCTGCAGCAAAATGCATGTGTCAGATGTCCCAAAAACACAGCGTCAGTCACAAGTCCAAAGCTGTGAAACGCACTGCCTTAAACCGTAAGTCCGCTGTGAAACATCCTTGAAATATTAGCTTTTATGGTGTGCAGCGTTTTGTCCTGTGTGTGTTGTATCTGTTTTGGATGTTTTTAAAGCGCAATGTATGAAAAAAGAGCTTAAAGATGAAACCAGTGTTGAAGGTGACACACATGTAAATACTGAAAGTGAAAGTAAAATATGTTTTATTGCTGTTTTAAGTATTCTGTTCTCTTGGTTTCTGTGTTCAGTGTTCAACAGGGCACTCATGAAAAAGAGCTCCTCTCATTGAGTTTCTACCCTGTCTGAAAGTTCAAAGGTCGAGGACAGTTTTAGTGTTTAATGTTTAATAAACAACAGTGGCACATGCAGGAAACAGGACTCTTATAATTCTTGTCTCCTTTGGCCTGTGGAAATACAAAATACAGTCATAAATACCTAATGCATCGTCGACTGCAGCACATATTTGGGTCAATGACATAATGTGTCCAGTTTTTTAATGTGCTTCATCATTCATCACAACAATAGACTAAATTCACCTTAAAGGACACATATTAGGCAAAAACTGACTTTTTGAAATGACTGAATTTAGCTTGACGGGTGCACGGTGGCAGAGCGGTTAGAGCTCTTGCCTCCCAAGAAGGAAATCATGGGTTCGATTCCTGGGTGAACATTACATCACATGGTCTCTGGGTGGAGTCTGCATGTCCTGCCCGTGGGTTCTCTCCGTGTTCTTCGGCTTCCTCCCACCGTCCAAAGACTTGCATGTGTTAGGGAAATTGGCAACTGTGAATGGTTGTCTGTGTGTCAATGTCTCTCTAGAAAATGAATGAATTTAGCTCATTGTGTTCTACTAAAAGAATTGTATTTGAAAATATGAACGATTTAGTATTTTCACACACCTTGAGGAAAATACACCCTGTGCAAGTTCTCCCACTTAGACATTATGGAGGCGGCACCTATGCCTTATCTCCATCTATACCAGGGGTCGGCAACCCTAGGCGCGCATGTCACCGTGGGAACGCAGAGGAATGTTGAGTAGCAGGCAATGCGAGTTTAAAGGAAGTGTCAGACTAATGTGAATGACACATTAAAGAAAAAAAATTACACTTTTGGTACAAGATTAACAAACTTCTTTGCAGAAAAAGTATCCTGTCGTGATCATAAACAATAAAAGTATATTTTTCTATGCATTTTCATGAGTGCCCAGTCTGAGGTGTCGTTTGACTAAACTTTGCGCAATACTGCCATCTGTTGTTGAAATTTGTCGACGCACAAAACTCGAGAAACATGTCATTTGTCGAGCTACACATTCTGTAGCTACTGTACAAGAAACACGGTACGGAGGAGATTGATTGGCAATAGTCTACACTTCCTTAGCCAATCAGGACGCAGAAAATAATGCACTGTAAAAAAAAAAAAAAAAAGCAACAGAAAAAATCCCCAAACGTTGAAGGTGAAGGAAAAAGCTGAATTTTACATTGTAGATCAGTCCTTAAATAAAATAGACCGCAAGAAAACATAAATATGATCCTAAAGGTTAATTGTAACTACATTGCTTTTTTCACTTGAAAATATAATAAATAATGTATATAATCTTGCTCAAGTAAAAGGTAAAAAGAAAACAAAAGAATGTGTGGTGTGCAAACTACAGAAGCACATGTTCTTTTTCAGTTAAGTTAAATTTCAAATAACTCATCAGTTGCTCTGAATGCCGTGCACAAGTTTATTTTTATCTGGCTTCTCTATCAAATATCAAACTAAATTTAGCAGAGGAAGTGCAGGAGAAAGTGAAAGTAATGTTCCTTTGAAACTGTGTGCTGCTGCTGCGTTTCAAACTTCTGCCTTCACAATCCTGAAAAAGAGAGGTAAGTGCTTTACTGACCTAAAAAACATCATGGCTGCCTGAAATGTATGAAAAACTATTCCAAACGTTTAGCATTTATTATGATTAGTTTGAAGTTGTTGCAATGACATAGTCCACATGAGCTGTAAGTGAAATCTAACTGAAGGAGTTGGACGTTTTATTGTCTTTTCTTTTTATAGATTTGGTGAAGATGAAAAACTCCCTCAGAACTCTCCGTGTTCTTCTGGTTCTCTGGAGTCTTCTTCAAATACAGAACTGTAGAGGTAAGCGCAAAAATATGTAAATAAAACATAATAATATTATTATAAAAGTAATTTTGATGAAAATATGGAAGTGTTGTGCAACTCAAATTTGATGAGGCTGGACCAGATCTAAACCAGGATCCTGCAATCATTATGTTGTTCATACTTCATTCTTACAACAAGTTAGAGTTGGCAAAACTCTTTGGGTTAGCCAATTAAATTAAATAAATTGCACCTATAGCCTTATCTCCACCTATACCAGGGCTCGGCAACCCTAGGCACGCTTGTCACCGTGGGAACGCCCGAAGAATGTTGAGTAGCAGGCAAGCGTCAGACCAGTGTCTCCATGTCTCTCCAGAAGCTGCTAATGAAAATGCGTACCGCCCACTTAACCTGGGTTTCTTTGTTAGTGCAGAAAATTTAATCACAGAATTTGTGGCGCCTGAGTCCACCAAGAAATAAATTTTTTCACCATTAATCATCATGTGGTACTCGGGAAATTTAGTTTTAGCTTGACCTCTGCACAACCCTCAAGATAAGTGATGGCATGTGAGATTGGTGTCAGGTGCATGTTACCCTTCTGCAGGTGTGGTTGTAGGTGTTGTTCCAGTGCGTGTCTCGTTGAGCCAGTTGTTTCTGGTGCGTGCTCGGACCCGCTCCCTTCCTCCCCTCCAGTCAGTCCGACTCTCCATGCTGCGATTGTGATGACGGAAGAGCCAAAAACTGCTGCTGCACGTTCGGGAGAGCCTGCTGTGCTCCATGGTGCGTGATAGGCCACGGCCTGTTGCCCAGGTAGGATAGTAATGTCCAAACTGCGGTGTTGTCGCTGTGCAGTCTCGGGCAAAATGTCCAAACTGTCCGCAGACATAACATGCACCTCTCCCATTGATCCTGTCTGCGTTGGTTTTGTTCTTGCCCCCCGGTTTACGGAAGTTCTCTTGGTTGGCCAGAATTAACGTTGAGTGTCATTATGGCCTCATGTTGTTCTTTGGCCCGTCCTTCTTTCTTTTTCTTTGTCTTTGCGATAAGCGTTTGCGCATGACAGGTCATTCCAGTCCTTTTCAACAGCAACGGGTTTGAGTCTTTTGGCTATTACTGCTTGCGGACTTCCTCGAGTTCTGGTGAAGCATGCTGATGGGGGTACGGGTCCAGATGGGTCCGCTCTGCCTCAGAAAGACTGGTCAATCTGGGTAAACACGAGGAACAGACACAGTAACATGTTCTCTCGAATGTGAAGTTGTGAGTGCAGGTGCCTGTGTGTGTGTGTGTGTGTGTGTGTGCGTGCACCAGGGGTGTGTGTGCTGGTGTCTGCTCTGAGAATCGGGTTGAGAGCCGTATGTGAATAAAACGGCGGCTTCACACGCTCTCGCTCTCCCCACATTCGCCCTTGACATTCACCATTTGTTTACACCTCTTTCGCTCACGTGCTTCTGCTTCCACCTCACCGACTCAC